>SSNS01000178.1:126718-192767 GCA_006937985.1 Aphyosemion australe | reverse complement strand
AACTTTAAACTCAAAGCCGCTGCTCGTGAGCGCGCTGTGCGGTCCGGCTGCGGCGCTGTCAAAGCGTCTGTTTCCGCGATTGTGATTGGTCAAATGACGACACGCTAAAACAAAGATCGTTTGTGAACAAGATGAATCCCCTATTTCCCTTGTTGACTGCTGAAACCAGAACGGCTTAGTTGGCTTAAAAACGGCGATTTTGCCGAAAAGCGAAAAGTTTCGGTATGAGATTGGACAAATGAACCACTCACCCGGAAGTCCCTGCCCAACACAGCGTCCTCATTTACCCACTGTAATCATGAGGTAGCAGCGCGAGTTAACGGATCCTAGCAGACAATTACCGGAACGCGTCCCTTCAAAATAAGAGAGTTCCCGGATCTTGTTCCGGCAAGATCCGGCTCAAATTAAGCTCTGCTTACAGTGAGTAGATAGTGGGTACAATATTTATGCCCCAGAGAGCCAAGAAACACGCTTAAAGTTGGTGAAAATGCTCCAGCTTCCGGGGGCTTCGCCCCCTGTGCCCCCACAGGGGCGTTGCCCCTTGACCCCAGTGGGGGCCTATGGCGGCCCTCATACCCCCAGCCATTTTCAAGTTTTTTTCCCTTAACCCAATCACATCTCTGCACTTATCATTGCTTCAAAAGGAACAATAATGGCCTGTATTTGTATAGCGCCTTCTTAGGATTCTACAAACCCCCCAAGGCCCTTCACAAACACAATCAGCCATTCACACACACATTCAGACGCTGGTGGGAATGAGCTACGATGAACTAGTTCAACTCATAGTTCATAATTAAATTTTTTTAACTAAGTTCACAAAATGAACTAGTTCATAGTTGGGTTTCTTTTCAGTATGTTGCGGCGAGCTATTACTGGCATTTTCCAACTGTTGCCACCCATTCAGTCCACACTCCTACCCAGCTGCAGCTTTTACCCCTACAGTACATTCTCAATGGACCCTGTGCACGATAGCAAACGCTAGTTCCGGTTGATGAACTCCGGAGAACTATCCATTGCGCTACAGAGCCTCATTATGCAAAAAAATTAATACAGATCTGGGTAGGTTTTATTTGTGATGAATGGATATTCAAAACCTAAATTTAGTAGTTTTAATATTAATAAATTATTTATTTTTAAAATATAATCTGCATACCTAATTATTTATTCATTGACTTGCAGATCAACACTTATGTCATTCATAAAACATTTGCAAAGTACCAGGCAATGCAGGAAAAAGGTGCTCATAAAACAATACGTACAACCAATCATGTCAGAGGTATGGATCTCAAACAATGACTCTGGTGGGACTCGCTTGACACTCAGCATTAAGAGGTTGGATTGGGGGGGTTAAACCACCAAATGGTTCCCGAGAGCGGCCACAGCTGCAGCTCACTGCTCCCCACCATGGGTATGGGTCAAATGCGGAGATGTAATTTCACCAGTGTGTGATGATGACTTGGGACTTTAACTTTAACTTAATTACAAGTCCAATGCGCTATCCATTGCGCTACAGAGCCTCATTATGCAGAAAAATTAATACAGATTTGGGTAGGTTTTACTTGTGATGAATGGATATTCAAAACAAACATTTAGTAGTTCTAATGTTAATACATTATTTATTTTTAAAATACAATCTGCATACCTAATACTTTATTCATTGACTTGCAGATCAACACTTCCGTCATTCATAAAATTTTTTGCAAAGTACCAGGCAATGCAGGAAAAAAGTTCCCATAAAACCATTCATACAACTAATCATGTCAGAGGTATGGATCTCAAAAAATGACTCTGATGGGACTTGAACACACAACCTTTGAATGACATCTTAATTAGCAACTAGAAGTCCAACGTGCTATCCATTGCGCTACAGAGCCTCTTTATGCAAAAAAAATTAATACAGATCTGGGTAGGTTTTACTTATGATGAATGGAAATTCAAAACCTAAATTTAGTAGTTTTAATGTTAATAAATTATTTATTTTTAAAATATAATCTGCATACCTAATACTTTATTCATTGACGTGCAGATCAACACTTCCATCCATCCATCCATCCATCCATTTTCTCCCGCTTATCCGGAGTCGGGTCGCGGGGGCAGCAGCTTAAGGAGGGAAGCCCAGACCTCCCTCTCCCCAGCCACTTGGGCCAGCTCCTCCGGGGGAATCCCAAGGCATTCCCAGGCCAGCCGAGAGACATAATCTCTCCAGCGTGTCCTGGGTCTTCCTTTGGGTCTCCTCCCGGTTGGACGTGCTCGGAAAACCTCACCAGGGAGGCGTCCAGGAGGCATCCTAATCAGATGCCCGAGCCACCTCAACTGGCTCCTCTCGATGTGGAGGAGCAGCGGGTCTACTCCGAGCCCCTCCCGGATGACCGAGCTCCTCACCCTATCTCTAAGGGAAAGCCCAGCCACCCTGCGAAGAAAACTCATTTCGGCCGCTTGTATCCGCGATCTCGTTCTTTCGGTCACTACCCAAAGCTCGTGACCATAGGTGAGGCTAGGAACGTAGATCGACCGGTAAATTGAGATCAACACTTCCGTCATCCATAAAAAATTTTGCATAGTACCAGGCAATGCAAGAAAAAAGTTCCCATACATACAACTAATCATGTCAGAGGTATGGATCTCAAAAAATGACTCTGGTGGGACTCGAACCCACAACCTTTAAATAACATCTTGATTAGCAACTAGAAGTCCAATGCGCTATCCATTGCGCCACAGAGCCTAATTATGCAAAAAATTAATACAGATCTGGGTAGGTTTTACTTGTGACGAATGGCTATTCAAAACAAACATTTAGTAGTTCTAATGTTAATACATTATTTATTTTTAAAATACAATCTGCATACCTAATACTTTATTCATTGACTTGCAGATCAACACTTCCGTCATTCATAAAAAAATTTTGCAGAGTACCAGGCAATGCAGGAAAAAAGTTCCCATAAAACCATTCATACAACTAATCATGTCAGAGGTATGGATCTCAAAAAATGACTCTGGTGGGACTCGAACCCACAACCTTTGAATGACATCTTGATTAGCAACTAGAAGTCCAATGCGCTATCCATTGTGCCACAGAGCCTAATTATGCAAAAAATTAATACAGATCTGGGTAGGTTTTACTTGTGATGAATGGCTATTCAAAACAAACATTTAGTAGTTCTAATGTTAATACATTATTTATTTTTAAAATACAATCTGCATACCTAATACTTTATTCATTGACTTGCAGATCAACACTTCCGTCATTCATAAAAAAATTTTGCAGAGTACCAGGCAATGCAGGAAAAAAGTTCCCATAAAACCATTCATACAACTAATCATGTCAGAGGTATGGATCTCAAAAAATGACTCTGGTGGGACTTGAACCCACAACCTTTGAATGACATCTTGATTAGCAACTAGAAGTCCAATGCGCTATCCATTGCGCCACAGAGCCTTATTATGCAAAAAATTAATACAGATCTGGGTAGGTTTTACTTGTGACGAATGGCTATTCAAAACAAACATTTAGTAGTTCTAATGTTAATACATTATTTATTTTTAAAATACAATCTGCATACCTAATACTTTATTCATTGACTTGCAGATCAACACTTCCGTCATTCATAAAAAAATTTTGCAGAGTACCAGGCAATGCAGGAAAAAAGTTCCCATAAAACCATTCATACAACTAATCATGTCAGAGGTATGGATCTCAAAAAATGACTCTGGTGGGACTTGAACCCACAACCTTTGAATGACATCTTGATTAGCAACTAGAAGTCCAATGCGCTATCCATTGCGCCACAGAGCCTTATTATGCAAAAAATTAATACAGATCTGGGTAGGTTTTACTTGTGACGAATGGATATTCAAAACAAAATTTAGTAGTTTTAATGTTAATAAATTATTTATTTTTGAAATATAATCTGAATATCTAATTCTTTATTCATTGACTTGCAGATCAACAAATATGTCATTCATAAAAAATTTGCAAAGTTCCAGGAAATGCAGGAAAAAGGTGCTCATAAAACAATACGTACAACCAATCATGTCAGAGGTATGGATCTCAAAAAATTACTCTGGTGGGACTCGAACCCACAACCTTTAAATAACATCTTGATTAGCAACTAGAAGTCCAATGCACTATCCATTGCGCCACAGAGCCTTATTATGCAAAAAATTAATACAGATCTGGGTAGGTTTTACTTGTGATGAATGGCTATTCAAAACAAACATTTAGTAGTTCTAATGTTAATACATTATTTATTTTTAAAATACAATCTGCATACCTAATACTTTATTCATTGACTTGCAGATCAACACTTCCGTCAT
Organism: Aphyosemion australe; assembly: GCA_006937985.1. Taxonomy (NCBI): domain Eukaryota; kingdom Metazoa; phylum Chordata; class Actinopteri; order Cyprinodontiformes; family Nothobranchiidae; genus Aphyosemion; species Aphyosemion australe. The sequence goes on along the minus strand of SSNS01000178.1, from coordinate 188,453 downwards.
TCATAAAAAAATTTTGCAGAGTACCAGGCAATGCAGGAAAAAAGTTCCCATAAAACCATTCATACAACTAATCATGTCAGAGGTATGGATCTCAAAAAATGACTCTGGTGGGACTTGAACCCACAACCTTTGAATGACATCTTGATTAGCAACTAGAAGTCCAATGCGCTATCCATTGCGCCACAGAGCCTTATTATGCAAAAAATTAATACAGATCTGGGTAGGTTTTACTTGTGACGAATGGCTATTCAAAACAAACATTTAGTAGTTCTAATGTTAATACATTATTTATTTTTAAAATACAATCTGCATACCCAATACTTTATTCATTGACTTGCAGATCAACACTTCCGTCATTCATAAAAAATTTTGCAAAGTACCAGGCAATGCAAGAAAAAAGTTCCCATACATACAACTAATCATGTCAGAGGTATGGATCTCAAAAAATGACTCTGGTGGGACTCGAACCCACAACCTTTGAATGACATCTTGATTAGCAACTAGAAGTCCAATGCGCTATCCATTGCGCCACAGAGCCTTAGTATGCAAAAAATTAATACAGATCTGGGTAGGTTTTACTTGTGACGAATGGCTATTCAAAACAAACATTTAGTAGTTCTAATGTTAATACATTATTTATTTTTAAAATACAATCTGCATACCTAATACTTTATTCATTGACTTGCAGATCAACACTTCCGTCATTCATAAAAAAATTTTGCAGAGTACCAGGCAATGCAGGAAAAAAGTTCCCATAAAACCCTTCATACAACTAATCATGTCAGTGGTATGGATCTCAAAAAATGACTCTGGTGGGACTTGAACCCACAACTTTTGAATGACGTCTTGATTAGCAACTAGAAGTCCAATGCGCTATCCATTGCTCCACAGAGCCTAATTATGCAAAAAATTAATACAGATCTGGGTAGGTTTTACTTATGATGAATGGATATTCAAAACCTAAATTTAGTAGTTTTAATGTTAATAAATTATTTATTTTTGAAATATAATCTGAATATCTAATTCTTTATTCATTGACTTGCAGATCAACAAATATGTCATTCATAAAAAATTTGCAAAGTACCAGGAAATGCAGGAAAAAGGTGCTCATAAAACAATACGTACAACCAATCATGTCAGAGGTATGGATCTCAAAAAATTACTCTGGTGGGACTTGAACCCACAACTTTTGAATAATATCTTGATTATCAATTAGAAGTACAATGTGCTATCCATTGCGCTACAGAGTGTCATTATGCAGAAAAGTTATTACAAATCTGGGTAGGTTTCACTTGTGATGAATGGCTATTCAAAACAAACATTTAGTAGTTCTAATATCAATACATTATTTATTTTTAACATACAATCTGCATACCTAATACTTTATTCATTGACTTGCACATCAACACTTCCGTCATTCATAAAAAATTTTGCAAAGTACCAGGAAATGCAGGAAAAAGGTGCTCATAAAACAATACGTACAACCAATCATGTCAGAGGTATGGATCTCAAAAAATTACTCTGGTGGGACTCGAACCCACAACCTTTAAATAACATCTTGATTATCAATTACAAATACAATGTGCTAGCCATTGCGCTACAGAGTGTCATTATGCAGAAATGTTATTACAGATCTGGGTAGGTTTTACTTGTGATGAATGGCTATTCAAAACAAACATTTAGTAGTTCTAATGTCAATACATTATTTATTTTTAACATACAATCTGCATACCTAATACTTTATTCATTGACTTGCAGATCAACACTTCCGTCATTCATAAAAAAATTTTGCAGAGTACCAGGCAATGCAGGAAAAAAGTTCCCATAAAACCATTTGTACAACTAATCATGTCAGAGGTATGGATCTCAAAAAATGACTCTGACGGGACTTGAACACACAACCTTTGAATGACATTTTGATTAGCAACTAGTATTCCAATGTGCTATCCATTGCACTACAGAGCCTCTTTATGCAAAAAAAATTAATACAGATCTGGGTAGGTTTTACTTGTGATGAATGGCTATTCAAAACAAACATTTAGTAGTTCTAATGTTAATACATTATTTATTTTTAAAATACAATCTGCATACCCAATACTTTATTCATTGACTTGCAGATCAACACTTCCGTCATTCATAAAATTTTTTGCAAAGTACCAGGCAATGCAAGAAAAAAGTTCCCATACATACAACTAATCATGTCAGAGGTATGGATCTCAAAAATGACTCTGGTGGGACTTGAACCGACAACCTTTGATTGACATTTGATTAGCAACTAGATGTCCAATGCCCTACCCATTGCGCCACAGAGGCTCTTTATGCAAAAAAGTTATTACAGATCTGGGTAGGTTTCACTTGTGATGAATGGATATTCAAAACAAACATTTAGTAGTTCTAATGTTAATAAATTATTTATTTTTAAAATACAATCTGCATACCTAATACTTTATTCATTGACTCGCAAATCAACACTTCCGTCATTCATAAAACATTTTGCAGAGTACCAGGCAATGCAGGAAAAAAGTTCCCATAAAACAATACGTACAACTAATCATGTCAGAGGTATGGATCTCAAAAAATTACTCTGGTGGGACTCGAACGCACAACCTTTAAATAACATCTTGATTATCAATTAGAAGTACAATGTGCTAGCCATTGCGCTACAGAGTGTCATTATGCAGAAAAGTTATTACAGATCTGGGTAGGTTTTACTTGTGATGAATGGCTATTCAAAACAAACATTTAGTAGTTCTAATGTCAATACATTATTTATTTTTAACATACAATCTGCATACCTAATACTTTATTCATTGACTTGCAGATCAACACTTCCATCATTCATAAAAAATTTTTGCAGAGTACCAGGCAATGCAGGAAAAAAGTTCCCATAAAAACATTCATACAACTAATCATGTCAGAGGTATGGATCTCAAAAAATGACTCTGGTGGGACTTGAACCCACAACCTCTGAATGACATCTTGATTAGCAACTAGAAGTCCAATGCGCTATCCATTGTGCCACAGAGCCTAATTATGCAAAAAATTAATACAGATCTGGGTAGGTTTTACTTGTGATGAATGGCTATTCAAAACAAACATTTAGTAGTTCTAATGTCAATACATTATTTATTTTTAACATACAATCTGCATACCTAATACTTTATTCATTGACTTGCAGATCAACACTTCCATCATTCATAAAAAATTTTTGCAGAGTACCAGGCAATGCAGGAAAAAAGTTCCCATAAAACCATTTGTACAACTAATCATGTCAGAGGTATGGATCTCAAAAAATGACTCTGATGGGACTTGAACACACAACCTTTGAATGACATTTTGATTAGCAACTAGTATTCCAATGTGCTATCCATTGCACTACAGAGCCTCTTTATGCAAAAAAAATTAATACAGATCTGGGTAGGTTTTACTTGTGATGAATGGCTATTCAAAACAAACATTTAGTAGTTCTAATGTTAATACATTATTTATTTTTAAAATACAATCTGCATACCCAATACTTTATTCATTGACTTGCAGATCAACACTTCCGTCATTCATAAAATTTTTTGCAAAGTACCAGGCAATGCAAGAAAAAAGTTCCCATACATACAACTAATCATGTCAGAGGTATGGATCTCAAAAAATGACTCTGGTAGGACTTGAACCCACAACCTTTGAATGACATCTTGATTAGCAATTAGAAGTACAATGTGCTAGCCATTGCGCTACAGAGTGTCATTATGCAGAAAAGTTATTACAGATCTGGGTAGGTTTTACTTGTGATGAATGGCTATTCAAAACAAACATTTAGTAGTTCTAATGTCAATACATTATTTATTTTTAACATACAATCTGCATACCTAATACTTTATTCATTGACTTGCAGATCAACACTTCCGTCATTCATAAAAAAAATTTGCAGAGTACCAGGCAATGCAGGAAAAAAGTTCCCATAAAACCATTTGTACAACTAATCATGTCAGAGGTATGGATCTCAAAAAATGACTCTGATGGGACTTGAACACACAACCTTTGAATGACATTTTGATTAGCAACTAGTATTCCAATGTGCTATCCATTGCACTACAGAGCCTCTTTATGCAAAAAAAATTAATACAGATCTGGGTAGGTTTTACTTGTGATGAATGAAATTATAGCATTTCAATAATATCAAATGTATGCATACCACCGTTTTCAATGCTAATACACCATGGATAAAATTAATACCTTTGTAAATTGTTCAATACCTAATGCTTTATTCATTGCCTTACAGATCAACACTTATGTCATTCATAAAATTTTTGCAAATGGATTAAAGGGCTTTTAAGTGTTTATTTATTTGCATACAATCAGTTTCACATAAAAGTGATTTCAGTAGTTTCATTCTTGCCAGTTTCAGTAATTCTTTTTAGAAAGAGCTAGTTTTTGGCTTTGTCACTTTAACACTAAACTAGACTCAGCAGTTTGTTAATCACCTTCTGATTAAAACAAGGTGTGTTGGACCATAGGAACAACTAGGACATAGTGGCCCAACAGGACCATGTTTGTGTATCCCTGCTTTAAGGAAAATAAGCTGTTGCCTGCCTCAGTGAAGAGTTTGGATATAGGGAGGGGATTGGAGACGAGCTGCTGCTCCTCCAGTGTCTGTAGGTGAGGGGGAATTCTATGCTAATTTTCCTTGTGATGTCACAATAAGAGACTTTTTGAAATGACTCAAAAATCGTATGATTGCCTCTTTCCAAACACTGACACAAAACAGATGGATGGTTTCTATTCTTGTTTGGAGTGTTGATGAAGTAGAGATCCACAAAGGAAACAAAACCTGAGCTTTTGTATAATTTGTTCCCTTTAACTAAGAACATTGATTGCATTCCAGCAGATCTCACATGAATGTGTTTACTGTTGTCCAGAATCGATCTCGGGGTTCCAGGTTGAACATTATCATAGTTGCTGAAGGGGCCATTGACAGTCAAGGACAACACATTTCCTCTGATTTTGTGAAGAATGTGAGTAAATGTAGAATGTAGACTGCCAAAGAGGAGAACCGGAAGCTGGACCAACTGGTGGAAGTTAGTGTCTAATGTGGCCTCTAGCAATAGAAGGACCAATCTTCTGCTGTATTTTTTTTTTAAATATTTCATTGATGTTGGAAATAAAATCCAAAACCAAGAATCCAACTTGAGCAACCATCACTATTCTGATCATCCGCCATGGTTCAATCCAGCTTTTGGCAGTGCAAAGCCTTTTCTGTCATGTTTTTTTAAATGCTTGTGCTTTTATATTCCTCTAGAACCGCGCTGATAAGAAAAGGCTGAACATTATTATTGTAGCCGAGGGCGCCATTGATAGCCACAACAAGGCAATAACCCCCGATTATATCAAGGATGTAAGTATGGAGAGGCCTTCCCTGAGTCTTGGATGCTCAAATCCTCCTTCAGAAGCATGGAAACTTCCTCCTTTTCCTGGTGTGATGTTGGTTTCCTTCACATGGGAAACGGCCATTGTTTTTATTATACAAGGATTTTTTTTTTTTTTTTTTACATTTTTTTGCATATTTAATTAAATTTTTCCCTTCATCATATATGTTTCTCCTTATCACTCATCTACTTTTCAAACCTCATTTCTGCTGCTGCAAGCTGCTTTGCATGTGCATCATTTAGCACACACCAACATGACAGGAGATGTTTTGCATGATTTCTCCTCTGTTCATTTTTTAGTGCTTGACACTTGAATGGTTTGGTTTTTTACCGTTGGTTTAAAGTTATTTTGATTGTTTAAAACATTAGACAGACCATTTTCGTATATTTTCAAACATTAAATAACTGTAATATATGTACAATAGCTGTTATATTATTAATTTTCACCAATATTTTGTGGTGTTTCTGCAAACAGCTGGTAGTGAGTCGCCTGGGTCTCGACACCCGGGTCACTATCCTGGGCCATGTGCAGAGAGGCGGTACACCCTCTGCCTTTGACAGGATCCTGGTGAGTCACAATCACTTCATTATAAAAGTTTTGAGATAATAGACTGGTCCCCAAGCAGAATATTCCCTCTATAAATAACTTTCCAGGCCAGTCGTATGGGCGTGGAGGCAGTGGTGGCGTTACTGGAGGCGTCTGCTGACACCCCAGCCTGTGTCGTGTCTCTAGTTGGAAACCAGGCTGTGCGACTGCCTCTTATGGAGTGTGTTCAGATGGTAAGTGTGCATGTGCAAATGGTGCAACACACAAACTCTGCTTCAGTTATTTTTAGAAGAATAACATTGTTTAATTTATTTATCAAAGGTCTTACCTGTGTTTGGACCGTTAGCAAAAAATATGATATATAACTTCTTTATTTGATATACATTTACAGCTGAATCATTTTTAACATCAGTCCACGTCAAAATGGCCACCACAGACAACTGACAGAAAAAAATGGCTATAGCTTAGTCTATTTTACTAGCCTGGCAAGCCATCCTATAATATAGTGAATATATAGTCTGGTCATGGCCCATTGACGGCTTTTAGTCATGGGGTGGGATCTACGGTTGTCTTTCAAACTGTCTCCACATGCTATTGGATAACAAACAACATCCAACAGAGTTCTGTGATTGGCCCACCAAATCACTAGAGCATTGTGATTGGACCGCTACGGAGCTGTTGCCATCATAGTTTTGCTCAGTCGCACTAACATCCTGCTCACCTGACTGATAGAGCGCTGTGATTCAAATACGAAACCAATAGAGCGATGTGATCTGATCAAATATAGATTATTAGAATATTTTAGAATATTATGTATTTGAGGATCTGCCTCAGTCTCATCTGCCTCCTCTTCATCATCATCACTGATGGTGAGACTCGCTGGCACAATACCTGTCCCCCTCTGTTTTTTATAGAAATCTTAGTTTAAAACTGAAAAATATATTCAATATAATAATTATTATTATTATTGTAACCATGATCATGAAGATTATGTCTAAAAAACAACAGATTTTACCTAAAAATATACATAATTTCTTTTACTTGTTCAGGGCGTATGATCAAATATGGCAGCTTTGATTTTCATGCTCTGATTTCACCAGCTTCATTGAGTTTAACATTTACAACACATATATCCTTATTTAGCACCACTAGTCAACCTTGTGATGAGAGAGTTTCATAAACCTAGCATTGTTAGTTTTAGAGATCCAACCGTAAACACAAGAGGAGACGAGCTCCAGGAAGGCAGTTTTCTGGTTTTTCAGAAACACCAATATTTGGCGCATCGTAGCCCTGCGCTGATTGGTCGAACGGCGCCACGGTGCAAACTGTGACTAGCTTGATCTCTGATGATTGGTTGGGTGAAATCTCGAAATTCTAAGAGTCCGGGAAAAGGCACACCAACATCATTTATGATGTGAGTGGAAGTGTCTAAATATAGACGCTTGCCCTATAAAGGGTTAAGGTTCTCTCACCCAGCAGCAATAAACCCCTCCGTGTGTTTACATTTTTGTTGTTTTGACACTGAACAGTTTCCAACACAAACGTAAATATTTGCTGTAATTAATTACTTGAGTAATGTACTTTTATCCAGTGAGGCTGTATTTGTATGAAAAACTCTGAAAGTTACAAAAAAGGCAAACATTATTTTTAGCATATTTAAAGTTAATTAAAGGTCAAGGTTAGGGTCACACAGAGTGAACTGGCAGGATTGTGGCACTTGGTACAACTGAGTTGAGATGTTTCTAGTTTACAACAAAACCATCCTGCATTTGCCAGGACTTCACATGCAAACACACTAAAAACAGGTCTGTTGGTGAAGCAGTTCTTTGTTTTGTCATCAGACCCAGGAGGTACAGAAGGCCATGGATGAGAAGAAGTTTGATGAGGCAGTCAGACTGCGCGGCAGGTATGTTTGATGAAATGTTTTTGAGACACTCATGTGGAGCACGTGGTTGTAAATTATTTTGCAAGAAATGCACAAAAATTAGAAGCTGCATGACGTTTCATCAAAACAGAAGATTTCTGTCAGACTCCATGCTGACTGTCAAGTCGAGAGATTTGAGTTATTTACTGCAGCGACTCTGGCGTGATAGGTTACAACAAAAGCTGTGCATACATGTTTCAAACAGTGGATTCGTGAGTGAAACTATTGAACCTATTCTTGATCGTCTTTGTGTCAGTCACCAGCATCAGTACTCTTACCAAATGAGGATCAGGGTTGAATCCCAGAAATTAATCATTGTCAACTCAATGTGAATTCTGAAGAGCATGAAAATCTTGAAGAAAAACACTTAAATGGCCAGTATGTACATACCACCTTATAGACACCCCCACCCAAAATAAATAAATAAAATAAAGAAATAAGTTAATTAATTAATTTAAAAAAAAAAGCATTTTACAACATAACAGTCAATCACTCATGTGTGCATGTGTGGGTAGTCTGTGTAGCTCAGTCTGTAATGCACGGGGTTTGGTATGCATGTGGTTCAGGGTTCAGTTCCAGATAAAATAGACTTTATGTAGATTATTGACAACATGAAATGCTTTAAAAAATGAAGCAGAAATGGCTTCTGGTGTAGCTCTGTCTCTAAGGCAGTGGTAAGCTGTACACACGGGTCAGGGTTCAACACCTGGTGAAAGAAGATGCTTTAGAATTTATGTAAACTCTAATGAAAATGAAATGCTCTAAGATATAATCTGTAAGAGCCATCTTCTGTGGCTCTGTGTGTAAGACACAGGGTTGGTGTGCAAAAGGTTCAGAGTTCAAATCCAGTAGAACAGGTGCATTTTAGACTATGTAAATTATTGGCAACATGAAATGCTCAAAAAATACAAATTGATGTCTCAGCTTGTGTAGCTCAAGCTGAGACACTGCGTTGAAGTTCAAGTACAGGAGAACCCATGTGTTTTAGACTTTATGTGGATTGTTGACAACATGAAATTCTCTAAAAACAAGTCAGTAGCTACGTTTACATGCGCCAAATTTCCCCAATCCGATTAAAATCTTGGTTGATCAGAATTCCCAAACCTCTGTTTACATGGACACTAACTGGAATGATCCGATCACGCCGCGATGCTCGCACCATAGCTTGCGCATGCGCAGACTTGTCTTTCCCGGAAGAGAAATTGTAAACAAACGCCATCTTGTCCGCACGTCTTTCCCCTTGCATTTTATTTGCTTAGTCTCTAGCTTCGGTGAATTCCCGCTTCCTGCATCTTTAGATGCACTTTAGTTGCACTTGAGTGTATAACTCGGCATTTTTAACCGTTCGGCCATCGAGACGTTCAGCAATATTGAGCTCCCGTAGTATTTCCAGTAAAAAATAGCGTCGGCAACAGACCACTTCTGTTCACCGCCCGCCATGTTTTCGATCTGTCCTGAGCATGCGCAGAGGCGAAAAGAGGGCACGCTGAAGTTGCACACATGCGCAGTGGGCATAATTTTACCCCAACGATCCGAATGGCTGTGTACATGGACGCCAATCGGATTGACGATCGGACAAAACCACCTCTCTCAATCGGAATGAAATTTCATTCGGATCAGGCCGAATCGGATCAGAATATTCCGATTGACATGTTTACATGACGCATTTTTGATCCGATAGGGCGTTCAATCCGATTACTTGTGTCCATGTAAACGTAGCTACTGTCTGCTTGTGTAGCTCAATCTATAAGGCAGTAGATTGGTGTGCAGAAAGTTTGGGTTCAATCCCAGGAAGAGCTTGTGTTGTAGAAGTTGTGACATCAAACCTCATCACTTGTTGGCTTTTGAACTTCAAAAGCTAAAAGTGACAAGTTCAAATGTTCCACCAGAACATCTCCATGTGTGAAGGGTTCTGGTGGCGCAGTGGGATTGTTTTTGTTCATAAGTCGCCAGTGGTGCAGCAACTGGTTCAAATCCCACCTGTGACTCACTGGACCTGGATCAGTGTGACAAATCTGAAAGGGGTCGGGTAGGGGGCCTGATTCCCTCCCTGAGTTTCTGAGAGCCAAATGTGGGGGGTTATGCTGGTTAGAATGGCCTTGAGCTGGGATTTTACCAAAGTGGGGACAAAGTACTGAGTATCAAGTACCAAGTAACTTGTCCATATAAGCAACTTAAGTTGGCTTAACAGTTATTAGGACAACTTACTTACATGGCCACGTAACTTAAAGGGCCAACTAGTAGGTCAGACCTTTAAGTTACTTGGCCTAGTTACTTTCCTGGCCAAATATGTATAGTTCTTTGGCCAACTTACATGGCTCAGTTGTCCCAATGGCCTGGCCCTAGTATTTGTTAAGCCATTAAGTAAATGGTCTAGTAGGTTGGCCCTTTAAATTACTTGCATGGCCAACCTACTTGGCCATGCAAGTAATGAGTGAGGTGAGGCACAGACTGAGTGAGGTGTCCTGAAATCAGAAGCTTCTGAACTACACATATTTTTCTCAGCCTCTGGGATACTCACTGCGCCTCATTAGTGGTTTACTGGTAAAACGTATTGATACCTTACTGATCATCTTGGCTATATAAAGATTTACTTAAACTGAATTTAAGATTCTCCCAAATTTTCTAATAATCTGGGATTTGTTGTTTCATAAACCTCAGAAACTCCAGACTTTTTCCAGTTGGCCTAGAAATGACTTGAATAAATGACAAGTTATATTTAATCCCTATGCTTTTATTTCTCCTTTGTAACATTGCAATTTATGATTTTCCAACAGAATAAATAGGTTAAATGTGTTGGGTTAGGTCACGTGTAAATGATAAATAAGACTATTTTCTGCACACATATGAAGTTTGACTTATTCAATACAACACTGCAATAGGACACATGATCCATTTTCTGCATACAAACACATTGTCTGTCATTTTTAACACATTTCACATCATTCATTATGTGCTTGACCAACATGAAGCAGTTAGAGGTTTCTAACAGTGAAGATGGGTGTAAACCTGGCTAAAAAAATTATATACTCAACGCCTTTAATACTTAATATACCTTTAACTGGATGATCTGAACTTGGAGCCTCAAAGACATTCATTACTCTGACGGGCCAGCCCCAGCAAATTTGGCTGACTGAACTTGTCGTATACCCATCCATCCATTATCTATACCCGCTTGTTCATGCAGGGACACACCTATGGACGATTTAGAGAGCCCAATCAACCTGACAGTCATATTTTTGGACTGTGGGAGGAAGCCAGGGTATCCTGAAAGAGCCCACGCATGCACAGGGAGAACATGCAAACTCCACGCATGGAGATCCCAGGCGATGCCGGGATGCAAACCCACGACCTCCTTGCTGGAAGGCAACAGCGCTAACCACTGCACCACTGTGCAGCCCAATGTGTTGTATTACTCCAAGTCAGGGGTCGACAACCCAAAATGTTCAAACCACTGATTATTTTAAGTTAGCTCCAAATGCAGAGACGCCAAATGTAATCTGATCAAATTTCACAGAAAACATGTATTCACTCTGTTTCACTGCATGATTCTGTTTACGAGTGTTTGCGTTGCTTCTTTAGATGCTTCCTCTAACACACAGAAAAAAATCTTTTTTTTTAAACTGGTTAACTTTTTTTTTCAATCTGCAGGAGCTTTGAACATAATCTGAGCACCTACAGACTGCTCGCCTCCCGCAAAGCAGATTCTGAACTCCCAAACGTAAGCACCACAACAAACAAACAACAGGAATTCAAAACAACAGCAAGTTTTAATCACTATAATGTGTCTTTTCCAGCAGCTGCTCTGACCTTTGTACATTAGTATAAGGTACTCCCCACTCAGGTGCATTGTGGGAGCTGCAGTCTTTTTGTGACACTGATGGAGTCTTTATTTCTGTGACTGATTGGAGGTGTTGGGGGTGCTTCTGCTTCTGGAGAGCCTACAGCCCGAGTTCCCACTGTTATTTAAGTGGTTAAATTAAATGTCTCGTTAAGTTTTGCAAGAACCAATCCTCTGTAATATCAAATTAACTGTATCCAAACAAGGTTTACTACTACACTGTGTCTATAAGGGAGTGCCACAAAACGACAGGGTTTGTGCTCGTTACTTTTTTCTCTTTGCTTGTTTTTGTCTTCAGAAGCACAAACATCGTAAAAGATGCATTAGTGCTGCTGGCAGCCTCCCACCAGGCAGCTCTGAAGGACAGTCATCACTGTGATGTGTCTCCTACAGGTTGCCTTTGGAGACAGTTGAGTCAAACTGGACGGCTCCATCCTCTAATGAAGATTTCAGGATGTTTTAAACGCCGTCAGACACTTTACAGCCATTTACTGGAAAAGTAAACAGCTTATTTTTTTAAAAGCTCGTAAAAGTGAAACACAAAGAACTTTTTTTCTGTGACTCATGCAACTGTCAAACAAACAGTCAAGCTAATTTGGAGTTTGTAACGAGAAAGCAAAGAAACTTGCTGCTTCACTGCGTCTTTTAGCAGCATGTGGCTTTTTGCATGATGCTGTTCTGCTGTGAGGCTCCTCAGCAGACGAGAACTTGGATGGCTTTCTAAGGCAGCAAAAACACCTCCATGACGATGCAAAGGAGTGAGTTTTTCAGTTTGCCTCTCGCCGCAGGACGTACTTCATTGCCACTAAAGTTTGCAGATGCACCATCTTTACACAAGCTGATTGCAACATTCACACCTCGGAGGCGTGATGACGTTAAATTAAAATGTGTCAGAGCTTGGTGTTTAAACATACGGCCGTAACGTATGTCAGGTTCTTCTTCCTCTGCTGTTCGTGCCCCTCAGGCTCATTCATGTGTGCTCTCACCTCCAGAGCTCCTTTAACGTGGCGGTGCTGAACGTGGGCGCCCCGGCTGCAGGGATGAATGCCGCCGTGCGTTCTGCTGTCAGAGTGGGAATCACCGAAGGCCACAAAATGTTTGCTGTCAACGACGGATTTGAAGGGTTTCAAAAAGGCCAGGTGGGTACAACCATAACCTACTGGTCAGACGACTTCGAGACTCCACTCGCTGATAAAACGCCTCTTAAACATGACCAAAGTACGCCTTTAACCTTTGCTCTTGCCTTGACCCAGCTGCATTATGGGATATTTCAGACCATTGAGTCCTTTTAGGGCCTCACATCTAGCAGCCACTCTTTCTGATCTGATACGTTTCTCTGTGTCCTTGTAAACAACTTTTTTAGTTTCAGAACATGAATTTAAAGATTTGATCCAGATTCACACTGCCTGCATGTTCTTCTGTTGTCATGGATTTTCTGTATCTGGTAAAACACTTGCTAACATAAAGGACGCAGAAATAAATGAGCCCCTCTTCCGTAGATGAGATCAGAAACAACATCCACGCCTTTCCTGCCTTCTGAGGGTTGGAAAACGTTCCCACCCACGTGTCTAAAGTTGAGCAGCAGTTTGAGGTTCATCTCAGTGTCCACAGAAACAAAGATTAAAATCCTACATTTCTACGATTTTACGATTCCAGCTGAGTTAGACCGTTAGACCGTGTTTTATCAGTCACAAAGTGTCTGTAGCCTGTTAAACTCAAAAACCATTTATTGAAGTATTTCTAAACTCTTATGCATGCAAACTAAAGAGAACTATAGCTGTAACTGTTGCTCATTAGCCATGAGTTCTTCTCAGTAGTGATGGTGCCATTTACCGCCCTGATTCTGAGCTCCACCATAACAACAGGCGCTGCTGACTGTAAGTTAATTACAGGAACAACTCGGCCTTAATGATCTCAGCTGACTGGATTTTCTCAGCGAGGAGCCTGTTGAATGTGAGCCGTCCCTGAAAAGTGAAGCAACGATCCTCGACTAACGGGACACTTTTATTTCCTCCTTGTGCTTCCTCGTAAAAAGAGTTTTATTTGTGCAAATCCTGAGCTGGGATCAGTGTTTCCACCTTCGTGCAAGAGAAGGAAGTTAAATTTGATCATTGCGGCCTGCTGCTTTGAAGAAACAGAAGCAAAACCTGATCTGAGCAGCTTTATAAGGGTCACATCTGAGCAAAATCAATATTTTAACCCTTGGAGGTCCCTTTAAAAAAAGTACCATTGGGGACCTTCAGCACAAAAAAATGTCCTTGATAAAAAGGTGTAATTAAAATTATATATTGTTTGATAAGTCAGATTTTATTTTTACACAGATTCCATCCTTGGCTTAATTACTCACAAACATAATAAAATATATATGTGTTTATTAGTTTTATTGTCTTTAATGTCAGGTTTTATAAAAAAAAAAAAGCTGCCTGCACAAAAAACATGCACTGGGGACCTCTAAGGGTTAATTACTTCTTTTTCTGTGTTCATTCATTGTGATGTATAAAAACATTACCTCTTTAAAAAGTGCCTAAAATAAAAATTTTATTTTATTACCAGATCAAAGAGATCAAATGGGGAGATGTTGGTGGTTGGACTGGTCAGGGAGGGTCTCTGCTGGGGACAAAAAGGTGAGATATAAAAAGACTTTAGCTGAGCCTCCCAGAGTCACCAGGCTGCAGCTGTTTGGCGACTCATTGGATACAAAATATGCATTTTCCATTTGGTTAATCACTAAATGTCTGTTTCTTTACACCCGTAACTCAATCTTATCTCAGTTTAGTCACACATGGACCCCTCTCAATGTGTTTTCTAAAATAAAATTTTCTGATTCACAGAAACTAAATTCAGAGAAGTTCCAGGTGGATTCCAAACACCTGTGATGATTCTGAGACGGACTTGAGATTAAACTTTGTAAAATATATAAGTGAGGCCTTAAAGCTCATAACCCACTGAAGGCAGTTAGAAAGGCGACACAGTGCAGTGAGATTGTGGGCTGAAGGAGTTTATAGTTAAACATCTCCTAATAGTTTCTTGTTTTGCATCAGGACTCTTCCAGGAAAACATCTGGATAAGATCGCTGAGCAGATGAGGATAAATAACATCAACGCTCTGCTGGTGATCGGAGGCTTTGAGGTGCGTAGCACCACCTTTCTGTTTTAACTTCACGATATTAGATCTGGAAACGTGTTTTATCATTTTAAAAAATCACAATGAACTGAGCTACTGATAAGACCTGCTGATTCATCTGAAATGTTTCATTAATCTGCCTCTTTTTTCTTTATTCAACTTATTTTTTTTTCTGTCTGTTTTTTCTGTTAACCACTAAGTTTATTTACCTTCACCAGCCTGCTCTGTTTGACCCTTCAGCTTTCAGAACATGTCCTGACCTTTTTACTATATGTTACAAACACGCATTCCCATGCACTCATACGTTCACACACGTACACACACACACACACACGCACATGAACGCACTTCATGTTTTGCTTGAATATTTTTGACCAAGCTGTGCAGAATAAAAACAACAAAACTCCCTCAACCAGAAGGTTAATTAAACAGCAGCGATACGTTTTTTATTATTAGGCCCAAATTCCCAGTAGGCGTCTGCAGCCTCTCAGCCCACATTTATTAGATCCAATCAAAACTAAACAGACCCAATAAAATCAGGAGATAAAAATACACGTATTTATGATGAGTCTCGTCTACAATTAGCAGCCTAATAGGAGAGGGACATAAAGGTCTAATTATGAGTCTGAACGCATTCATTCCTCTGAGGTCACTGAGTCGTGTTTTTTTTCTGCCCTAAATTCTTGTTTTTCCTGTAAAGTAACAAAAAAAAGAAAAAAAAAGCTGTAAATGTAAAAGTCTAAAATGTTCCCAAAAGAAGAGTAAAACTAGTATTATTATAATATAGATGTTAAAACTGTTAACTAAAATTAATCTTTTGTTGACTTTTATTTATAATCAGCTCTCTGTTGATTTTAGCTGAGAATCAAACAGTATCAGGATTCACTGTTGTAATCAGAATACAACAATCCACTGTTGTAATCAGGATACAACAATCCACTGTTGTAATCAGGATACAACAATCCACGATTGTAATCAGAATACAACAATCCACTGTTGTAATCAGGATACAACAGTCCACAGTTGTAATCAGAATACAACAATCCACTGTTGTAATCAGGATACAACAGTCCACAGTTGTAATCAGAATACAACAATCCACTGTTGTAATCAGGATACAACAATCCACTGTTGTAATCAGGATACAACAATCCACGATTGTAATCAGAATACAACAATCCACAGCTGTAATCAGGATACAACAATCCACTGTTGTAATCAGAATACAACAATTCACAGCTGTAATCAGGATACAACAATCCACTGTTGTAATCAGGATACAACAATCCACTGTTGTAATCAGAATACAACAATTCACAGCTGTAATCAGGATACAACAATCCACTGTTGTAATCAGAATACAACAATCCACAGCTGTAATCAGGATACAACAATCCACTGTTGTAATCAGAATACAACAATTCACAGCTGTAATCAGGATACAACAATCCACTATTGTAATCAGAATACAACAATCCATGGTTTTAGCCTCCTCGTCATGAGTGAAGTGCTCTGTAACGTGGCTAGGACAGTTTAGGATTTCAGGGTAAAAACTAAGAATAAAACTCTCAGATGGTGCTGCTCTCCACAAATTGGAGCTTAAAGCAGCATTCCGCAACTTTTCAGTTATATGCTCTCTGTTGCCCTCTAGAGGCTTGCTGCGTAACGTCACTGTCGTAACATTAAATCTCTATCTCGGGCATAACAGGCATGTTTACATTCCTAATATCAGGCAAAACAACGAAAACAAACTTTTCCACCTCCACACATTGAATAAATAGTTTTATCAGGACTGTATAACAACTTTATTCCCGACCAAACACAATAACCCTGGTGAAATCAATTATTACTTACCTAGCCATTAGCAGCACGGCTAGGTCAGAGTCCGTAGTTCATGCCTTTCTTTCTAATAGAGCTCTCCAGCGAGGAAAAGACGGCCCAATAATAACTCTGGTCTTTGCTCTATCGCGTTCTCTTTTTCTTTTCCTAGATTCCTCTGATAAGGGATTTCTAGCTTTCTTTGGTGAATCTGCCGCTGCTACAGCGAGTCTACGTTATATAATTATGGCAAGCCAAAGGGATAAAAAAAATGCGCGTTCTAAACTTGCATTATGTCCGCCAAAACGCTCGTTCAAGACTCACGTTTTGGCGGACATAATGCTCGCTTTTAGAACACGCGGGTTTTTTCCCCCTTTGGTGTCAAAACACGCGTTCAGGACGTGCATTTTGGCGGACATAACACGCGTTTAGAATGCACGCTTTTTTATCCCTTTGGCTTGCCATATTCTGCCATAAAATGACACCCAGTCAGTACTTCCGGCGCTACCCGAAGCACAAAAACTGTATAGTGCAGTAAACAGACGTGGGACCCCCCAACACTATCACAGGTATGAAAATGAACATGATAGATAATACTATGACGCAAAAACTTTACAAAAAAGCATAATTTTAAGGTGTAAAAGTTGCGGAATGTTGCTTTAAATTTAAGAAATTTCTTTTCCTGCTTCAGTCTAATTTGTCTCTGAGGTTTTTACACAGAAAAACTAAAGCTGTTGTTAATTATTATAATGTTTCGGCTGCTGTAGAAAAATAAGAGAACTCCTAATTTAACAAAACTCACTAAAATAAAATCTCTGTTTTTGTTCAGAGATTAAGTGACTGCTGCTCCTGTTTCGCTCTTCAGGAAACAAATCTCGCCATCCCCCAAAAACCCCAATTTGCAGCAAGTTTGGTCTTTTCAAGCGATAACATGAACTTCCTGTGCGTGTGTGTGTGTGTGTGTGTGTCGGCTCGGCTCTCTCCTCTCAGCTTCTCCCACCACTTCACTTGTTTGTCCCATGAGGGCCTCTGTTACTTCCCACCATGTTTCTCCCATCAGCAGGCCCCCACCCTCCCCTGACTCCCTCCCTCCTCCCCCCTTTTGGAAACGGGCCACGCTCATCACGAGGTTTCGTTTCCACTCACACACTCAGACCTCATATCACAGCTCTGATTGGGCCTCGGCTTGTTCAGGCTAAAACATAACGATGAAAAAGGACCGATTTGTGCCCAACAGCTGATTCAGTTCCAACATGTGATATGAGAGCGCTTTCCTTTATGGATGAAGATTTACTCATCTTCTCCTAAACGCTTCCATCTGATTTTCCATTCAAACCTCATTCTGTTCTACCATGTTTTTATCTTTAACGATCAATAAGACGCTGGCTCTCACCGCTGCAGGCCTACATGGGATTACTGGAGCTTTCCTCGGCCCGGGACAAGTATTCAGAGTTTTGCGTGCCCATGGTTATGATCCCGGCGACGGTCTCCAATAATATACCTGGTTCTGACCTCAGCATTGGCTCAGACACGGCGCTGAATGCCATTACTGATGTAAGTGTGGCCGGGTCCGATCTGCATGTGGGTGTTTGTGGAAACCGTCGGTCACCAGGCTGCAGACCTGGGTTTTAGGAGTTAGAGTGGTTCTGAAGCTAGCTCGGGTCCTTCTCAGGGAGGCTGAGACTATCTAGGATCACAGTTAGACTATTTTATTATTATGATGCACACAAGATAACAGATGATTTCTGGGTTAGTGTGAGCTATCGAGTTAGCGTCTGGGTTCTACTCCAGTAAAGCTCAGCGGTCGCTCGTTGGGTCACATCTGGACTCAAATCTGTGATTCTGCTTATTGGTTATGATGAAATGTTCAAAAACTCCGTTTCCAAAGTGACCCAAACCAAAGGTTTGGTTCGGCTCAGATTATTTATTTAGTTCCAGTAAAACTCCTAATGTCACAGAGAATATAAACAAGTCCAGTTCAGCAATTATTAATGTTTGATTTATCTTTAGATTAGGAAAAAAAACTCAAAATAGGACCAGAAACCACAAGATTGATCTTCATTTACTGCTGTAAACAAGTGTTTACGCTAATATCTGGGTGTAAACAATAACATTTATTTGAATGGTATAAATAAAAAAACTTGTAAACATAAACAACTTGGCTCGTTTCCAACAGAGACTAAAAATATAAAAGTAAAGTTAAATAAATGAGGTTTAAGGTTTAAATCACATTAGCTTCAGTCCTGTCTCCATCTTCTTACAGTTAGTTCTGGATCCGTCCTGACCCAAATGTGTGGTGACTTAAATATAATAAAATAGATCTGATCCATTTTTTAGCACACAGACGCAGGAAAGGACGTGTCTTCTTACGTTCAGGTCAAGCTTTTATTTACAATTCGTTTTGTGCTGCAAAAAGCCAAATCTCTGTTTGGGATGTAAGTTGTTTATGAAAATAGAAATTTGTTTTATAACTTTGATTTTTAATTCACACACATCCAAACAGAGGCAGTGTGGTTTTTAGCTTAAAGTTTTGATGACTTGTGTTAAATCAATGAATATTTAAATGACTGTAGCTCAGAACCCCTCTAGAGCATCGCTGAGCTTTACTGGAGCCGCCGGCGTCCAGCAGCAGCTAATCACTGAGGTCAGAGAGTTTGTTTGTTGTTGGAGGCGAGCTGGTCAGCGCAGGTCTCAGGTAAGTGTCAGCATGGCATGCTGCATGTGTGTGTCCACTCTGTGTCCCTGCAGCTCGCCGTGTGTGTGTGTGTGTGTGTGTGTGTGTGTGTGTGTTAGTAAACAGCAGACAAGCATTAGTCAGTCTGGATCCATCAGTTCTCTCCTCTAAACAACAGAGACAAACGTAAACGACCTCCTGGGACACAAACACGTCCAGCGTTTTGCTCCGAGACGAGGCGGAGCTTCTCCTTCAGCGTTGGACATAAATGGAGACATCGATGAGTCCCACGTCTAGTTTTTATCTTCTTGCGTCAACACCATCACTTGTCAGCTGCGATGGCCCCGCCCCTCCTCCCCATTCCATCCTCTATCAGCCAATGAGAAGCCAAAGCCCCCCATGCTGATTTCCTGGAGAGAGCCAGCCGGCCGAGCACTTCACAGCTGCAAGTTCAAGGTCTCTGATAAACTAAAGTAGACCCTTTTTTCCCATCATGCCTTTGTTACAGAAACAGAATGTGTTTTACCTCATTATAAGGATCAGAAAGTAGTTTTAAGTTCCTGTTTCCTGTCAGGAAACAACACACAGTTGATGGTCATTTATCCAACATTCAGAGGAACTGGTCATTAAACAGAAAAGTTGGTTTTGTGCTACACGATTTGCATAAAAGCTGCTTCTTCAGTATGTAGCACTGACCCAGTTCAGTTTGACCCAACCTGCCTAAGCAGAGGACAGCGCAGGCTTCCCCCTAGTGGTCTAACTGTGTATTACGGCCACCACCATCAGGCCTTTGAGTCCCTGCTGGAGCTGTACCAGGCCCGGGCCCACTACCAGGAGTTTTGCATCCCCATGTGCATTCTGCCCGCCACCATTAGTAACAACGTGCCTGGCACCGACCACAGTATCGGAGCCGACACGTCGCTCAACGCCATCGTGGAGGTAAGGGCCCAGCCAAAGGGACACTTTACTGCAGAGATGAAATAATGATGAGAATTTACCTGAAAAGTTGTTCAACTGTTTTAAAATGATGTCAGTTTTAGAACACTTATAAACAACGGCACCAAAGTTCCAAAAGATAGCCACAAAACTAAACTACTGACCATGAAGAGACTCAAACGAAGATCTTACAGTAAGGTTGATCATTGAACAGATCAGAGGCTTTTAACTTTAATCTTGGCAAGTCTAGGAGTATCTAGACGTAGACTAGAGCATTGAAACCTAAATCTAAGATCTAAAAATCAGTTCTTTATCAGACAGGAAGCTAATGAAACAAAACAGAGCCAGAGTTACGTGGTGCAGCCTGCAGACGATGAGCTGATCCAGACCCTCAAACGATGCTCCAAGGAGGTTTTTAGTGTCTTCGTTCAATTAAAAAACAAGGAGGGATTAAATTTGCTAGAAGTCAAAACTGAGACTGAACAGATCAAATGTAAAGAAGCTGCTGCTAGAGGTTAATGTAGGTTTAAAGCAGGATAATGCAGCTGCATAATCCTGACTCAGTTCTGCACGGTGCACACATGAAACCAAAGAAAATTCCCAAAACGTGAGTAAAAATTCTGCTGTTGCAAGAGTCTAGACATCACCTGCATGTCAGCGAGTAACTCGTGTTTTACTGACACCGATTACGTGTCGCTTAGTTTCTAAATGGTTGCGTTTGTGTTTGAAGTCACTTTGTTTCCGTGTGCTTTTGTTTATGTGCCATCTTGCATGGGTGAAGTTTGCCAAAAAGAACGATCCAGTAGAGATTGTGTGCTGTTAGATGGCACCGCGCGCTGTCGGCTCTGATTGGTGGACTTCACCAACAGAAAACAGAAAGATGCACAGGTTGACTTTAAACGCACTAAAGCGTTTGGGACTGAAAGATTTTTTTTAAGTTCTAAAAGTCTGAATGGATGATAAAATAAAAACTGACATGAATGAAAACATCTGCTGCGGGTATAGGAGGTGGATCTCAGCATTAAAGCTCAACCTGTGCATCAGTGTCAGTCAGAACGACCAATGAAAAGTGTTTTACTTTAAAGCAGAGCTACTGCTCTTTTTCCTTAATATTTAAATATTTATTAACTTTCTCTCCATAAAAAGGATCCCAAACATCTTGTTGAATTTCATCAATAATCAGTTTTAAGTTGCATCAGCTCTGCTTTAAACTGCATGCTCTGCAGCTGCATGCCCGTCCACAACCTGCCTCCTTTTGCTTCCTGGAGTAACTTTATTACCTGTTTTTTGGGAATCAGACGTGCGACCGCATCAAGCAGTCGGCCAGCGGCACCAAACGGCGGGTCTTCATCATCGAGACCATGGGGGGCTACTGCGGCTACCTGGCCACCGTGGGCGGGCTGGCTGCAGGCGCCGACGCTGTCTACATCTTTGAGGAGCCGTTTGACATCCGTGACCTGCAGGTTAGACAGAAAATAATAAAATGCCGCCGTTTGTGGATATTATGCTGCAGATATGAAACACTTCCCACAAGTATTACAGGTTAATGCTCATTCAGAACATCCCTGCCTCTGCTGGGAATGAGTCAGAGTGCAGGTGAAGTCCACATAAAGCAACTTATTAATAACGCTGAGCTGAATCATCCAACAGTCCCATCCATATCAATATTTTATCTTTATATAAATGTAGAAGAATCAACAAAACCAACCTGTTCTACTTTTAGAAAGCATGTTAGTGGTTTGTATTTGTCGCCCCCTGGTGGTGCGTAAGCTGCCCTGCGCCTCCCCATCCTCCTGATGAGGAGACTGAGGAGTCAGACTTTCTGCTGCTGGTGCAGGTTGCATCCTCTCTTCCTCCTGGTTTAATCCAAGGCTTCGTTCTGTTTCCAGAACAACGTGGAACATCTGACACACAAAATGAAGACCAGCATCCAGAGAGGCTTGGTGCTCCGGTGAGTTCTGGTTCCGATTTTAAAAGCTGCTTGTGAAGATTTTTGGTGTTCAGTCTGAAGAATCGCTATAACTAAAGGGTGACTTTAAAATGTTACAATTCTGACTAAAAATGAGACAAACGCATTTAGCCTTTAATACATCAGTGATCTTACGTACCTCATATGGGTATTTTAGACCACTGCAGCACCGCAGTGTTTAAAATACTCTCAGCTGGATGAAGGGCTGCACAAATGGGACAAATGTTATACTTCGCATACAGTGAAGGTGACTTTGGGAGCCGGAGCTGAGAGGAGCACCTGCATAATGTTTTTGTAACAACAAGACAATCAGAAACACAGCAGTGCATGGTTACTGTGTCTGAAACCATAAATGTGACTTTTCCTTCCTGCAAAAAGAAGTCCTGCACACCTGAAACGTATGGAGCACTGATTGTAAAATAATATATTGGAGAAAAAAATATAACATTTAGCTTAACTAATATGTTAAAAATGAATATTTAGAGTCAAATCTAAAGATAAATATATATATATTTAAATGCTGAAATCTCAATATAAGTGTGGTTGTTTTAAACTAAAAATAACATCCAAATTTAGAATGTCGTAAAAGTAGCTGTTCAAAAATAAAAGTGGATAAAGATCCCCCATCTAAGATCTCAGAGTCTAACGGTGAGATTTAGAGTATTTTTAACCGAATCATTTAATTCAATATTCCTCTCTGGGTTCTAAAAAAAGATCAATGATCAAACAGACATCAGGGAGGAGATCCCTTCAGCATGCTTTTATTTTGGTGGACTATTTCTGTTTTATGGCCGTCTGAATTTACTCATTAGTCACTCTTTATATTTAATTTTAACCTTTAGCTGTAACTTTATAGATTTAGATTTGAATCCAAATATTTAGAACTTTATATGTTTAATTCTGATTGTAAAAATTATTTATTTAAACTTGACTCAATAAAATAACTCAATTTCATATATATTTAAATTTGATTCTAAATATTAGTTTAATTTTATATTTTGTTTTCAAATATGTATTTTCAGTAAGCTCAGTGGAAGCTAAATATGGTCAAATATCACCTTTACACCTGGTGCCCCATACGAACATTCTTTAGGTTTAATATTTAAGTTCAAGCTTTTAGTTCGATATTGTGAAGCTAAAAGTGGAAACAAAGTGAATTTAATATGAAACAGACACTTTTATGAGATATTTAATTTGTTATGCCTGCTTTTTCTTTATTGGGTTCATAAGTGCAGCTGTTAGAGAAAACTGGACTTCATTTAGGTGTTCTTGGTTTATTAAACCTTTATTCACCTGCACTAGATCACCTGTTAGGAACTCATTTCTGTAACTTAATTTAATTAAAAAAGAAACTGAAATGCAAAACAAAAGAAGTCTTTGTTTTGCATCACAGATAAACGTCTGTAGATGCAAACTAGGGCTGGGCGATATGGCCTAAAATCAACATCACGGTATGTGTAGGAGTTCACCTCCATAACGATAAATGGACGATAACTACATGTAAATCAAAAGCTGTCCACTAGATTGGGCTGTCACGTGTATCATGTTGTGGTACAGCTTCTTAAAGGGACAGGAACGTCACCAACCTACACACATATTTTCATTTTTTTTGTTACTGAATTTATTGACATGGAAAAATGATATCGGTTAGAGTCAGAAATTTCATTAACGATAAATTTTCGATTTAGCCCTAATGCAGACTAAGATGCACCCAGTCTGGGCTGAAGATGAAAGCTGATCAGGCTCTTAGAGCTTTACAAGAGTAAAACATTCAGCACAAATGTGCTGCTTTATTAATCTGAAGAAAAGAACATGTAAGCACATTTGTGTGAACCAGCTTCTGTCAGATTATATTTATTTTAAAACCCTGCACCTGCGTTCATCGTTGTTCTAGAAATGAGAACTGCAACGAGAACTTCACCACCGACTTCATCTACCAGCTGTACTCTGAAGAGGGTCGAGGCGTGTTCGACTGCAGGAAGAACATCCTCGGTCACATGCAGCAGGTAAAAATACCCGCGCAGCACATTACCTCACCCGCTGTGACTTCATTAAGCTGGTGTGCAGGTTTATGATGAGTTTGATTTCTTTCTTTGATTCTCACTCATCAGGGAGGAGCTCCTTCTCCGTTTGACAGAAACTTTGGCACCAAGGTTGCAGCTAAAGCCGTCCAGTGGATCACACGGATGCTCCAAGAGTCCTACAAAGGAGGTACTTGTAAAAAATTTGCTTCATGAGGGGATTTCCTTCATGTAGATGCAGTATTTTGTCTCAGTTAGGAAATTTGTTGTCTTTCTTCAACAAAGGAAAAGTTTTTGCCAATTCCGAGGAGTCTGCCTGCCTTTTGGGGATGCGCCGAAGAGCGATGGTCTTCCAGCCTCTGGCTCAGCTTCGGGAAGAGACCGACTTTGTGTAAGTTAGAGATTTTCATTTCTTCATACTCGTATATATAAAAAAACAGATAAAAGCTAAATTTAGCTCCTCAGCCACTTAAAGGAATATTCCACCCAACATTGAAATTTTGTCTGTTGATATATTTCCCAGAGTTAGATAAGTTGGAAAAAACTATTTAAACCAGCCCAGTCATTCTCCTGACCCGGCTGTACTCCTTTAGCTTTAGCTTAGCACAAAACACAGTAAGTGAATGGATCCAACTAGCATTGTGACTAAAAAAGTCTTTAAAATCATTCAGTAGTGATCCCATTTCTACTTGGTGACCTAAATAATCACACTGACTGCAAGTAGAAATTATTAGTAACATAAAGGAATCACAGGCGCCATTTTACTTTATGACATCATCACTACTTTATGACAAAGCACAGCTGTAATCCTCCGCTGAAAGGTGCAAGGCAGCCCCAAAGACACCTGCTGACCACAAACACAGATGCACACGTTGTTAGCGAACCGGCATAAAATAAACACTGTCTGATTATTTAGGTCACTCATCAGAACTGGGATCACTACTGAGTGATTTTAAGGACTTTTTTTACTCACAATGCTAGTTGGATCCATTCACTTACTGTGTTTTATGCTAAGCTAATGCTAAAGGAGTACAGCTGGGTCAGGAGAATGACTGGGCTGGTTACAATTGTTTTCCCCCCACTTATCTACCTCTGGGAAATATGTCAACAGACAAAATTTAAATTTTGGTTGGAATATCCCTTTAAGTTCTGTTCTCACCTGAGATTCTTTCAGTCAGACTTTAAAACCATTTCGGAGTTGGTTTCATCACGGCTCAGTCGACTGACTGTGAGCCGTGATGAAACCAACTCAGAAATGTTTATAAAGTCTGAAAGAATCTCAGGTGAAAACATCTGACCACCAAACTTCCTCTTTTCAGCCACAGGATCCCGAAGGACCAGTGGTGGCTGAAGCTCCGCCCCGTGATGAAGATCCTGGCCAAGTACAAGATCAACTACGACGTGTCCGAGTCCGGCCAGCTGGAACACGTGACCCAGGTCCGACCCAAAGAGAGCGACTTCTCGGCCTCCATCTGAACGGCGGCGCCGACGTGGATCAAAAGCTTCACTCCTACAGGAACCCAGCTTCACGTCTCGGTGACAGCTGCTCACACACAGATCGACTGACTGACTGACTGAGGATAAATTTATTGTGAAAGATTTTTAAAGGCAGATGATAATTTTCAGAAAGGATTTATTGTAAGGCCACGGTGCTTTTGAGGGATATTCTATATTTTAATTTAGATTAAATCTGAGAAGAGCCCTATTTATTTTAAATATGCTAACAGCTAACAGTGTATTTAGATACCCAAAGTTATCATAGTATATAAAGATAATATATGCACTACCCTTTAGGTTTAGCCCCAAGAATGTAGCTACGTTTTTTAAGACGCCACTCTGGATGAACATCTGTCGCTTAAACACAGCAGAGCAGGGCGATGCGTTCAAAGTCCAGCTCTTATTCTTGTATTTTCAACCGCACCTTGAGCCCCATGTTTAATGTAATCACCTAAAGCTGCTCGTGAAGAGTTCATCTGTGTCTGGAGGAACACCCTCGAATGTCCACGCCTCGACTGGAAAATCCCAGAAACCTGAACACGTGGCGAGGTTTCAGGAGGAGCTGGTCGTGTGTAGCTTCCTGTGCTTTCAATGTGGCGCCTTATAGCTGTCGTTTTTGTGCAGGCTCCTGCAGGTATGCAGTTAGCTGGAGAAAGTGTTAATCTGCTCACTGTTCATGCTGTGTAACGTACGTGTGTGCGTGTGTGTCCTGTCAGAGTAAATAAAGCAGCTATATTGTGTGTAAATGCTGAGTTTTGGCTTTTTTTTCCCCAACTTTATTTCATTCAAAATAAAAACAAATAAAACATCTAAACAATAAGATATACATAACAAAAATTCAACTTTGAACGAAAAGGAGCAGAATGAACAAAAACATCTTATTATAATTTCTGCCCCCTTTTCCAGAAAAAAATGATCTATACAGTTTCCATTTGTCAGACACATATACAGATTAATTTTTAAGTATTTCCTGTTCTTATTTCCAGAGCGATCATGACCATTGGTTTAATGTAAAATTTTCATATTTACTTAGTACACTCAATTTTGTAAATTTTTTTTAATATATTAAATGACAGTGATTTTTTAATTTCCCTTTTAAGGTTATTCCATAATTTAACACCATTTACAGACATACTCCATTCCTTAATTTTAGTTCTAAATCTAGGTTTTGTAAACACATCAGTTTCTTTCAGCATATAATCACTAGTTCTCTTTACAAATATCCTCTGAACGTTTGTTGGCAGACTACTTAAGTTGGCTTTATACATAGTTTGTAAGATTTTCCAGTCTTTTAAATCATGAAATTTCAGTAATTTATATTTGATGAACAACGGGTTTGATGGATCTCTATAGCCACTATAGTTGATGATTCTCAAAGCTCTTTTCTGTAGAATAAATAAGGGTTGTGTATAGCTTTTGTATGTTGCTCCCCAGATTTCTACACAATAAGTCAAGTATGGAACACTCAGTGAATTGTACAACAAACCAGAATTAGTCAGTAAGAACTTGACTTTATGTAATGATCCTAAGGATTTGGCAATTTTACCTTTTATGTAACTAATATGTGATTTCCAGGTCAAGTCTTCGTCAATAAACACTCCAAGAAATGTTGTTTCTTTTACCCTTGTGATTTCGGTCCCATCGATTTCCAACGACACATCACTGTTGTTTTTATCTTTAAACAGTATGAAATTTGTTTTATTAAGATTCAGTGTCAATCTATTTAAATCAAACCAGTTTTTAATTTTAATCAGTTCATTATATATCACTTTAGCCACCTCCTTAATATCCAATCCCGAGTAAAACAGCGTTGTATCATCTGCAAAAAGAATGGTACTGAGTACCTTGGATACTTTTACCAAGTCGTAAATAAACAAAATGAACAGTTTTGGTCCAATGACCGACCCTTTTGGCACTCCACAGTTAATCTCACATAGTTTTGATTTATTATTATTTATCTGTTCAAACTGTTTCCATTTTTCTAAATAAGTTTTAACCTATTGATGAGCCACACCTCTTATCCCATACTGACTTAATTTTCGAAGTAACCTTGAGTGATCAATGACGTCAAATGCTTTTTTTAAATCAATGAAAACACTGATGAAGTAATTTCTATTGTC
Source organism: Aphyosemion australe (assembly GCA_006937985.1). Lineage (NCBI taxonomy): Eukaryota > Metazoa > Chordata > Actinopteri > Cyprinodontiformes > Nothobranchiidae > Aphyosemion > Aphyosemion australe. Next base: position 160,566 of record SSNS01000178.1, on the reverse strand, counting down.
TATTGCTGTTGATATTTTGTCTGTTAATTCCATCATTGCCATTGCTGTGGAATGTTTAGTTCTATTGTTCGTTGTGTAAAATATTCTTTTTTTCGATGAATTTATCCAACCTTGATATGAATACTTTTTCCAATATTTTAGAAAACTGTGGAAGCAGTGACACCGGCCTGTGATATGTTTATCACCACTCTTATACAAAGGAATGACTTAAGCTGTTTTCATTGCATCAGGAAAAATTCCAGTAAAAAGTGATAGATTACAAATGTAAGTAAATGGTTCAATGACAGATTCTATGATAGTTTTAACAGTTATCATGTCCAGGTCCTCGTAATCGGTTGATCGTTTGTTTCCACAGTTTTTTACAATGTTACATATTTCTTCTTTATCTACTTTGTCAAGGGCAATACTATTGACAATACTAGTCATTGTGCTCAATTTATCTTCTATTATTGGTTTGTTCTCCATCAAACTCTACCTACCTATATTTACAAAGAAATCATTAAACTCATCCGTGATTTCTTTATCCTCATAAATATCTTTTTTGTCCTTGACAAAGTGATTTGGAATACTGGATTTTGTTTTGTCTTTGTCACACTGTTTATTATTCCCCAAGTAGCTTTTGTATTATTTTTATTCTGATCCAATAGTTTACCATAATAATCCTTTTTTGCTTTCTAATTATTGTTACCAACTTTTTTTTATATTTTTTATATCCATCTTCTGCTTCCCTTGTTTGCAATTTTAAAGAACTCCTATATAAATTATTCTTTTTTGCACACGCGTTCTTTAATCCCTTAGTTTTAACTGATTTATCTCTTCTGTAGTTTATGGTGATGTTCTGTTTTATGGAATGCTTGTATTTAAAGACTGCGAAAACAGGTAGGTGGTCACTAATATCGTCATTCAAATCCCAGTTTTCTTGACATCCTCCATATTGTTAGTAAATATATTATCAATGATAGTTGCACTCCGAGTTGTAATTCTGGTTGGCTTGTTTATCAAGGGACATAAACCTAAACTATACATTAAATCTGCAAAATCCCTAGTTATCTGTCCAGCCTCATGTTCTAAATTAATATTAAAGTCCCCACATAGAAAGAATGTTTTGTATTTAATGTGATCAACCAATTCAATTACTTTTTCATTAAATGTCCCAATACATGATCCCGGTGCTCTATAAACACAACTAATTAAAGTTTTTTTAGCTGTTTCATTGCTAATTTCCACAGTTACAGTTTCCATAACATTATCTTCCATCGTTGTCATTTCTTTAACTAGTTTACATTTTAAATCTGATTTTATGAATAGGGCAACCCCACCACCTCTTTTATTTTTCCTATTTACAAAATAAAGTTCATACCCTTCCATTTGTACTTCATCCATCATATCATCTTTGAGCCAAGTCTCTGTTATAGCAATCACACTCAATTTGTTTTTGAATTTATTTAGATAATCTTTGATCATTAATAACTTGGGAAATCAGCTTCTACTATTAATGTGGATAAGTGACATTGTATCCTTAGTCATTTTCCCACAATTCAATTGTTCTTCTCCAACATAATCACAACTTATATTTAATTCAAATAAATTTCCATCTATTTCATTGTCAATATCATATATTTTATCATCGGTATCCATTTCAGTTGAATCATTTTTGCTTGTTAGAATCCAAACCAATATCAAACCGAGTTGTCCATGTTGTTTTTACAGTATCAAAAATAAGTTTGGAAGCATAAATTCTGTTCATCTTAACCATGTTTTGTAAACTTGTCTCATGTACTCATATCACTTATATTTTTAATTAAGTTTTAAGAGAAAAACTAGGAACTGTGGTTGAAACGAGCTGGTTTTAAGAGTTAAAGGGTGTGATATCTGCGCCGTGACTCAATAAAAACCAGCCTGTTTCATTAAAGAGGATTCTGATATTTCTATGGGAGCTTTAAAGCCATACTATGCAACTTTTCATGTTCTTGAGCCAGTATGTGCTAAAATGACCCTTTACAGGGTTAATGAAATGTCACTCAGACCCCCACCACCCTCTGTGGCCAGAATACCACACTTGCAACTTAAGAGTGGCGGTCCGGTCCCTGTTGGACTCAGTAAAGTGGAGCTGACATACCTGGAGCTGCTGTCTGCTTCCAGCATGTTTCCTGCATGTTTTAGATCATGAACACAGCTGATGTGTTTGATTTAGTGATGAACCGCTCCTGTAGACACTAATGAAGGCTGAGGAGACATTTCAGCAGTTAGATCAAGGTGTTAAAAAGACGAACGCACAGCGAGGAGATAAGTTTCACTTTTGCGTTCCCTAATGGACACTAGGGGGTGCTAAAAACAAGCCAAAACTACCAAGTCTCCCTTTAATTCATTCCTGCACGTTTCCCCGTTTCAAATCCAAGAACCTCTAAGGGGAGTTATTAAGATTTTAGGTAGTTTTTACACATGCAGGACCAGAGCATTTATGTTCAAATTATTATTTTCCTAAAATCAACTGTCAGTTAAAATTTCAAGCACCTTTTTAAAAACTGATGCACTTGAAAAACCTGGAAAACGAAAGAAAACTCAAACATTTTAAAGAACAAACCAGAGTTTTTCCTCTAAACCTTTGAGTTTTGGAAAAGGGGCAGAACTAAATTAAGGTTTTCTTATTTAGATTTTAACTTTTATGGGATAAATAAACCAAAATAGTTTCCAGGATTAAGAAAGACTTACAAGCAGAAAAATATTCACCTAACTCTGTTTGCCAACATGAGAGCATGATGCTTAAGGTTTTTGACTCGAGATGAAAAAGAGCAGACACCTGTGGTTTTAACTTTACTGTGATATAAAGGGTTAGGGGTTTGAACACAGACACTAAAACATCCTTTTTGATCAACACGTTTGTATTTAATATGATAAACTAAGAGGTATTTTCGTGGATATGTACATAACAAAATACACAATAGTGATCAGGTCACAGCTTGTGTGCAGCTTGTGCGTTTCAGCTTCTCTTGCCAACATTTAAAAACATTTGAGTTTGGTTTTGAGTGATCAAGTCCGTCTAAGAGAAGTGTTCAGGTTTAAAATACCTAAGAAGTTTTATTTCAAGATCCATGACGGATCTTTTCTGATTGCATCATTCTCTGGACCCAGGATGGCGACGCCACACGTCCTCTGACCAACGCTGAGGTACCTGCAGGACCCAACAGGAGCTTTAGTTCATCTCAAAAAGCTGCACATTTCACCAAATATAACAAATATTTAACCAGAGTGGAGTTTAAAGCTCAGCTGCACCTTTCAGCCACGTCCACTAAGCCTTTATGATCAACAGCGAAGAGTTTTTCTCTGTGGTTCTGCTTCATCTCATCGGAGATCCCGCTGAGGAAACGGCCCATTCCTGCAGCGAGGAGAGACGGTGGAGAGTTTTAAACCAAAACAACATTCATCCGAGACGCCAGGTGACTGGGAATCATCATCTGGAACGTTTGAGGCAGCAGGAAAATTCTAACAGACTGATTTCTTAAAAAAAACAAATGATCAACACATAGTCGTTTTAAAGGTAATAATTATGAGACACTTTAGAATGAATAATAACACGTTATTAATGTAAATAAACAACGACTGGTCTGACCTTTGTCTGAGGGGGCCACAGGAGAGTCCACGGCCGAAAACACAGACAGTTTGGCTTCGTCGATGTCCTGCTGAGTGAACTGGCCCGACTTGACCCAGTCGACGCCTTTACGGAAGGCGGATAACGTCTGCACCGAGTTCGGATCCCTGGAACACAAACAAGACACGAACTTACATCCAAACTGGGCAACAACTGGAAATAAAAATGCCAATTTGTCCGCGCCTCACATAGACATTGATACAGCGCCTCGTAAACCTCCAACAATCTTTTTTTGTTAGAAACATGCCAATAACCCTGACCAATCAGGCTCTAGGAACCCAAACCTCAGTCCAAACGTGAGGCCGACCCACCTGTAGGAGTAAAAGGAGAACACGCCCCCTCCTCCCATTTTGGCTCCGCCCCCATAGGCTCCACCCTTCTCACGGATTTCTCCATGGAGAAACTTTGCTGTCATCATCCTCGCCAAGATGCACAAACTGAGAGAGAAGAAAGGGTTAGGGTTAGGGAGGAAATTTGAATTTGAGGAAATAAAAAATGGCCTGTATGGTAAATGGCCTGTATTTGTATAGCGCCTTCTTAGGGTTCTACAACCCCCCAAGGTGCTTCACAACACAATCAGTCATCCACCCATTCACACACACATTCACACGCTGGTAGGGATGAGCTACGATGTAGCTACAGCTGCCCTGGGGCGCACTGACAGAGGCGAGGCTACCGAGCACTGGCGCCACCAGTCCCTCCGACCACCACCAGCAATAAAAGAAAAACATTAAAGTCATGAAGAGATTTAAAAAAAGATCACCTGGCGAAATCCTGGTGGCAGAACGGGACGGTACGAATACTCTCGCTGACAAAGTTCACAGGAAACGGCATCTGGAAGAATGTTTTCATCTGACACGGCTGGAAGTTTGGCTCCTGGAAAAACACAAATCCATGATTAGAAACTTAGAAAAGTGAAAACGTCTCAGGAGCTCTTCGCTGTCCGACCAGAAGCCATCCATAAATCTTGACTTTTTTTTTCTGTTTTTGCTAAAATCCAGTTGATTTGAGCCCTGGAAGCACTGGAAGTGTAACTCTTAACCAAAGTAAATTAGTTTTTAAAAAATCAAATAACAAGAAGCGGTTTACTTCAGCAAACATCAAACTCACAGTGATGAGTTTTCTACTGGGGCCAGAATCACCCAGCGGGTCCAGCGGCTTCTGCAACAAAAATAAATAAACACAGAAATCAGCAAATACCTGAATATTCCCAGAAAAGGAAACATTCCAGTCTGCTGGTTTGTCCGTACCTTGATAATATTTGTCCTCACAGGTTTGCGTTCTCTTTTGGTTTCAGCTACAGCCTTCATGAAACCCTCCAGCTGTGCTGCTGACTCAGACATTTTCTGAGGCGTTGCATTGATCGCACATCTGCACGGATACAAATAAAGTTACTGGATCCAAAGTTTTTGGGATGCGTTTAGGTTATGAGCTAAACGAGCTCACCTCATGTGTTCCGGGTTCAGAAGGTGTTTCTTGATTCTGGGTAAAGATCGGATGACCTGACCGAGCTCTGGCATCTCAGCCATCCTCTTCATGAACTTCACCTGAAGTTCAAAAGAAAGTAAAATCATAAATCAAACACCCAGAAGCGTTTCACGCTCCTACCAAACGCATCATTTCAGAAACCTGCCTGTTCCATCCCATCTAACGTCTCCTGGAGGATTCCTGCCAGCGTCAGCTGCCGGCTCGCCCGCGTCATGGCGTACATGTGACCAGAGTAGGAGATGCCATTGGCCAGCTCCTGGGCTGACATCATCACCAGCACTCTCAGGCGCTCCTCATCCTCAAAGCGGGGGCTGAAAGACAAAACCAGACACTAGTGGTTACTCCTCTCTTTACGGAAACTCCCAGGACGCAGCAGGAGACAGGAAGTACTTGTTGAATATGTCGCTCCACAGATGAAACATGTGAGGAAGGTTCCTTTCCAGGCAGGAAGAGGACAAAAGGATGCTCTGAAAAAGAGGAGGAGTCCAACGTTAGAGGCACAGTGACATAAGGACAGCTGGCCACACATCTTAGCAGCCAGGGCTCTGGTTCTGGCTCCGACCTGCTCAAATGTGTCCATCTGGGAGGAGTCGGGGACGACCAAGGTGGACACAGACATCCCCCCTGTCCTCAGCTCCATCTGCTGGGCCTGCTGCCTGTAGTCCAGGTCTCCACAGCCCATCCTGATCAAAATAAGAACATCATGCTCTTTTTCTATGGAGGTGACTAAAATAAAAAATCAGAAACCTCGTTGGGTGAACTCACCTAGTGATGATGCTGCAGAAGAGCGGGACGTAAACCCTGAGGTCCTCCGGCAGCGTGTTGAGACTGCACACGGCCCTGAAGTACACCAGACCGTTGGTGGGCTGCTCACAGAGCTGAACCGGAACGTCGCCTTGGAGGTTAGAAAAGCTCCGTCAGACACAAACAGATGGATACTCGGATACTTCTGATGAGGCGCCGGCATACCTGCAGAGCTCATCTGAAAAGGAGTGATGGGAATGGTTGGCTCGATGTCGGACACTTTGAGAGCCGGCAGAGAGGAAGCATCCTGAGTTTTACTCTGAGCTTCCAGCAGCTCCAAACCTTTTCATAAGGCAAAAGTCAAAAATACTAAAATAATACAGAAAACAGTTGGATTTGACAACATTTGTATCTCAAAGTGCCCACCTAGCAATACAGTCTGACACCAGCCAACTCCTAACAAGAGAAACATTTGAAATGTGGTTTTTTGTTACCTTTCTCATAAATCTGCTTTTTGTCGCCATCAGACAGAAGCTGAATCTTATCCTGGAGCTTTTTCTCCTCAGCCTTGGTTTGCTTGTCCATGTAGTCGTCGTCTGGGCTCATCTTCAGGGTCAGCTGATGTGTGTTCTCCTGCAAGGATGGAACAATGAGTGGATTCTAAAAGGCTTTATCTTTATCAGCCGTCTTAAATAAATAATATTTCCCTCCTATAAAGATGCATCTCTTGCAGTTAAACACATTTAAATATTTTTGGTGATACTTTTGTAATAAAACAACAGATAAAAGTCAGAAACTGATGATTTTTATTTACCTTAAAGTAGAATTTGACCTTTTCCTGGAGGAAGCGAGGGTTTTCTGTCAGAGCTCGTCTGAACTTGGCAACACTGTCACTGATTTTCAGCAGCTCCACCGGATCGCCGCCGTGGTTCCAGGATGAGGCTACGTACTTTAAACACACACACACACACACACAACAGGGAAGAAAAAGCATCCAACATGAAGATGTGTAAATAAACAGCTGTGTGTTCCACATCGTCTCTGAGATGCTTTAGATTCTCAAGGTGAGTAGAAATAAGACATGAAAACAAATCTCGTTTAAACCCCCCCCCCACACACACACACACACACACACGAAGGCTCATATCGACTCACCGAGGCTAGGGCCAGGCCAAAGTTGGTCGACTGATGTTTCATCTGGATCTCAATTTTATGAAGAAGAGCCTCAATCCTCTCGTCCTCAAAGCCATTCCTGCCAGGAAACAGTTTTATCCTCCATTTAATCACAGGTTTAACTTTTTATTCCAGAACCAAAGAAGAAAACATAGAAATCAAAAGTTTAGCATCTCCTCTTAACCAGTAGATATGTGAAGCAGACAGACTCACTGTATGACGTCATCGATGGTTTGGCTGATGATTCGTTTGACCCTCTCCGTGTCCTCCTCAGCCATCCCCTGCAGCCCGATGCTAAACGACGCCTCTTTGGTGCTTCCGTCGTAGCTGTGGGCGAACATGAAGACACGTCATCAGATTCTTCACATCTCATCGTGAACTTGGTTTTATCTGATGTTCAGGTACGAACCCAACCACAGAGGAGAAGTCGCTTCCTATCTTGGGTTCGATTAGAGATTTATAGAAGGGAGAGTTTGGTCCAGAGACCATCAGAGAGGACAGCAGGCTGAGAGTGAATCCTTCAAACGTGTCGGTGATGCTAAGAGAGGAAACAACAAGTTGAACTCAAAATAATCCAGATGAAAATATCACTTAGATTTAAAAAGCAGCCCCTAACTAGAGTTTCTGAACAGGAAGTGTGATCTTACTCTCCCAGCAGGTAGCTCACACACAGCGTGTTCTGTTTGCTTTGATCAGGAGCCAGAGCATCAGGGCTGCAGGTCACATGGTCCTCTCTCTACAGCAACACCAGAGTCAGGGTGAAACGTACCAGTTTTAGATGTTTAATGGAACCTAGATGATGAACTTACGGGGCTGGTCCAGTGAGGCTGAGAGGGGACTTCTGTGTTCGGGTCGATGCGCTCAAACCTGCACAGAGCTTCTTTTTGAATCTGCTCCAGATGATTCTCCAGCGGCAAATCTCCATAAGTAAAGAACCTGAACGTTCAAAACAAACCTCTGTTTCCATCTACGTCTAAATTTAACACCAACATCTTCAGGATACGACCAGCACGTTGATGTTTCATCACCTAGCGTTGCTGGGATGGTAGTGTGTAGCGTGGAAGCGTTTCAGCTGTTCCCAGGTCAGATCTGGGATGACCAGAGGTTCTCCTCCCGACACCACCGAGTAGGTGTGATCTGGGTAGAGTTTGTTCTGAAGGTGTTGGGCAAACAAACGCTCGCTGTCCGACTGTAAAAACACACAAACGGTCATTTTGTAGTTTTTGCACCAACACCAGCAGCATTTATAATTAAACCCTAACCCCAACTTACAAACACTCCTTTCATTTCGTTAAACACCACTCCTTTAAACACCAGAGGAGACTTAGGATCAGTGGGATCTTCGTTCTCCAGCCTCCAGCCTTCCTGCCTGCAAAAAGAAATCATACAAACCTGATTAGTAATTCATTTTATTTTTGTTTGACTTGACCAGTTGGCAGCGTGTTGACCGATGTTAGCCACACTTCTACTCATCCACTTTTGTGTTGAGGTCAAATAAAACAATAAATAAGCTGAAAAACTAAATATTCTGAAAACAAAACGTTCAGATCAAACTGCAGCAACTAGGAAAGGTTTTTAATTATGATTTAAGCAAAATAAAAAAGTCAAATAAAAACATGAAAAAATGCTGTAAAATAAATGAAAACATTCCAAATCTGGGAGGCTCTTATTTTGAAAGCGATTCTAATGGATCATAATCTGCTCCCAAGTTTTTACTGACGTATTTATGAGGGAGGTGCTCCTTTAATATAGGTCACTAGAAACATGAATGAGGTCAGAAGTGGAAGATTTAAGGAGAACGATCTTAGTTTGTGTAAAGTTTGACCAGATGAAAGGATCATGCTTTAAAGTTTATTCAAGATCAAATTCATGCAACAAGTTGCTTAAATTCTTCTAGAAAAAGAGAGCAGATAAAAAATGCTCAAGATCTAACAAAAAAAACAAACTCACCAGAAATCCTGCTCTCGTAAACACGGGAAGAAAACTGCATCCAGATAAACTGACAGAAGGTTCTGAAAGTCTTTTCCGTTTTGGGTGGAGAACGGGTACATGGTGTAGTCGCTGGCTGCTCACACATTAATGAATAACCCATTACACTGTGATCGACTGTAAATGCTCTCATTTTTATTCTTTCCACCAATTAAAGCCATAAAATATCCAAAAGTCTCAGGCGTTACCTGTGAAGGCGTTCATAAACGTAGACAGGGACCGGTTGAGCATCTTGAAGAAGGGGTCCCGACAAGGATACTTCTTGGATCCACACAGGACCGTATGCTCCAGGATGTGGGGAACCCCGGTGCTGTCCATGGGGGTGGTCCTAAACTGGACACTGAACCAAAAGAAAACATGGAGGTGTTGCTGTATGAATTTAATCTAAAACAGATTAAAATGATGATTTCAGCCAACCTGAAGAGATTATTTGAGTCATCTCTGGCTGCGTGCAAATACTGAGCTCCAGTTTGATCATGAGCCAGTTTTACTGCCGTGAGACACAAATCTGGGACGGCGACCACCTGGAGAGGGACAGAACAATCATGAAAATATTAAAATACCCTGATATACCTGTNATTTGAATTCAACTTGAACAAACAAACAGCAAAAGCTTTACTATGTCACAGTTCCTCTCAAGTTACAACAGCTTAACTCAGACTCTTGGACCTTCTACAGTGGCTCTGAATAACTTTAGCTAAAATTATTTCAAACCAGCAACTCATTTTAAAATCATATTTAGGCTCACAATAAAAAAAATGCAGGTTTAAGCAGCTTTTCAGACATTTCTTTTAAATTTTAATTAATTTTCCACTAATATCAACATCCCATTGAAAAATAATCTATACTTTTTTGCAAGTTTTTTTATAATATCAGAGTTTTGTTTGCATTAACATTTGAGTCTGTGGTGTGTGTGCATGTGATTAGTAATTAGGTACAGAGTCAGGTAGCAAGGCAGCCAACTTTTGAACTCTTCCATCGTGAGAGCGAGGTGTGTGTGTGTGTTTGTGTGTGTGCAGGGGTGTGTGTGCATGTGTGTGTGTGCGTGCACGCATTGTTGAGAGAGCGGGGGGAGGGGTTTACTTATATATTTTTAAATATGTAACTTTTTTGTCAGCAGATGCATTGGAAGTTATCTGATCATGTTATGTAAATGTGTTATGGCAACGTTTCTGAGTTTTATTAAAAATAATGAGAAATAAAATATATTATTATTACTATTAAAACTGTAGAACCTCAGCAACACTATTTTTAAAAAGCTTATTGCCAAAGAGACACTTACAGTTTTCTAAAAATTTGGCAGAACCTATTTTTTATTGAATAAAAATTCTAAAAGTAAATGTGAAATTGGTGGAGTTGATTAAAAAGGTGAAACAGGACTGGGTGATAAGTTGATGCTTTGAAACCAGTCAGATCACCAAGGGAACATTCTGGGAATATTCTGGATCAGCACCATGATGCAAACTTATGGCCATAGTATATGCAGTATTCTGGAAATGGTGTGTGTGTGTGTGTGTGTGTGTGTGTGTGGGTGTGTGTGATATCAGACTCTAGATCAGGGGTCCCCAATCCTGGTCCTGGAGGGCCGCTATCCAGCAGGTTTTGTGGTTTCTCTGCTCAAACACACTTGATTCAGTGGTTGAATCACCTGTGCAGCAGCTCATCAAGCTCTGCTGAAGCCTGCTAATCACATGCTAATTGAAATCAGGTGTGTTGAAGCAGAGTTACAACTAAAACCTGCTGGATACCGGCCCTTGAGGACCAGGATTGGGGACCCCTGCTCTAGATGAATGTGTGTTATTGGTATTCAGCCTGATGTAAAGGATGATGTTAGGTTGGTAGCAGAGCTCTCAGGTTTAGTGTAAAGTTCAGAGTGAGATCATGGAATTGGATCAGGAACTTCAGACAGGAAAAAGATCACAGCCAGCATAGCAGCATTTATCACACTGGATAACTTTCTGTGGTTGCATCCTGTTCCATGTACTTCCTGGATGAGTGACTTTGTAAGGATGAATTAGCAAAATGTCAAATACAGAACTTGACAACTTGGATGTGTTCTCCCTTTTTTCTTCTTTTTTAATGCATTGCATCACCACCTTGTATCAGAACAGAACTCAGTATGGGAAGATAATCAAAATCAAATAACTTGAACTTGGATCAGGGGCAAAAAATGTGGTCATAACATCCCTAGAAATAAGCTTTAAAAACTAAAGCAATTCTTAATGAAATAACATTACCTTCAATTAATAACACAAAATGAAATATTTTGCCTTGTTTATATTATCTTGTTTGAACCCAAGGGTCTCTCATAAATTTTCACAAACATGTCGGATCAAGAATCTGCTTAAAAATCTTGCTCTATATGTGCCCTTTTTTAACTTTGAGCACCGCCCCTTCAAAGGTCTCTGCACGGCCCTGGTAAACAGAAAAGTTCACTGGTGTATTTTGGCTGTGATTACCTCTCTGACAGTAAATCCATGTAGTTTTTGTCCTGGCTGGTACTGAACAGCCTTTTCTCTTGCTGATGTGCTTTTCAGCCTCCATGTCTGCTGATGTCCATTAAAACTAAAACAAAGCAGGGAAAATTTCATTTAAGTGGCTATTATTACATATTTGCAACTAAACCAGATAAGTAGGTAAATGTTTTATTGCACATTCCCCCCTTTATGCATCTTTTTTCTCCATTATCTACTAAATAACCTCCAAAACTATGAAAATATTAAACTGCAGAACACTTTTGTCAGCTCAAATAACATACAAATGTATTTTATACAAATATTTTAGCTTGAATTTCCCCAAAAGCAACGATGGAAGTCATTTTAATCACTTTTTAAACCTCGAACTGACCTGCTGCGGCTGAATCTGTAGACTTTCCACACATTTCTAAAATCTTCATAACATCTTCTCACATATTATAGTAAAATCTTACAGCAGCGCCACAGTTTTAACAGAATCTCAAAATAGTCTTTTTTTTTTCTTTTGGCTGAACGAATCATGATAAGAGGAGCAGCATTCCGTTAGCCAACTTACCGAACATAGCGAAGTTTCTGAAGCACCGTCCCCGTCTTACGAAACATTTTTGTCAAAATTTTAAATTAAACAAATTCTATTCTCAGTATTCTAAGCCACAGCCGTCCTGACACAAACTATATTTCTATTGAATGTTCTGTTTTAAAGCTAAGCATCATTATGTGTCTTCTCATGCCGTGTGTGTTGCTAGCTGACATGTTGGGCACGTTGCGCATGCGAAAATGGTCAAGGAACCTGCGTCTCGTGTAGATCTCACAGTGTTGTTAGTGGCACTTTATTCTATCCAACAGCGATGTAGATCTACTGTTAGAGGCAGCGCAGTTTTTCCACACGGGTAAGTGGATTCTGCACGTGGAAGTGTTCCTTTTTGTGATTGGTTCCTATGGGAGGAAGAAGCCCGGTGATTGGCCAACCTTTAAATCTCTAAGATTACCAAACGATGACACGCGTTTTGAAAGGTAGCAAAGTTATGAAACCACTCGATAGAAACACCAATTAAATAATTAAATAACACTCAATAAGTAATGTTGTGTTATTATGTTTAATTCTTGCCATTTAAATACATGAAAAGCTTAAAATAATAATATGCCATGACTCCAGTAGATGGCGCCATATAATCATGTTTTGCATGGTCAGGTAAAGTGGAACCAACATTTAAATCCAACATTTATTACATAATTAATAAATACTTTATTTTTGGTCGTAGTAAAAATAACTTGAAGACAAAACTAAAAAGAAGAGTTTTATTCATATTTTTACGAGTAGTTTTTGTTATTAGTGGATTATTGTAATTTTAACCATGATTCATTTAGAGTATGCAGTCGCCAGCTGCAGGACCATGAAAGAGATTTTGGACTTTACTGTGTTTATATGACTTGGAATATATGGTATTTGGTCTATCTTTATCTTCCTAAATAACATACAGAGTTCCCCACAGTTTAAACTTTGGATGGTCTTATATATCATTTTAACATATTTTATATTGAAATGATTCTTCCAGGCTTGTAGTTGCCCTGTAGAGGATATTTTGCAATGAAATGACTTTAATGAATTGATGAGACCTTAAAAATATGTTGATACTTGAAATATTTATTGTTTTCTATTTAAAAACAGTTTTTTATAATACAGAAAGAAAGAAAATGGTATAGTTTAAGATGCTGCTACATAGCTGGTAGGGGACATTTAATGCTCTTTTAGCTTTATCATGATCAGTTATATAGTCATGGTCCTTATAGGATGACCTAGATCTGCACATTCTGTCAATCCTCCATCACTTCAGTCCTCTTTATTCAGAACAAAATCCACGGTTTCATGAGCAACACTATAGGAAAAACGAGCCACGCTGAGCAGACTCTCCAGCAGGATGTTGATATTTGTGGTTTTTCCAGACAGTTATCAACACATCAGACCATTACACTGATGTTAAGGTTAGAAAGATAATAATCCAGATGCATGGCAAACCAAAACCCCTTATTTTCAGGTTGCTGCTGTGCTGTCGGATGGGAAAATGCCAGGAAAGCAGCCTTATTTGATATCCTAAAAAGATATCATAAAGAAGATGTAAAGCGCAGCTCCTCTGTGAGATCCTGCAGATTAGAATAGAAACAGAAGTCATTTCTCATCTCCAGCATGGCCGATTCTGCAGAAATCACTCTGCCTGTATTGAGTGCAGCCACTGCCTTTTCATTTTCTTTTTGAATATCTTTTGAGGCACCCACGGTCATCCCTTATGTTTCCACTGACAGCATGTGGGAGACTTTCCAGCAGCTTGAATAGGAGGCCTTGGCGAGGAGGCAAGAGGGTTTTTGACAGAGCAGCAGCCTCCTCCGACTCCAACTCCACACTGTCACTGCATGTTTATTATCCGTACAAAAAATAGATCTTACCAGGGGCTGAAACAGGTAAAAATGATCACTTTAAAACTTTATAACTTGACAACCAAAGCCATGGTGTACTGTAGATCTGATCGAATTTAACCAGTTTTAGAGATTTAATTCAAATTCAACATTCAAATTTCCTCATTTATGATTTAGCCTCGTGACTTGTTTTTTCTCCTGTGGAATCTGGGCTGATGCAGGGAGGAGACAATCCAAGTCAGAGAAGAAGATAACGGGAACAACTTTTATGTGTTTTAATGTCACGAACAAGAAAACTGCTCATATTTTGCAGGATATTCTTAAGAAGGATTAAACTTTACGGTGGAAAATTAGCAAACCCTTTTCCTAAGTCATTTTTTCATTTCATGGTGACTTTAAGGTCAAGTGAAGGATTACGTAGGTGTCGTGTATGTTCTCCATACGTCTGCTGCATTAAAGACGTGATGCTTAAGCTATAAATTAGATTTCTGTGGAGCTGAAAGGAGGGGATTTGGCTCCCAAACAGAAACAAAAATACAGTTTGTTATTAAAACAGTCCTGCGGCACGCAGGCTGCTGGTGTGATGTTTCCTCCCAGTAATCCACAGGATTTCATAAACGTCTGGGCTGTCCAGACGTGGGTTCATCCAGGCTCGAGTCATCCATCAGTGTCAAACAGAAAACAAGCCCTCATCTCTTCCTCCTCCTTTTGTCTTTTACCACTCTGTCGTCCTGAGAGTGGATCTCTCTTTCCTCAGCAGCAACTTTACACGTTTATTAATGATGTGGATGTTAAAGGCTTCAGTTCAGTCTGTTAGAGCAGAATTAGCAGGTGTCAGTCACACCTTTTGATGTCTCCTCCTGCTGATGTCTAGACAGGATGAACAAAGTCAAACTCTGTCTAGACTCGCTTTATAATAAAAGGAGTCCAAATCTGTCTAATTATTACCAATAGTGTCCAGCCTTAAAGCTCTTTTGATTCTCTGATAAGGAATTTTACATCAAAATGTCGGTTTATCCCCAGACCTTTTCATTAGTGCTCATTTTAGGTAGATTGTCCGCCCTGCGTCCGTGCTCCCATCCCATCCACTCTCCTTCGCACCTCTGGGGCCAATTAGAGCGCTGGAGCTGAAAATAAATGAAACGTGGTGGCAAAACAGCATTTACTTCAAAACCTCACGCTTAATTCGAAGACCTCGCTCTGATCTGAAGTTGAATTAGCGAGGTTGTATTCCCTTTGATCTCACAGACTTCTGCATTTGCAACCTATTGAGCGGAGACTCGAGAGGAACAGTTGGTGCTAATTGTGAGAGAATGCATGAAGTGCACAAACAAATACACTAAGACGGTGTCTGTGCTGCTGCACAAAGTGCAACACAAGATCATTTACTGATAAACCTGGAAAGATTTAGATGTGTTTGCATTCCTCAGCATAAAATTGTTATAAGCTTTTTGGTGATGTGGTATGCAGTATTACTGACTCATTATGACTTGATTTAAAACTAATAAAAGTGATTATTTACATTTAAATCTGCTTAAAGGGCCAGATACGATCTTTTAAAGTAATTCAATGAAAAGGTTTTGATCAATTATTGTGTTGTCTTTTCTAGATGGCTATTTGAATGACCTCAGTTTGGAGAAACAGAGATTACATTTTTTAAGATTGATTGTGAAAATGAACAACCAATCGGATTCATTTAACAATGTAGTGCTATAAAAAATCTAACAGTGATTAAAAATAAAACTGGCCCTCACCACCTGTAGATCCTCCACCAGGGGGCAGCAGACGTGTATAGGACTGGATAAAGCAGGTTTCTGGTGAAGGAACTAATCCTGATGCTCCATCTGGATGCTTTAAGACCAGAAGTAGTTTGATGCAGAGTTTGAGATGATTTAAAGAGTTAAAGAAATAGTTTGGATTTCTCTTATGAAGGGTCAGACTGTGTTGTCTGTTAACCCTTTAACTGGCAGGTTGGCACTTTGAGCAAATTTAGTCCCTAAAGCTCATGCATTAAATGTAACTGAAAAAACCTGAGGGGATCCGTTTTGGTGGCCTAAGGATCAGGTCTCTGCTTTTTGCAGATGATGTGGTCCTGTTGGCTTCGTCAGAACGTGATCTCCAGCTTTCACTGGAGCAGTTTGCAGCCGAGTGTGAAGCAGCTGGGATGAGAATCAGCTCCTCTAAATCGGAGACCATGGTCCTGAGTCGGAAAAGGGTAGAATGCTTTCTCCAGGTCAGGGGCGAGGTCCTGCCTCAAGTCGAGAAGTTTAAGTATCTCAGGGTCTTGTTCATGAGTGAGAGAAAGATGGAGCTGGAGATTGATAGGCGGATCGGTGCTGCGTCTGCAGTGATGCGGGCGTTGTACCGGTCTGTCGTGGTGAAGAGAGAGCTGAGTCGGAAGGCAAAGCACTCGATTTACCGGTTGATCTACGTTCCTACCCTCACCTATGGTCACGAGCTTTGGGTAATGACCAAAAGAACGAGATCATAGATACAAGTAGCTGAAATGAGTTTTCTCCACAGGGTGTCTGGGCTCTCCCTTAGAGATAGGGTGAGAAGCTCGGTCATCCGGGAGGGGCTTGGAGTAGATCCGCTGCTCCTCCACATTGAGAGGAGCCAGTTGAGGTGGCTCGGGTATCTAGTTTAGATGCCTCCTGGACGCCTCCCTGGTGAGGTTTTCTGGGCACGTCCAACCAGGAGGAGACCCAAAGGAAGACCCAGGACACGCTGGAGGGACTATGTTTCTCATCTGGCCAGGGAACGTCCTGGGATTCCCCGGGAGGAGCTGGCCCAAGTGGCTGGGGAGAGGGAGGTCTGGACCTCTCTGCTTAGGCTGCTGCCCCCACGACTCGACTCCAGATAAGTGGAAGAAAATGGATGGATGGATACAACTGAGTTATTTTAACATTATTAGCATGCATGATTATCATTTTCAGTATTAATGTAATTATTTTTATATTATTATTACTTTACTGCCACAAATGAATAAAAAAATAATCATTTTTTTTATTGATTCTGTTTTTGGTATCAGACGTATTAAATGGTGATGCTTGAAAGCTCAGGTCTTTGTGGTGTAGCGCTAATTATAATGATTCCAGTTTTGGTTTTTAGACGTTTAAACTCAAACGAACGAATTTTTCTGACACCTGCAGCAAAAACATCACAGTGAGAGAAAGAAACTGATCAGCCAACCAGAATAAAACTGACTGAGTTTGCAAAAAGAGGCTTTTTTATATTAAAAAATGAGGAGTGAAAGCCTCTCATCTGATCGTTGAGATGGTGTCTTATAGCAGGAATCAGTTCTAACTAAAAGCTGCAGAGCTGGAAACAAAAGTTATAAAGCGCCGTTCTTCACTCTTCAGGCGCTGCGGGAAAGTTCAGACTGGAGAATGTGCTTAATGACTGTCAGCGTGCCTCAAAACAAGTCACAAGTCACCAGTCAGCAGCACCGTTTTGGGTTAAGGATGCTGCTGTTAAGGATGTTGGAATGTTCCACACGTGAGAATGTGATGAGACATTAAAAAACTTTCTGCAGCAACAACAGGGAGCAGCAGATCAGAGTCAGTCTGGGATTAAATGAGAGTTTAGATCTGGGATTAGAATCCTTGGATTATGGGGGCCGCGACTGGAGCTGAGGTTGATGGAAAGGTCAAAGATAGTCACATCAGTCGCTGATGAAATATGAGATTTTTCTGTTTTTGTGATAAACCAATTCCACCATTTTAACAGCACCTTTTTACTTTTCTCGCCCTAAACTTGGGAGCGCGTATCTGCCAGTTTAATCTCAACCATTCTGACACTAATCCTAACGGATCGTGCAGACAGACTCTCACCTTCGCTCCTTTGAGGCAGATGGCTCCCCCGACACACAGCCCGGAGCTTCTGCTGATTTTATTTGGACTGTGGCAAAAAAGGAAAATCTTAAAAAGTAGAACATCAAACACAAACACAGCACAGCCACCTGAGCATAGGCACGCCACACGGAGAGGGAAATCAATAAGACGTGGCGCCACGACTTCAGAGCGTCTCTGGCTGTGAATTCTCTTGTTCGGGTCTTGTGGGTTTCTTATTGAGCTGTTTGCTGCCTGCTAAAAGCTCCGTGGTGGGTTTGTGTGCAGCCTGCCACTGAGCCGGTTCTGAATGGGGATTGATTTTAATTCTAGAAAATGTATAAAATAACAGAAAGACCTACAAAACAGCTCCTTTTTAAACTTATTAGGAGTTAAACTTCATAATCCAGAGGTTCAAACCTCACATATTTTTGTTTATTCACTAAAGTCTGAAACATCAGAACACATCTGATGCAGAAATGATCTGCTGGTTGTTGAAGAGCTGAGAAAGTGAAGCGCATCATGTTCTTTTGCAGAATCTGCACGTTGTTTCTCATTAATCTGAGGAGAAAACTTCAATCTGACTTGAAAGAATTTGTCTTAATTTTGACTTTATTCTAATTCTATTTGACACACCACATTGTTTGTTTGTTTCAGGAGCAACAGCAACCTGCTGCATCCACAAAGCCTAAAGCACAAGACTCCTCTCATTAATGAAATACATAAGAAACTGAAATTTGTTTTAGTACAGTGAAAAGGAGCAGGTGACAAAATAAGAAGCTCAAACTCAAACAGAACACCCTACCATGCATAAAATGTCCGTAATCAGAACCACTGAGCAAACATAATAACAGAAGAATGGAACTGTGGACAAGAGGATCAACATATACAAAACGCTTAAAAACCTGCAGATACCCGGCATGGGCAATTAGGAAAGCAACAAGTAACAACGAGACGAACCAAAACAAAGAACCAAAAAACCAGAGAAACCAAAACCAGTAATAACCCTTCCATACATCAAAGGCGTAACAGAAAAAATAATAACAGCGATAAAAAAACACAACATAAAGACACCAACAAAACCATATATGACAGTTACTAGTACACCCAAAAGACAAGACATCATCAGAGCAACAATGTGGAGTCATATATGAAAAACCATGCAAACTCTGCAATAAAACATACAGGAGAAACAGGACGCCAACTCAACACACGAGAAATAGAACATCACAGGGAGTGTGAGAAGGAAACAAGTCGAAGACACACAAGAGCAGCAAAACAAGAGGCAGAAAGTAGAAACTCAGTTATAACAGAGCACTGACAAGAGAAAATCATAGAATGGACTGGGTCAGAACACGGATCACAGAGCAACAGCAATTCTAAAGATGGATCAAAGAAGCAATTGAGATAAGGAGACATGGACCCAGGACCATGAACAGGGACGAAGGAGTTTACACGCTGGACCACTCATGGGACACGGCGATCAACGGAGAAAGTGCAGGCAGCAGAGGGCGACATCGTCCTCTGCTGCCCGCGGATAAATGGAAGTGACGCCACCAACATCCGGCGATTGCTCTGACGAAGGCGGCAGTGGATGCCGAAACATGTTGGCAAAGGTAAAAACAACCTCTTTTGCTTTGTGTTTTATGAAGAACCACAAAAAATGAAATCAGATAGAAAACACAGAACGAACGTAACAGCTCAAACGTCTTTGACACAAAGCTTTCTTCAAAATCGCATGGATATAATGTGCTTTCACATTGAATATAGTAGTTAAATATTAGCAACAAGACCAATAAAATACGTTCATACTGTACTTCCATTTAAATCTATAATTGGTTTTTATGATTGATTTGTGCATTTTTGCATTCTTGGTCACTTTTTGTACTCTTTTGCTATCTGTCCTGAGTTGTGGTAATGCACATGTTTTCCCACTGTGGGATCAATAAAGTCTTATCTTATCGTGATTCGTGATTGAACATTACTTGGATTGATTGGGCATCATTAAAACATTAATATAGAAATATGTGAAACTGTCACTGATTTGTGTTTTTAGGAATTCAGCTTCACTTTTTTCAGTTTTGCACAAAACTCTTCCTCTTATAGGGCAAATATTTTGTGTTAGAAATGGAAAATCTGGAGTTTGTCATCACCTTCTTAGGAATTCTGCTTTAAACAGCAACAAACCAAAGTGAAATAAAGTAGATTTTATGTTTATTCTGCTGAACCAAGCATGCAAACATCTTTACATTCTTTAATTGAAGGTCTGAGGCGCTAGAAAAGGCCTGCATTCTGCCCCGTGGGCTCAGTATGTGGGAGTTTTTCCGTTTGAGGAGCCTTCCCAGCAGCCTTGGTGATGACCTCTGGAGAAGATGGATAATAACTTCACTGCAATGGATGTTCAAAGTTAGTTTGCCCTCCACCCACCCACAGCTATATCTCCAATTTCTGCATTCACTTTCAAGCTTACCTCTTGCACACTCACAGAGTCTATCACTTAATCTCAGTGAGTGCATCCAGTGCATCGGTCTCCATATCTGTGTGTATGATTCATTCTACACTTTTGCAGGAGTGTGCACTTTTTTCCTCTCTGCATTCTGCTGTAATGAAAAATAAGGTTCCTCTGCTCCTTGCAGCTGGCAGCGTCCCTGCACCCAAAGGCACAGGCAAGAAGGAAAAAAAAGAAAACAAAAACAGTGTGGCTTTCACCTTTTTCTGTTACTTTCTTATTTACACATTTTTTGTATTTCAGTTTATCTATTTATAAAGCACCTTCCACGACCTCATCAGCAGACCACAACCACAAAACACACAATCAGAACAAATATAATGTTGTGGGACAAAATAAAATCAATCCTAAAACATTAAGAGAACTCAAATTTTTGTTTACATTTGCTGTAAATTTGAGATTTTTGAGAAGACCTGGAGAGACAAAGTTTGACAGACTTTTAGAAACCCTGAACAAGATCACGAACACTTTAAACGTCCAACTTTCCACCTCTAACTTCATGTAACAATGTTTTTTTTAATCTGAGGTTTGTCTGCTGTCGTCGTCGAACACACGCTCACACACGCTCACACACGCTCACACACTGGAACTGGTAAATAGTCTCTGTGTTTTTATGTAACCTATCTTCTCCTCTTGGCTGAGCGAGCAGCTGTCATGCAGATAAAGTCTCTGAGCCTAAATTAAACAGTTTAGACCAAATCTGAGGCTGACGAGCGTTTGTCTGAACAGCAGCACCTCCACCTGCCGCAGCCTCGCTGTAACCTTGCTGAATATTTTATATCTGCCAATATGTTCCTGTGTCACACTTTCTGAAGTGGTGCCATCGAGCTTCACCAGGGTGACATTTTCATTTTTTCCTCTTTAATGTTTCGCTTCACTTCTATTCTTCCACAACAACAACGTCAATTTAGCATCCAACGCTCATCAAAAGCAACCTTGCTGCCAGCTGCTGAACACAAACCTTCTCTTTCTCAGCCTGTTGTTGTCATACGTTTAAATTATGCATTTGAATTTTAATAGACAGGAATGTGATTATATAGTCTGACAATGGAAGAGAAGGAAGAGGGGGAAAGAGAAGAGGGGGAAAATCTTCCAAAATTCATTTCAAACACTCATGCATATTTAATGGGCTGGGTGCGAAGACTTCACACAGCAGTATAATCCCAATATGCGCCGAGTCGTTATCACTGTCATAGGCAATAGGCAGTAATTCTGCCACAGAGCAACTGTTTGGAAGAGGGTCTGGTTTTCCACCACCAAAATGGTTTCTAAAGTCACAGCATCTCTCATTTCCTCTCTTTTTAGTTGTTACCGAACTTTGAAAGCCAGTCGAGTCTACCATGTGATGCTGTTTCTGTTTTAGGGGCAGCTGCCCGTCATGTTTCTAAATACACCACCGTTTGGTTTACGCCTCTGAAAAAACCCTCACAACCACCTCTGGAGGTTTGGATTTTTACTTTTTAAAACTCACGATACGTTTGAACTCATAGGAGAGAGAGAGAGAGAGAGAGAGAGAGAGTGAGAGAGAGAGAGAGAGAGAGAGAGAGAGAGAGAGAGAGAGAGAGAGAGAGAGGCGAGGCCGATTAATATTCTGAAGGTGAAAGTAAGCTGACCGAGTGATGTTATTGATATGGTATTTAAATGATGCATCACTTTATGAAGTGATACATCATCAGAACCTCATCACTGAGCAAAATCTATCTCTGTTACCCAAAAAAGACTTTCCAGTATTCTCAGGTGATCCTCTCACATTTAGATCTTTCCCCAGAGCCTTTGACAATGCTATCGACAGCAAGACTCAAAATGACAGATAAACTCTTCTTTCTGGAGCAGTACACACGTGGAGCCACAAGATCTAGTGAGAAGCTGTGGACACGACTCCAGAGAAAGGCTACAGAGAAGCTAGAAGACTGCTTCATAAACAATATGGAGATATTCTAAAGATAGCCATGGCTTACATTGAAAAGGCTTTAAAATGGCCTCAGATAAAGGCAGATGATGTTAAGGGCTTGAATTCTTATGTTCTCTTCCTGATTGGCTGCAGAAACACTACACAGGATGTTGACTACATGGAGGAGATGGATAACCCAACAATCATGAGAGCCATTCTGTAAAAAAATGCCTATAAGAGGAGAGAGAGGGATGGTGAAGTGTGTCATTTGAAATGCAGGAGAGAAAAGGAAGAAGAGTGAGGTTTAAAGACTTGGTAAATTACACTGAGAGACAAACAATGATTGTCATGGATCCTTGTTTGGAGATATCTGTGAAGTCAGTGCATCTATGAAACTAAGAAAATTCCAGTTTTGTAAAGAAATCTGGAGGAACCACAAAGAGTAGCAGTGTTGCTGTGTCGACACAGGAAAACAGAAATTTTCACAGTCAAACCAAATCACAAAGGCTGACAATGGCAAGGTTTCTCAAGATACTTGAGTCCTGTGACAAAAATCACATTCTGGACAACTGTGAGAAGTTCAAGAAGCAGGCACACAAGGATAAGATTGAATATTTGAAACCCAAGGGTTTGTGTTTTGGATGCCTTGTGCAAGGTCATCTGAGTAAAGACTGCTCAAAAAGACTTGCATGAAACTATGTTCACGAAAACATCCAAGTGTACTACTGTACATGTGCAAAGAGATGAAGAGACATCACAGTGACTTTTTGGTCATGAGAACACTGAACTTAAGAGGCAAAGGCGGAGATTTTGCTCCTTATGGAACAGGAGAAGCTTGTATATAGTCATATGTTGTCAGACCTGGAAGTGGTTTTGAAAAGGAAATGAACATTGCTTTCCTCCAGTGTTCACACAGCATGAAACTCCTGTCAAAACTGAGCAGGTGTCACCTTTGTGCTTTGGTTCAAACACAGTGCAGGTAAGAAGTTCCACACAGGCAGGTGTTGCTGGATGGAGGAGCGTGAGACCACATGGACCTTTACCTTGTGTTTGTCTCTGTGTGGACAGACAGAATGTCAGCTAATTCTTCATGATTCCTCCACAGAGTGGACCAGCAGAGCTCAGAGGTTCCCAGTGGTCAGTCTGCCCAGCAGCATCAAACACAGCTGGACTCCATATTTACGGTCTGTACATGGACAACAACTACTTTAACATGTGTTCTGTTCACAGTCGTCTCCATGCTGCTCAACCAGTGGGTTGTCAGTCTGTCCCACATAGATCTGATGCTTGGCTCCATGATTTCAGTCTGATGTGTCAGGTATGATTCTGTTCCAGCTGCTGGAGGACAACATCCTCACTTTTGTGAAGAATGAGCTGAAGAAGATCCACAAACTTTTGAGTCCAGATGACCCAGAATGCTTAGAGAGTCAGAGGGAGGAGGAGGAGGTGTTGGATGGTGAGGATGAAGAGCAGAGGAGGAGCAGCAGAGGAGCGTTAATGAAGATAATCGTTTCCTTCCTGAGGACGATGAAGCAGGAGGAGCTGGCTGAGCGTCTGGAGAGCAGTAAGAGAATTTCTCTAAAGATCCATCCTACTGGAGGAATGAATCACAAACTGATGGATCAAAGCATTAAAATGTTCACTTCATCATGTTTTGTCTTCATTCAGGACGTGTTGCTGCAGTTTGTCAACAGAAACTTAAACATGTTCTGAAGCACAAGTTCCAGTGTGTGTTTGAGGGGATCGCTGCAGCAGGAAACCCAACCCTTCTGAATCAGATCTACACAGAGCTCTACATCACAGAGGGAGGGACTGGAGAGGTCAACCATGAACATGAGGTCAGACTGATTGAAACAGCATCCAGGAAAGCAGACAGAGCAGAAACAACAATCAGACAAGAAGACATCTTTAAACTCCCACCTGGAAGAGATGAACCAATCAGAACAGTGATGACAAAGGGAGTGGCTGGCATCGGGAAAACAGTCTTAACACAGAAGTTCACTCTGGACTGGGCTGAAGACAAAGTCAACCAGAACATCCACTTCCTGTTTCCGTTCACCTTCAGAGAGCTGAATGTGCTGAAAGAGAAGAAGTTCAGCTTGGTGGAACTTGTTCATCACTTCTTTACTCAAACCAAACAAANGAGAGAGAGAGAGAGAGAGAGAGAGAGAGAGAGAGAGAGAGAGAGAGAGAGAGTCGAGTCGTTTTAAATGTCCCTAGATTACAAAAGTGATAAAAAAGTTATGATGTTCCAGGAAAACAGTCAAAATAGAAACACAAGAGAATAGCTACGTTAAAGGAACACTTGGCAGTCTTGGCTTGTTTTTAGCACCCCCTAGTGTTCGTTAGTGAAACCAAAAGTAAAACTTATCTCCTCGCTGTGCATTCGTCTTTTCAGCACCTTAATCTAACTGCTGAAATGTCTCCTCAGGGTCATTTTAGCACAAACTGGCTCAAGAAAATGATTTAAAAACATGAAAAAGTTGCATAGTATGGCTTTAAGGTCTACGTCGACACAGAAAGAGAACATGTTCAGCAGTAAGTGTCAACATTGTGTCAATATTATTGGTCCCGCCCACTTTATTTGATTGACAGAGGACATTCCTTTAAAATGAAAGTGTAGTGTAACTGTAATACAGGAATCAGACAGGCCCTTGTCACCTGCAGATCCTCCACCAGAGGGCAGTAGACATGTTTAGGACTGGATGTGTTTCTAATGAAGGTACTAATCCTGATGCTCCTTCTGGATGCTTCAAGGACAGAAGTGGTTTGATGAACATTTGTGACAATAATCTACAGGAGGAAACAATAAAAAAAAGATTAAAAGTTCGGTAACACTTTACAATAAGGGTCCCTTTATTAACGTTAATTAGTGCATTATTAAGCATTAATAAACCATTACATAAAGTATTAACTGCTTTTATGCATTACATAGCGTTAATAAACATATTATTTAATGCATTATTAAGCCATTAACTATTGTTTATTACCGAACCTTAGTTAATGTAGTAATAAGCATTAAAAATATTTAATTACTTAGCATCATGTGTTTTACTCTGCAGTAATTACCATGATAGTTGATATGTTAATAAACCCTTAATAAATACCCAAGTAATCATTTACTATGGTTGTGTATTTGCAGTGAATAAACAGTAAGTAACAGCTAACTAATGCATCCACTTATCCTACCATGTATTTTGGATGTTACTTGGATGGGCATTAATAAACAATTAATTACTCACTTACTAATGCAGTACTGTGTACGTCAGCAGGTAGCCCTTACCTGACCTTAGGTAAGGTAAAAACATGTATCCCTTTAGAAACACTTGCTAAATGCTTAATAGACTCATAAGCATTATTTAAGTATTACTTATCCATAGTTAACCATTACTAAATGACTTTTGGACCTTTAATGTAAAGTGTAAACATGTATCCCTTTAGAAACACTTGCTAAATGCTTAATGTAAAGTGTTACCAAAAGTTCTTCATCAAATGACTTTTCTTCCCCATCCTGGTCTTTTTCCTTTGAATATAAATGACTGGACTTTTTTTAAACAATCAGTGTGTGCCAGATGTCAGTTTGATTTTCTGAAACCGAAGAAAACAGAAGGAATTCAGCTTAAAAAACACCAACTTCACCCTTTGTCTTTCTTTATTTACCATTTCTGTTTTGTTCCACTTTGAGCTTCATCTATTTGCTAAAAACACTTCAGTCACATTTTTGATTTTGTGTTAGAATCTTGTTCTTGCTCTACTGCTGAGAAACTGGATTTTTTAATTGAATGTATCTGTGTTCGTCACAGGAGGAGATTTTCAGTGAGTTTTAACATCTTTAACGTTGACTGATGCCTACATTCAATAACTAACTTATCCTCATCATGGAGTTACAGTTTTGGATGATTCAACACAAACATTTTCAGTCGGTGGTGCATTTAAAACAATTTCAGACGAGCACAACAACTCATAAAAAGTCCTCTGGAACTTGGACTAAAAGATGCAAACCCCCCTGGCAGACTGCAGGAACTGTGCTGCAGGATGATGAGGCTGACGCTGATTAACACGGCTGACATTTTTGATTTTTACCGTTTTCAGACTCTAAATGAGTGAAGATTCACACGTTTAAATAACTGTGCAGTCAGGTGTAAAAAGTGTAATTTTCTGCCTTAAGTCACAGAGAAATACGAGGAAACGTGCTTTATTCAGCTGCACCGTTAACCCAGCTGTGATTTTATTATGAAGGAACTTAAAATGTGCCCCCTTCATACGTAAGTTCCCCGTTTCCTTCTGAACGATGACATTGATAAAGTTCTCCTCAGATCTGGGGAATGAACTCTTCACTCCTTGTTTTTGGCGTTTGGAGATGCTGCTGAGCCTGAACTAGCCCCCCCGCCGCCTGCTGCAGAGCCAGAGTCCAGCTGTCACCTGCCTCCCATGAGCCTCTGGTGGGCTGTTGACTTCCATTCATAAACGCCGGAGAAATGACACGTTGGCTCTGACCTGGACGGCCACGTAGCAGGCGGCACGCATAATTAACCTGCAGAGCCGTCATTAGGCCCAACGGCACGATGTGGCTGCACAAGGGAAAACATACAGAGAGTGTGTGTGTGTGTGTGTGCTATGCTTTCAAAATAAGAGTTTATTTGGTCATTAAAGATAAGTGAAACATTAATTTCCAGAAAACGTTTTTTTGGGTCTTTTTTTATTTCAAAGGACAAATTAAAGGACCTCTTAGGAACGGGATTAAGTTGTTTTGGGACTAAATTAAAGTTTCACATGATCCCAAAGTCAGACCAGGGCCTCCTGTGGCTGTAAAAGAGCAAATAATTCTGTTAATTCTGTTTTAAAATCATAAAAAAATGTTATAATGAAATTTAAATTGTCATTCTCAAGAAGGTTTTTATTAATTTTTTTATTATTTGAGGTTGTTTTATACCTGTATTTCACTGATATGTTTTATTTTTACTTTTTCTCCCTCCACATCTGATCTCAGTCACTTATCCGCACCTGTTCTGTGTTTGGTCATTACCCCACTCATTATGTTCTAAAGCTTGGTTTATGCGTGACGCATGTACATTCCGCACGGAAACGACAACTTTTGCAGCATTTATACTTTCCGCAGCTCGTCCCCGCTGTGAGCCAATATTTTCCCAGACTGTAGGGGGCGGCATTGGGCTCCACGGCATACATACAACACACAACAGCCTGTCCGCCATGTTTTTCCGTGCGGGACCGTTCGTGTAGTTAGAAACTTTCCTAGGTGTGCTGTGTGGAAACTTTGGGCTGCGCGGAGGGGTGTGGTTGCTGAAATGAAGTAATTTGGCCGCATGGAGCCGTGCGGACCTCGTGGATGCGTCAAGCATAAACCAACCTTTAGTGGCCCTTTATGCACCTATAAAGTTACCTGCCTTCTGTTGTGGAACCACTTGTTGTTTCAGAACCTTTGTTTTTATTCAAAAAGAAAACTTTATTTAGTTTTTTACATCCTCAGTGTTGAGGTCTTCTGAAATCACAAAAAAAGCTAATAGCACTTTTCCTCTACAAACAAATTCAAATAGTACTTAAGAGGGTTTAGAGGCAGTTTGTTTGTTCATCGTGCTATTGTTAGTTGGCTCATCCTGTCTCTAATAAAAAAGACAGAAGTCGCTGATGCTGGATTTGGATGTTCGAGAGCCTCGGCTCTAACTTTCTGATGAATCTGTTAATTTGTCAGAATACCCTCCCCTTAAATCCCGACTGACGGAGCTCGTTCAGCGTTTGCGTCTGTAAGTGTTTGCTTAGCAAGGCTCGACTCTGAATATAAATTGCTTTGTTTAGAGAATTTCATCCTTCCCGTCTCTGGTGAAACCTCAGACGCACCGTCACTCATCGCTCAGTTCCATCACTCATCTGTTTTCTTCTCTGCTTAGAAAACAAAGTGAATCTTGTTCAGAAGCAAAAACAATTACGCCGGCTCTGTCACAGATACCGCAGCTGAGTGCCTCAGTTCCTGTGAAAGTGAGCCAAGTTTCTGATGCGTCCCTGCCTGTCCCCCCCCTACCAACACCCCAGCCGTCTCCCAGTGATGCTGGCCAGCTATCGCTGTTGGCCAGTCGTCCTGCTGTTTGAGATGTGCTCCCTGTGCTTCAGTCTGCTGGGAACTGTGACAGGCTTATCTCCCCTGACGCTCACTCACCTGGAGAAAAAGAGAGAAAAGCATCAGGCTGAAAGGTTCTGCAGCTTCTTTGAGAGCTGAAAATCCCCACATGGAGAAATAAACGTCCATTTTATGAATGTGCTTCATTGTTTGTTTAGTGTGAGTAAAGAGAGAGAGGCACGTAAGTAAACATGCATGTCTGGTTTTAAAAATCATATTTGCTGATCAAATCTCAGAACTCTGGGGAAACATGAAGTATTAGGAAGATGAGATGCAGAACAGGAGATCATTTACATCTTTTTTTCTTAATATGTGTAACTATTCCACCGTCTGTTAATCTTTTAGTCATGATCCAGATTTTTTATTACGTCATGGATGTGCAGAATGAGGCTGGAATTGATCACATAAACACAAAACGGAACATGCAGCAGGTTAGAAGTAGGTGAATCAATGAAATGAAACAAAATGAACAGATCATTAGATTTTAGTCAGGACCCATTGGGTTACACTGAGGAGCTATACTGCAGCCAGCCACTAGGGGGACATTTTGACTCTTCTTGTCTTTTGGTTTTCCATTAGTTTGTCTTCAGGCGGTGATAGCAGTCTTGTACTGATGCAGTATAAATCAGTGTATTTTAGTTTTGTACAGCTTATAGCATTTCCCAGCACACCCATTTTAAAGGAACACTCTGCAGTTTTAGTTTCCCTTTAGCACATCTAGAGTCTGTTTTAATTAACAGTCAAGAACAAAAGTAAAACTCTCCTCCTCGCTGTGTGTTTGTGATTTTAACACCTTTAACTGCTGAAATGTCTCCTCAGCCTTCATTAGTGTCTACAGGAATGAATCAGCTGTGTTCACAATCTAAAACATGCTGGGAATGAGCTGGAAGCAGACTGCAGCGCTAGCATGCCGGCTAGCCACTTTACTATCGACTAACAGAGTTCCTGGTAAATAATATAACCAAGATCCTGAGAGGAGGAATCATGTGATCACAGGGAAAGGCTGTAGCGTGTCGGCAAACCCAAACGCACATTCAGAGCGCTGGATGATCACAGTTACTCTACAATAGAGCCACTAGCCGACAGGACTGCAGCCGGGAGCGCCGGCCAGCGGCGCCAGCTGGCAGCGCTGCCCAGTAGCAGCTGGGGGCCACACAGCGCACTGAGGATTCAATGGTGAGTGAGGATACAGGGACGAAAAAGCATCAATGACTGAGCGTTTGCATGGTAAGAAGAGAGCTTATGTGGGTCTTAGGGTGAGAGTGTGATCGGTGAGGAACGGATGTGATCACTACCGCCTGACAAACACATTTAGAAATAATTACAAACGCAGGGAACGTAAAAACATGCATATTAAAGAAGTTGTACTTAAAAGTGCAACAGGATGATCGTAAGGTCTGCTTCCAATTTGAATCTGTATTTGTCTGTGAGCTCTCATTATTCAGAAAACTCCAGATGTTGACTCTTGTTTGACTCCTGTTGTGGTCGGATGTTCTTTTTAATTTTTTACTTCTATCAGATAAATGTTTTCTGTGTGTCTTTTGATGCTCCGCCATGATAAACACGTTACAGTAAATGCTAACCAGGTGTAGCTTGTCTGTCCTGAGGTGTTAACATAGATTGCCGTATGACATTGTGAGACTTCAGGGGAGCGGTCCGGATACTCTAAAGTTGCAAGTGCTGTGTTCTGGCCACGGGGGGCTGAGAGACTTTTCATTAACCCTGTAAACGGTCATTTTAGCACATAATGGCTCAAGAAAATGATTTAAAAATATGAAAAACCGGGTGACCGGGCTTTCTGTGTAGCAGCACCCCGAGTGTGGAACCAGCTCCCTCTGGACTTACGCTCCATCTCTGACCCTGGCCTTTTTAAATCTATACTCAAAACCTTCCTAATTAGGAAAGCCTTTACTTCTCAGTAATGTGGATTTTTATTAGTGCCTTTTTCTTATTTGCCTTTTTGTTTGTTTTGTGTGTTACTTATGTTTTCTCTTGTTTTTGCTTTTTTGTGATTTGTTAAGCACTTTGGCTGTCTAGTTGGCTGTTTTAAAGGGCTACATAACCAATGAATGAATGAAAAATGTACTGCCCGTTAGCACATAACTCTTCTTCTGGTGCCAATAATAATAGTGGACTGGATTTATATAGCACTTTTCAGGGCACCCAAAGCGCTTTCCATTATTCACACACTCTTACATTCACACACTGCTGATGATGCTAAGCTACTATGTAGCCACAGCCGCCCTGGGGTGTATCTGACAGAAGCAAGGCTGCCATTTTGTGCCATCGGCCCCTCTGACCACCACCAACACAGGCAAGTTGGGTTAAATGTCTTGCCCAAGGACACAATGACAGCGACAGACTGGGCTACCTTCCGATTGCAGATTGGGTACTTAACTCCTCTGCCACCATCACCCCTTAAGGGGAGTTACCTACAGTTACCTGCAGCTACTCAGCTGAGGGAAGGCAGAGAAGTGTTTTAATGCATCTCCATTAAATATGCAAATATCTTGTTTTGGGTTATAATCCCATGAGGGATAATATCTGTCCCTATTTGTCCCATAGTGTTAAAACATTTGAGTGATTATTTTGTCTCAAATTAGATGGAAACAAACAAACAAACAAACCATAAGAATCCAGCTGCTGGTTATGAGAAGAAGAAGAAAAAACATGTTTAGGTGTAGTAAAACATCTTATTATCACATCACACGGGCTGATTCTCCATTTCCATTTCACAACTTTACTAATTAAACATAAATTCTAATTCTGAACCTTAAAATATACGTGTGAGTTTGTGCTGCTGAGAAATCAGGTACAGGTGAATTTTTTGTGACGCGTTACACAATCACAAAGTCTTTCATTAGCATCTTGCCCCTCACGTTTCCATGGAAACAAGCTTGGTGACTTTATGCGTGAACGTGTTGGAGAGACGAAAGTCTATCTTCCCACTCTGTGTGTGTGTATACGTGTGTGTGCGTGTGTGTGTGTGCGTGTGTGTGTGTGTAGCATATGGCAGCAACAGAATGTGCATGACTTCTCTGCGTATGTTTGCTCATTGCATTTCCCTTGCTGCTGTCGTGCACTAACATGAGTGAGGTGTGTGTGCGGTTCTCTGGGTCACGCTGCACGGGGTGAACGCTCTTACATTAGCATGCGTGCATGTGTTTGCATATTAAATTTTGTTTATGCAAGTCAACGAGTGTACAAACTGCAGCAGAGTGTTTGTGTCTGTGGCCACTCTGTTGTTTGCACACGCGTGCACTCATGAGGCTGTTTGTCAGCTCGCCTTTGTTTGTGTGAAGACGTGTGCAGCTGTGAAAGAAAACAACAAGGAGAGGCTGAATCTGTTGAAAAAGCACTTTTATGACTTTATTTGTGAGTGTTGGAGCGCAGAAAACAAAGAGCGTGACTGATACAATACGAGACGGAGAAATTCAGCATCACATGTTCGCTCTGATTTCTCTGAGCGTCTCTGCTTGGGTTGAGTCTGGAGTCGTGTGCTGATGTGGATGTGTTGTGGCAGTGCGACACACACACACACACACACACACACACACACACACACACACACACACACACACACACACACACACACACACACACACACACACACACACACACACACACACACACACACACTCTGACTCTGTAAACTCCACTTGATCTCTGTGTTGAAGGGAGAAATAATCTAAATCCATATCTAATGGAACCTGAGGAGGACTTTTCTACTCACACTCATTTGTGCCAGCTTTGATCTGGGTTCTATTATTTATTCATGCCCACTTCTCCAACATTCATGCACGTGTTTTTGGTTTCAGAACCACTTGTATTTTTGATCTCTTTTGTTTAATTTGGTGCTTGAACTGGTGTGTCACAAGCTTCTGTATCTGATGTCAGACGAACTTTGATGATGACGAACATTACATCACCGCGATGAAGACGTACCTGCACGGATGACGGGGAATCCAAAGCAGTGGGGCTCGATCTCAGGGTCAAATTAGTTCAAACGAAACTTGTCAAAAATAAATGTTTCAGATACAAATGATTTCAGATTTAACGATTACAGTTGGGATAAGTGCTTCTGTGTGCCATCATTCCACGTCACAAACTTTGCATCTCTTCTTTTATGGTTGTGCACAGATCAAATTTAGTAATAAAAGTAGAACATTCCTGAGAATATTCTTGCCCTTAGCTCTTAAAGAGACGTTGTGTAGTTTTTACTGTTAATCTCTGGAAATATCCATCAAAATGTTGTTGAAAATGAATGTAATGATGTCCAGTTGTTGAAAAATATTGCCGGCTTCGTTACATCTAACCATAAAAATCGGGTCTAAAGTACATCGGAGTGGGTCGAAGTCTCTGGGCGACGCAATGTTTCCGTCTATGGAAGCCCGTGAGGACAAAACACATTTACTGATTGGTAACAAGCGGTTACGAAACTTTCACCATTCATAAACGTTGTTTTAAACATTCACCTCTTCGCTCGTTGCCAGTGATGAAAGGGAGTCTGATGTCATTTTAATGGAGGTTGAACCATCTGACGAAGTTCTCGTTTGAAAATTGCACTCCCAGGAATTTTTGACCCTAATAACCATCCGTAGGTAAGGTCTTACTCGAACACAAAAACACCGCTTGCTTGCAATGATTTCGGTATATACTGCCCCCTATTGCCAGGGAAAACACACACAGGCACTTTAAAGTAACAGAGTGATTACTGACAGTGTTTCATGATTCATTGTAGGAAGTGGCACAAAAGCGCAGTTTTTTTCTGAAAAAGGGAAACTTGGACTTTTTAACATTCTAACCATCAGGGTTCGAATTACGGGGGAGCTAAAGGGAGCCCGGCTCCCCTGAAAGGGCGCCGGGCTCCCCTGGAAGCCCTCAACTTACACACCCAGGGGGAGCCCGAAAAAAGATCCAGTTCCTATATATTACATTATTTATTTGGACTCTCAGCGTACCGGGTCTTTTTTTGGGCGGAGAGGATGGAGAGCGGCAGAGCGCTGATTACTGATGAGCTCCGCCGGGCAGCTGCGTCCTGCGCACGGCCACAGTAACATTCTCAAAGTGGCGCCACCAAAAAAAACATAATTAACACACGATCGTTCATGTTTGCTCATATTTTCTCTTTCATTTGTGCATGATGCTATCCGCTGCTGCAGCTCCCGTGCTTCGGTGACGTCACCTCACTGGCGCGGCCGCACAGCGCACATTCCGCTATTTTTGCGGTTGACAGATCTTTCTGATCTGCTAATTTCAAAAGTAACTCATTAGTTGAAAATGAAGAAGCCATGCAGCAGTTTTTCTGGAGGATTAAGAGGAGATGCAGCTAAGACACAGACAGGACAGGAAAATAGTCGCATAAAAAAACCCAAAGTGCTTGAAAAGGAAAATGTAGGCAGATATAACCCACTACACGTTTGTAACTTTACAATACCGGTAATAATAATAATAATAATTTATTATTATGTTATACTTATTTATGTGATACAATTCAGATCACCCTCAAAACTCAGTCCCACACCCAGGGCCGTTTCTAGGCATTTCAGGGACCAA
>SSNS01000178.1:115902-126650 GCA_006937985.1 Aphyosemion australe | reverse complement strand
TCCTATGAAAGCACTCAGTTCGTGCATATCTATCTGAATTAGCCCTGAGGCGACTTCCATCTTAATAAGTGCGTTGTTTATAGGCCTATAAGCAAAATGTTGCCTGCACAGCTCATTACTGCTGAGTGAGGAGGGAAACTCCCAGGAGGCAGTGAACACACACACACACACACACACACACACACACACACACACACACACACACACACACACACACACACACACACACACACACACACACACTACTTCACCCTCTATCCTTCACACGTTTTCTGAGTTGTAATAAGAAATTAGCCCAGAATCAACAGTTTCTTTACTTTATAACGAATCAGTGAAGAACTTGAACATGAATAAAATCTACTTTTAGCGTGTTTGAATTACATCTCATCTAATGAGTCGTGTCTGGGAGAACGATGCTGATGTTGGAAGAAACCCTGATAAATGACTGCTAATGATTTATTTAATTACTGTCAGAAAACTCATGTTAGAAATGTCCATTAATCTTCATTCCAGATTATGTCTGAGATCAATCAGCACCAATACCATCATTTAGTTTGGTTACAAAGTGATGAGAGTTTCTCTGTCAGTCAGCAGGTGGATGCTGAGGAGGAGGAGGAGGAGGAGGAGGAGGAAATGGGAGAAAAGAGAAATTATGAAGCGTTCAAATGGAACAAGAATTGAATAAAAAGTATTTCTAATAAAATAAACAGAATTATATTGTAAGAACTCAACTTTAAAACAGAATTTTAGGTTTTGTTTTGTCTGCCATGTGGTTTAATTATTTAGTTACATGGTGTTAAAAAAACAAATATCTTGTGTTGATATTCTTTCTGACCTCATTAAATAACAACAGGAAGTTGAGTCAGTGGAGTTTTCTCTTGAGTGAACTTGATTCTGACCTTCAGATAAAATCTAACAGTTTTTGAGTGGAAGATGTTGGCTTGAGCTCAACAGGCACAACATTTAGACGCTGAACCAATAATCCTGAGCTGCTCCGGTCCAGCTGATAAAATATCCATGATGCCCACGTTTTACACCGGTTTGTTTGTTTTGTTTACTTGTCAAAAGAAATTTAGCGGTTTAAAGGAAAAGTGACCATATTTGATGACTTGTGCATGAAAACAGAATCTTCTTTTGACTTGAACTTCTTGTATTTGGTAATGTTTTAAGTGAAATGTAATGAATCAATCACATCAGCTTCTTGTCTCACAGAGAGGGATTGTGGGAGTTTGCAGCAGCGACAGGATGTGACACGTGCAGCCTGAGAACCAGCGGTAGCGTCCAAACTGTTAGTGACAGATGATTTTCTCCCTGTCAGCTGGTTGTTGGGTCAAACACATAAAACACGTACGGAGCAAAAGTCAAACATTTGGACAAACCTGGAGAGACACGGCTCTGGTTTTACTGTCCTAGTGGAGAGCTGTAGCACGTCGAGGAGGTGGACCATGCACAGAGGAGGTCATGTGACCCTGCTTTGTGTTTTTTATATTTGTGAATAAATGACTTTAGTAAAATCTAAACTGGTGGAGTTTAGTGGATTAGTTTTTCATATTTTGGTGGTAATTTCATTGTAGAAGAATTTGTGATTAATAATTATTATTTGGCATCCTTCTACTACTATTCCCCTAAACCACTGCTTTTATTTTAACACCAAAGTGCATCTTTATCTGTGTATTTTACATTCTTGCTCTGGTTGTGGAAGATTCAAATACATATTTAATTCTACAGATGTTGTTTTCTCTAAAATCCAGCTGCAGCATTTAGCTAGCAGCTATTTGTTGAAAGAACAGTTTTTCTCTAAACTGTGATGGAAGCAGCTGCCTGCTGCTGCCTAATGTTGACAGGATTTATAAACACAAACCGGTCTCGGCTGTAGACACACCATCCTGCATCGTGAAGCATTTGTGATGTAAAAATTCAGCTATGAGACAAACACACACACATGCACGCACACACACACACACACATGCACGCACGCATGCACGCACGCACGCACGCACGCACGCACGCACGCACTAAAGAAAACACAAGTGTATTTGTTCAAACTGTGACAGTAATGGTCAGTCATACATTTACCAGCTGGGATTCTCTGACTTGTTTAAAATTTTTGCTGCTGATCAACTGTAAAAATGATTATTTCTGCACCATTTACACAAATTAATCAGGTACACTAAAGGAAAATAAAATCTAAAATATGAAGGAGGGCATGAGCTCACTGATGAAGTGTTTTTTTTTAAAGTAGCCAGTACGATTACAGCTAAGTCGATCCAGGTCGGTCTTATGATAATAAGCTGGGAGTCTTTATCCTCGTTTACATGCGCTTTAGAAAACCGACCTCTCAAATGAAGTCCATTCCACTCCAGTACAGTAGGTGGCGACATGCGTCCTTTCATGTCGGGCATTTTTCCGGTTAGCTTGTAGCAACACAAATAGTAAACAAACGTTGGTGGGAGTGAAGCAGACTGAATTGAAACAGGATATGCACGTGGATGAAGGCATGGACAACAACAACACTGCAGCACAGCTTATTGGTACGTACTGCACTGTTTGATGTTGTTACGCGTGTTACGTTGTGGTGGTGATATTATCAGACGAGCGCTACTGCAGTCGCGTCACTTCCGGAACGCGAGCGTTCAATCGGTTCAGCTCGGCTGACCCGTTTACATGCAGAATGAATTCAGATAACTACCGCATTATCTGGGTGCTTCAGCCCGATTAGAAGAAGTTCACCTTCAGCCAGACTAATGCGTTTACATGCATTTAAAATAACCGACGTGAGTCTTTTTAGGGCAATACTTCAGTTTGCTGATGTGCATGTAAACGCACTAACTGGAAGCTGGTTCCAGCCGAGACGCCTGAGAACAGAAAGCTCTGCCTCCTGTTCTACTTTTAGAACCTCTAGGAACCACACCTGCACTCTGAGAGCCATGTCCTCTGCTGGGAACGTCTGGAACAGAGAGATGTGGGCTGATGGAATGATAGATGATGCAAATCATTGAAGCTTCTTATCTCGTTTGTTAACGGACCTCACACAAACCGAGGACACGCTGGTCACAGCGTCCTCCTGCAGAACCTAATGTAGCCTAATGAAGAATGAAGCTGGTGGAGTTTATCGAGTTCAGAGCAACAACGAAACTGTTACCTAGAGTAAAATCTGGGATGTTTCGCTGTCAATAAAGTTTTCAACCCCATTTACATCACCGCCCGTCTCTAGACTCAGACTGACACACGGCAGCATTAGCATTGTTAGAAGGGAGCAGAGGATTGTTCTTTATCTAAACTCCCAGGAGTCTAGAATAATTACTACTCCATGAAATATACACAATGTGAATTTTGTTTTTCTCTATAATTTTGTGGATAATTGAATTCAATACCCCCGAGGTGTTGTATTGCCTCTGAAGCTCTAAGCCGACAAAGCAAACACGCAGACAGGAAGAAATCCCAAAATCTGCCTCAGTGTTGACTTATCGTATTTGTGCTATTAGACGACTTATCTGAATGCCGTCCGTGTCGGTCTGAATAAAAAACGGATTGACTGACGCTGCCAAAAACTAAAATAATTGCCTTAAAAATAACCCGAGGATTCGCAGCACACACTGTGAGCCTCACAGACGAGTCGACACACACGCGCAGACACATGTGTACTTATGTGAGCGAGGGACTACAAAGCACTTGGCGGTTCTGAATTTGCTTGTTGAGCTTTCATTAAGAGTGATGGAGGTGCGAAGGTTTCGTTTGATCACTGTCTCATCCACGTCCCAATTACTCCAGTTAGCTGCCAACAAACGTGGATGTGGAAGCCGAGACAGCCTTGAAGTCCACGCGCCACCCCCACCCTGCTTCTCCTCTTCATATTAAGGTTTCTTTACTCTGCCTTTATTGGTTTTTTAACCCAACATGTATTTGAGTTGATTCAGAGCAGAACGGTGGATCTTCCTCTCCTTTGGCTGTGAGACACTTCCACTTGGAGTAAATCTGCCTCACTAAGTAGCTTTTAAGGAAAGAGCCTCTTCACACTGAATAACAGGGAAGAGGATGGTCTCTCTTGGAACTTCTGGCACTTATTAAAAGGACATTTAGCGTTTTTTTAATGTGAAACTTGTGATACAGCGTTTTAACTCATGAAGACAGCCTCTGTTTGGAGAAACAAAGCTCACAGTTCGTCCAAACAGCCAAAACCAAAGTGATGTCTGGCAAATTTCTGCAATATTTTGCTTCTGCTGGTGATGCTCATGCTGATAAATAACTAGAATTCCATGCAAATAACATTTGAATTTCTGCAGTAAAACAACATTTGCATGAACTAGGTGAAATCTTTGCAATTATAACAGCTTTAATGGGATTTTCTGGCTATTTAGAATTATTGTTTTAATAAAAGCTGAATAAAAAAAACACTCTTATCATACATGTTACTGATGGCTTTCTCTATTTGGAGACATGAGCTAGCAGCTAACCAGGTGGTGCTGAGACCAAAGTTTAATAAAACAGATTTGATTCCTTCTGTGGTCGTTCATCAACTCACCATCAGCAAAATGCACCATTTTCACTGCATCCAGGATGAAGTTAGGCAGTGTTTCTGCTGAAGCATTAAGTATAATAACACCGTGTAAAGATTTAGAAAGTAACATTGCATGAACTGCTGTGACTGGAGCTGTTTTAACATTGGTGCTGGTTGCACTGGTCAGCTGTTAGCTCACATGGAAACATGGAAACATTCCCTTTATTAACTTCATGGATGCATCTTTGTTTAGTTTTCATTGAAATGCTCTTGCCACAACATTAAACTGTTGCTAGAGAGAATCTGAACTTTTTTGCCTGAAGCCAGAACATTAATTGGTACAAAAGTCAAACATCCAGCCTGCAGAAAAACAAAACTAAAGTCAGTCATGCACGTCTCAGCTGTCATTTTACATAACGCAGCAGCAAAGAGCATCACGATGCTGAACCAGCCTC
This sequence comes from Aphyosemion australe, assembly GCA_006937985.1. Classification (NCBI taxonomy): domain Eukaryota; kingdom Metazoa; phylum Chordata; class Actinopteri; order Cyprinodontiformes; family Nothobranchiidae; genus Aphyosemion; species Aphyosemion australe. The sequence goes on along the minus strand of SSNS01000178.1, from coordinate 121,697 downwards.
CTCTGCAGGGAGGTCAGCTGCACATCACCACACACACCTTGTTTATCATTTCAGTCACACACACCGTTGTGTACGCCTAAATCCTGGAGCCCAGAGGTAGTAAAGAGACAAGTGTTCAGATGTAAAGTGACATCGGGTTTTACACTGGGAGGATCTTTCACTGTAGATCTTCAATTTCAAGTTAATAATGCTTGATCCATGTATCCATCCCATAATGCATTGCTCTATTGCATGCATCTAAATCCACATTGAGCCTTTTCTTTCTCTTTTTCTTACGTTAGATCTGAAAGCATCTTACAGTCTGGTAAATAAAGCAGAAAATCTGCAGAATTTTTTTATCTTTTTCATGTTATTTTGGAGAAAATGTTCACAAAAATAAGAAGAATCGTCTTTGTTGCAGGTCAGAACACTTCTGAAACAGTTTGCATTAAATGTTTTGCACAACCCTTGTTGTTCCTCCTGGAGGTTTTTCTTTTTTCTTGCTTCGCCTGAACAGATTTCCTCACACTGAGAAATGAATCTAAATCTAATATTTATAAGACATCGCTGACAAATAGTAAACACTCTGAAATATTCTGTCTTTACTTTTTGACACCACCCTATTTTACGGGCTGTCAAATACCTTCAGTGATTTGTCACTTTTGATTCTGATGCGCTGTTCTACACTCGTCACTTTGCATTATTTAACATCCTTGTTTTGCATCCGCAGCCTGGTCTGAGGAAATCTGACAAAACGTAAAAATGGATTAGACAGTTGGCTTAAACTGAATTTGTTCAACGCAATCATCTGTGTAAACTCTCATTCATCCTGGTCATGCTAATCCTAAGAGCGTTTTCTTTGATTGTAGTGCTGTAAGTCATTACAGAAACATGCTTCTGTGGAAGAAATTGGATTTTTTTTCTAGTCCAAGAAAAACAACAAATTAAAGGAGAAAGGAAGTCATTTCACACATGCACTGCAGTGATGAAGCTTTCACCTGGAGGAGGAGGATGTTAGAACACAGGTCTGAAGATGAGAGCGGCTGCAGATTAAAGGCTTCAGCTAAAGTCTGTAGAGTCATTAACGACATGTAAAATCATTCAAAATATGCTTTTGTTTCTTTTTTGTAATAAACTTTCATGAATTTTGTTAAACACCAATTTCACTATATTTTCAGCTCATTTGCAGCGGTCTCTAGTTTAAATGAATACCTTGTTAGACAATCGTGTGGGGAAAAAAAGCTCTGGCGCTCCTGTTTCAGGAACTACAAGTGAGCCAGAGCAGAAGGGAGCAGAAGGGAGCAGAAGACGACAGGATCTGGAGTCTTATTTCCTGATATCTCTCCTCTGATTGGCTAACAGCAACACGACTCTACCACTGACTCTGTTTGCTCTGCAACGTTGATGTTTTACCTCCACAAATAACACAAGCCTGGAGGAGTTCTGCTGTGTGGTGGAGTTGCTAATGCTAATGGTTAGCTCTGCTGTTTCCTGGACGCTAAACCAACAACAGCCTTCCTCGTCGTGAGTCAAGATGGGTGAGTCCATGAATGTTAACTTGACATTGTGACGTGCTGATGTCACCGGCTTTTCTAATCTGAGTGTTCCCCGTCTATTTTCTATTGACGTCTAATGCAGGAAAGGGGGTAAGGGACCATCTTTAAGTTCAGCCCACACGTTAAACTCAGACCGACCGATCAAATTTAAAGAGATAACACGTAAAAATGGTTTCTCAGTGAATCTGCTCTAATAACTGATTATGTTCATTTTGAGCTGTAATGCTTTTCACACTTAGTCTTTCAAAAACCGATAATATCTTTTTTTTTCTTTTATCGATTTTAATGCATCACACAGAGTAGTAGATAAGGAGACACACACTGCTAACTCACAATAATCAGTTATCATGCAAATGACCGTATTTGATAAGAATTCTAACATCTGTTCTAAGTGAACAGACCACATGGATGTGAAGGAATCAGCTTGAGCTTGAGTCATTTTCTCATTATTTCACCAACTTTCAGGAGTTTTTGTTAGAAGAGTTTTTTCTGTTGAAGTGAGTCAGCTTGTACAAGGTTACAGAAACGCCCTTGACTCCTTTTCATTCTGATGCTGCAGAAGCAAAATAAAGTGTCTTTTCTGCAAAGTGAATTTTGAGTTTGTTTTTATCAAACTCATGTTCAGAAAAGACCTTGTACTTCTAATTTATTATTAAATATTGTTAACTTTTTGTTTCCAAACTGCAGCAGAACATCCTCCAAATGACAAACCTCCAGCTGAAAGTGTTCTTATCTAAAGGAACAACAGCAATAGGAGTGAATGCACACGGTTCTGTAGATGCAACCCTAGCATGCTCTTATGAGGAACATTTTCTTTAATGAAGGAATTTTATTGACATTTATTTGCTGCAGTATTGGTGATGAAATCCTGACAAGAATGCATTAAGCTAAGCATTACATAAAAGCTTCAGAAGGAACCCTGCAGTGTGCTGTTTATTTTACACATTTCTTTTTGTGGCGTAATTTCAGAGAATAATTTTTTTATTTTTATTTTTTTATTTTCTACAATAGTTTTTCACTTGAAAAGGAGGAGTGGAGGAAGCATTAGTGAAGTTTGATTTGCAGTTTAGTTTTTAAACATTCAGACCAGAAGAAAAGGCAGTCGAGGAGTTTCAGGTGGAGAAAAGAAAGATGATACAGAAAAACTTTACTTGTTTTCAGGGGCGGTTCTACACTAACGTAACAACAGCAATGCAGTTACATCTGCTTTAGACACGATTTTGGAAAAGGTTTCAAAATATGACGTTTAAAAAAAATACTTTGAAATCTTAGTTATCTAAGTGACAACATGAAAATATTTATCTCAGCATTTCTTTTCAACTGTCATAAAGTTATTTGGTTCAGTCAGTCATCGCTTCGTCGGCTCCAGCTTGTTCAGAACAGCAGCACCAGGTTTCTGACCAGGAAATGGAACCATATCAGTCCAGTTCTGGCCGCCCTACACAGGCTTCCGGTCTTTATTCGGGCACGTTTTAAACTCTTGGTGTTTGTTTTTCGTTTTTTTTCAGGGAGGTCTTCCTTCTTATTTGTCGGCACTCCTGAAGAGACATGTGCCAACACGCTCTCTGCGCTCCTCTGATCAGTGCCTGCTTGTGGTCCCCGCACTAGGTGTCGCACTCGTGGTGATCGGGCTTTCTCTGTTCTAGCGCCATCCCTCTGGAATCAGCTACCACCGTCAGTTAGACTTTCTACATCTCTGCAGGTTTTTAAGAGTCGACTGAAAACACATTTTTATCGTCTAGTGTTTCCAGACCTTGCTTGAAGTCTGCTTGTTTTTATGTGTTTAATGCATTATGTATATGCATGAATTATGCATTTTTATAGTTTTATATTGTCGTTTACTGTTTTATTTTTTTTATCATGTTTTTATGTTGTTCTTCAGCACCTTGGCTTCCCGTGATGGAAGGCGCTTTATAAATAAAGTTTTGATTGATTGATTGATTGATTGATTGATTGATTGATTGATTGATTGTAGCAGGACCCAAAATGCAGGAAAATCCAGGAGACGCCAGGTAGGTTCAAAAATCAAAAGCTTTATTTTGAGGCAGGGGTCTGGAGCAGGACCAGGAGGACAAAAAACACAAGGAACCGACAAGGAGCTGTGAACAGGACTAAGGGTGTTTTCCAATCTCAAGGAACCTCGCCTTGATCCCGCCCTGGTTGCCTAGGAGATACGTCATCAGGAACCCCCAAGGCGTGTTCCAATCGGTTCCAATGTTCATGTGCTACCGAGGCGTCTGTCCTCTGTTTGTTAGCCGTTTAGCTAATTGAGCAAGGATGCACGAGAGTTGCCTTGTTGCCGTCTCTTGGTCAAGAATTTCCCAAAATGCAGCGCGGTATTTTCAAACAGATGTGATCAGGAGTCGGCAGCAGCTACTTCAGGGGCAAATTTCCAGTTTAAATGTAAGTCAACCAATTGTAGCGATCAGGCTTATATGTAAAATGTTTATTTAAATCCAAAGCAGTTATCTATGGTTGGTTAGTAGTTGCAGCTTTGGTGGCTAGCAGGTACTAACTCGCTTACATATTTGATTTAACCGATATATACACAATTAAAAAAGTAAAAGGCTCGATATACATCTATACTGAAACCTAACATTACTATGATGGGCGGTACATAAACAGAGCGCGTAAGCAGGGGGCGGGTTCTGGCCAGCCACGGTCACGTGAGGGGCAAGTCTGTTTCATTTAACCGTTTTCTTTGACCAAGGAAGGACAGTGTCCTCGGAAGCAAGGCGTCGGCAGGGAAGGCAAGGTGACTTTAAATACTGCTGAGGAGGTGAGTGAAGACATAGGGAGCAGGTGCACTGATGACAGAGGGAAGACAGGTGTGACTAATAAACTGAGCAGGGGGGAATTACAAAAACAGAGAACCGGATAACACTTTAAGATACAGAATTAAAACAAGACACTAAACAGGAAAAGCTAAATAAGGAAAAAGAACACAATAAAATGGAAACAAATATAAACTAAACTAGAACGGCTGGGAGATAAACTAAACCTTGAACAGGGAAATAAGAAATATATGAAAAGTGGAAAAATGATGAACTGGGGCAGAGGAGTGGCTAGAAGTGACAGCGGCAGGAGATGAATGAGAGAACTGCATGAATGAATCTAAAGGGACAGGAACCTGGGAGGAGGGAGAACACATGGAATGGACGGGAGAGACGTGGACATGACATCAACTTCAGATAAAGGCATTCACATGGTTTGGTTCCACTTCTCACATTAATCTAAATTATCACACACAAAAAAAATCCAAACTTATTTACGCTTAGGCCCCGCCCTCAATGGGGAGGGGGGGGCACAGGGGGCTCAAAGCTTGCTCTCAGGGTGGCACTGCCCCCTCGGAGCCCCTTAGAACCACCCCTGCTCCACCTGTTCTGACATGAACCCAAACAGAGGACCTTATTGTGTTTGTGCCGTTGATGCTTCCATCCAGCTGAACTATTATTTACGTTTTAATATTAGAAACATGTAAATGATTTCATTTTCTGTAAAATGCTAAACTTTTCCCTGAATTTGACACTCCAGCGCTCCACAGACTCTCTCTTTTGGACAGAAACAGATCAAACTCACACACAAAAGCTCAGTTTGTGTGTTGGGATGTGGGACACACACACACGCGCACGCACGCATGCACGCACGCACACACACACACACACACCACCCCCTTGAACGGTCGGCCTCCCCAGACTCCTCCCTCTCTGGAATCACCCCCACATAAAGATTCTCCGAGGATGATGAGATCATTCCTGATGAGATCATCTCTTCTCTCTGTTTCCATCTGACTGTTTGATCACTTTTCATTTTCCATGGTGCAGATTTATTATATAAACCCAATAAACATATTTTAAATGTGAGTTATTTGTTTTAATAGTTCCTGTAATTGTTTCAGACAGAAAACCTCTAATCTAAATACATAAATCATCTTGTTACTGTTGTGGGTTTTCATATTTCAAATCATTTGCAAAAAAGAATTTTACCCCATATTTGTATTACAAAACAAAAAAACACAGAAAAACAAAAGCAGAGGCAAACGTAGAAACAAAGATGAGGGTTTGTGTTGAAGCTACCGCTACACTGAGCCACGTTTGTGTTGACTCATGTAGAGCAGCGCTGGTGGCCATATTGAATCAGATTGATCTGGGGTGGATCTACACACAGTGAGGAATTCCTGAAAGTTTGTGTCCATGTGCTACACACACACACACACACACACACACACACACACACACACACACACACACACACACACAC
>SSNS01000178.1:0-115134 GCA_006937985.1 Aphyosemion australe | reverse complement strand
TCTCCCCTGCTCTCTCTCTCTCTCTCTCTCTCTCTCTCTCCCTCCCGCTCTCTCTCTCTCCCTCCCTCTCTCTCTCCCTCTCCCCCCCTCTTTCACCCTGTCTGTCTCTCTCTCCCTCTCTCTCTCTCTCTCTCTCTCTCTCTCTCGCCCTCTGTCTGTTTCTCCCCCCCTCTCCCCCGCTCTCTCTCATCTATCTTCAGTCACTCTCCTCAGATTTCCAAAGTGGGAACATCAAACCGAGCTCAGGCTCACTGTGTTAATTGCAGCAGTTTGGGTTAATAACTTCATGTCATGGGAATACCGTTAATGACCTGTGGAGTTCAACATATCTTAAATGAACTGATAAAACGGAGCAATAAAGATACTTACTGCACTTTAAACAAGCCGAGGCTCCTTTGGAAAGGAGCTCCAGAGCTTCTTACTCAGGCTCTCCTAGAACATTAGTCTGTTCACATATTACTTGCATCTATTTGGATAATTAATGATCGTATCTACTGACGATCTGACGTGACGAAGAAACACGTCACATGACTAGAAAATGTGTCAATACTTCTTAAATGCGAACAGAAGAATAAGTGAATATACTGAATGTGTTAAGGTCAGCACCACGGACAGCAACCAGCGGCTCCATCGTTTGGTTGAATAAAAAAAGAAAAACTTGCTCCAGGCAGCTTTAACAACATGCTAGTTCTGCAGAAAGGTCACAGATTTATATTTTTACTTTTGTGAAAAGAAATGTTAATTCTTTTTTCTCCTCAAGCATCCCTGAGGTTAGAAATCAGTTTTTACGTTCCCGAAAAAATGACTGCTTGTCTGAAACGAAGCCGTAAAACAAAACCAGCAACAGGAAAACGCCAACAGGAAGCAGAGGTGTCAGAATCTGACCCCTCATGATGTCACATTAAGGACAGGTACAGGTGTAACACTGAAAACTCAGAGGTAGGTGTGACTAACACCATTCAACTTGTGTTTACTGAGATCACTTAAATGTGCCTCAGGCTCGGTTCACACTGCAGGTGTGATTTTTTGTATCTGGTTGTTTACATTAAAATGTAAATGCAACTTTCATGAGACTCAGCGGCCCATAAACCTTAAGTGACCTGCTTCTGAAGAAGATGTGATGTTTGTGTGTGGGGAACATAGGACCTGCCCACCATTCCACCTTAAAAATAATGTGAGACAGAGGAGAGGAATCAAAGGAGAGGGAACACCTTAAAAAGCAGGTTCCTTGAGAAACCATTTTTAATGATGATTTCTGATTCTAATGGGTCACTCTGAGTTTTTCATGCAGGCTGAACATGAAAATAGTCTCCTCCACCTATCTCCTGCATTAGCTTCTGATAGAAAACAGACGGTGAAACTCTAGGATTAGAAAATCCTGACAGATCTACGTCACACTGTCACTTAACATTCATGGACTCACCCATCTTGACTCAGGCTTGTGTTATTTGTGGAGGTAAAACATCAACGTTGCAGAGCAAACGGTCAGTGGTAGAGTCGTGTTGCTGTTAGCCAATCAGAGGAGAGATATCAGGAAATAAAACTCCAGATTCTGTCGTCTGAAGCTACTTTCTCCTCCAGCTGAATTCTACGTCCTCAAACAGGCGCACTGGAGCTTTTTTACTCCAGAGAACGACTTACAAGACATTCATTCCTTCTAGAGACCCCTGCAGATGTATTAAAAATATGAGTAAATTCGACCTTTAAACAGGCGTAACTTACAGAAATGACAACCCAAATAACTGATTCTGTTAATAAATGTGCTGATGAGGTTTTGTGTTTTTGGAGTAGAAACTCTATTCATTTATAAATAAAACACAATATAATAAATAACAACTACATTCTCACTCCTGCTCTCATTTATGGTGCCGGCATCACCTCTCATGAGAAACCATTTCCAATTTCTGAGGGCCTCGCATTTCCAAGGAAGTTTACAACATTCCCCTTTCTCCATCTTCCATTTGGTTGTTCCCAGGAATACACCCCGGACAACAATAAATACCAACGACCAGCCAGCATGCATGTCGTTCGTGTGGCGCAGCTTACTGGCTCCCATGACTCAAACACAGTAACTCCCCTCAAAGGTCGTGCAACATTTTTAATTAAAGACGTATATTTTTTCTCTGTGACAGAACTGCAGGGCGTTTTTATGATTTTTGCTGTTGCAGAATCTGTATGAAGGCGATGAGGAAAGGAAATAAACGACAAACTATCAGAGACTCAGCTGAGCAACTGTTGTGAGTCCCTGAGGAATAATATCCTGAGAGTGCTTCCATTTACATATCGCTTTGATGAAAGAATGTTTGCTTTTTATTCGCATCAGTGTTTTATTTCTCTCATTTTTAGAAGAAATAAGGAAACAAAGTGAGGAGTTGAAAAGACGAGGAGGAAAAAATCCCCTTAATGTGTCAAAACACACAAAAAATACAGGTTAGCTTAAAGGAAAATATTTTCCATGCAGTTTTTGTGACTGAGACCATTCTGCAGAAATCCAACTCTCTCATCAGGATCTTGGAGTTCTGTCGTTTTGTTGAAGCCGTTGCTTCTCTGAGAGCAGCACAAGCCGTCCTTGGTGTCGGAGCACATTGGCCACAGCAACAATGAGGCTCTTACACATCAAAAACCAGCAGCAACAAAAGCTCCTCAACAAGCAGACATCTGGGAAAAACCTGCACTTGAGCACACAACAGAAAACATCCGATCGCCAGCTGTGACTTACGGCCGGTGTCTGTGCAGGAGTGTGTAACAGCCGTGGAAACGGAGCTGTGGCGTATCGCCTGCATTTCCACAAACAGGAAAATGATGTAACCCGGAGTTTGGGTGCTGCCGGGTCAGGATTACCTGATCCTGCTTCTAACGCGGTCATAAATCCTGCTTTCCCGGTTTGTCGTCTGTGATTCTTTGTGGAATTTCAGAGGAAACTGGATGCAGGTTCCAACAATTATTTGGAAAAGCGATTTAAAGTGACACAACGACGTGCTTCTGTGGAACTGGAACCACTGATGACTCATTTTATCCATATTTAGTCACCGAGTCTGCTCGAACCATTATTTGTTTTGTAATCTTTTAAGCTTTGTGTGGAATTCTTTTCACTCACCAGGGAATAAAACGGTTCGCTTCTATAACCCTTAAATCAAAGAGTTTCTCTTTTTGACTTTTTGCCTTTCAACTAAACAAACTCACGTCATAAAACCTTTTCTGTATGAAGTTCTCACCTTGAGACACAAACTTTCTCTGTCATTCCTTTCATGCAGCGTTTAGCTGACCTTCCCTTGGAGAAAACTGTCTAAACTACAGGTTCATTCAGAATACGACATCGTCACCATGCATTAGTGGTTTGTGCATGAGCTACCCTAACAAAAAGTGGTTTGATTTTGTAATAGAAAAGCTCCAGTTTTTACCCAGACTCCACCCTGCTGTCCCGGGAGTCAGTTCCACCATCTGAGACAACGATTCTCGACCAGAACAACGCAGATCGCTCTGGGCTGGCGTACTTCCTCCAGTGCTGTGCTGCATCACAACTGTGGTGTGTGGCAACGCAGCAGAAACTATAACACAACTTCACACAGCAACATTCCCCGATCAGAGGGGAAATCTCCTGAGATCAAACTTGGCTATAAACATGGAGGAGGAGGAGCGTGCAGCTTGCTTCCGTCACCTCGCCTTCTGAATGGCTACACATCACTTTCAACAGGCAGCGTGCTTGTTTTTCCTCAAAAGTCGGACCAAGACAACCCAGCAAAGTCTTGATATATAAGATCAGAGTGGTCCTGATGTCATACCAGCATACCAGAACGCTCTTAACCCCCCACACATGACAGGACTATCTGATAAGATTATCTTTAGAGCTGTTATGGTTATCGGTGCATCCTAAAGATTGTTGGAAGGGGAGGATCGGGTACGTTAGCGTCCTGCTGTATGAACCAGGAGTAACAAGATCTGTTGAAGTGCTTTTTGCTTCTTTTCACCTTTTCCAAATGATGTGAGACTGTAGACCCAGAACTTGTTGGAAAGATAATAAATCCTATCTGGTCTGGGAACACCTTGGACAAAGATCATTCCTTGAGGGCTACCATCATAAAAATGTAGCTGTTGTTTGTTTTTCTCCAACATGCCTGATTTAAATAAATGAGTCAGCAAATTCTGGAGTAGGAATCATCTAAACCCAGCAGGGTGGAAGCTGTGGAGGGTTGCTGCTGGGGATCATTGGCCTCGGAGAAGCCGGGGAGGATAGCAGAGGTGAGAGGGATGCTTCCTTCCTGAATCTGTTAAATTAAATTCTACAAAAATATTTTTGTGTTTGCAAACTATCCCATCAACATTTGAAGGTCTTTGGCACATAAAACTCATCCCCAGGAGTTGACAAAAAGAACTTTTCACCCCCACACCTCTACTCACTCCTAGATTTACCTCACTTCCTGTTCTTTTAGTTCTCTTTTCAGGAAACAGAAAACTGTTTTCAAAGTAAAAGCTCACATTTTAAAAAAAGAGCTAAAAGTGAGGCTGGATCCATTATTCACTGATAAAGTGCCCTTGAGCAAAGCTCCCAAGCTTCTGATCTGAACACTGGAGAGGCTCAAGTGTTGAGAATCTTAACACATCTTATCCTAAGTATACCAACATAACAAGAACTGCTGTTAAAGCCTGAATTAAACAAGCGTCCTTAAGCTCCTCTTGGACAAAAGCAGAATGAGAACATTTGACGCCAGCTGTCTGTATTATTTATCCTCTATCTGGTTCTAATGAAGAAAAACTAATAAAACATGTTTTCATGCACTCTCTAATTTTATTACTTCACTATTAAGCCCACTGGCTCTAATCTTGGTGTGAAAATGGATAGGCGTTTCTGTTTTGATAAGCTCAGTGGTGAGTGCTAGCTTTATTCACCTGAGACAGCAGCGAAGATTAAAACGTCCTTATCGCGACACCATTTTGAAACCCTTCTCCATGCTTTTGTCATGACTAGACTGGACTACTGTAATGACCTGTATGTGGGCATCAGCCAGTCTTTGATGCCACGCCTGCTGCTGCTTCAGAATGCTGGTACTCGTCAGCACGACCATATTTCACCAGTTCTATCGGCCCTTAATTGGCTCCCGGTCAGGTACCGAATTGATTTTAAATGTAGTTATTTGTTTTTGAATGCCAAAATGCCCTTGCACCTCATTACTTGTTGGAATTGGTGATGTCGCATGTGCCTGTGCGGTCTCTTCGATCAGCTGATCGTGGGCTACTCGTGGTTCGCCAGACCCAACGCAAAATCAGAGGGGACAGAGCGTCATCAGTGATCGGCAGAGGCGCCCCCAGAAAATGCTGATAAGGGTGGCCAGACGGGGCCAGAGAAAATTTTGGGGTGGCACACCAAATTGGTCCTTGTCGTAACTCTGGGAGAGTTTAGCCTGTGGCGATGCATTGCATGCTCCTTTATTATCTTTTATTAAAAAACAATATGCATCCAAAACACTTAACTCAAAATTGAGAAAAACAAACATTTCAGAAAATTACATTTATTTAAAAATTTATTTTATTTTTAAATTTTATATTTTTTACTTGCCTGTTGCTGTCGTCACAAAAAACAATGGAGATATAAGCATTTGTTGAAAATGGTGAGCAGCAGAAACATAAATACATTTTTTTTAAATTCTGATTATTTATTTACTCATTCATTGTACAATTTTTTTATTGGGTTTTACATTTATGTCTTGATTAAATAAGATGAACTTGTGGTTTGAGTGAACATTAACATGATTTATTAAGAACACTGGTCACCCCTAAGGGGTGGCCAGCAATTTTCCAGAGGTGACCATGGCCACCCCTGGCCACCCCTTAGGGGCGCCACTGGTAATCGGTCCCAGGTTGTGGACAGAGCTGCCTACAAATGTAAAACAGGTTGACTCTCTTATTGTGTTTAAATCACCTGAGGACTCACCTTTGTTCTCTGGCCTCTGACTGAAAGGGTTAGTTTTACTGTGACTTGTATAAACTTGTTGCCACTGTATTATTATTATATTTTGTTTTTATATGTTTTTATTGTTTTTTATAGTGCTTTATAAATAAAGTGTCTAAAAGTTTCAAACTGACTGTTTTAATTCACCAGTAACAAAATAAAAGTTAGGAACTGTTTTGGAGGAATTCACCGACACTAAAACCTTTCTGTCTTCTCGTCACATCCTCACTGAAGCAGCTTCTGTTTTTCTCCTCGGCTGCAGCATCAGAACTCAGGAATATCTTAAGCCTCCTATAGAAGAGCTCGGTGCAGTTTTGTTAAAGTGAGGCATCACGTCGTGCAGCTCCCTCCTCTGAAAACACACAGAGCTTCCCCCTAATTTGATATCTCCTCTGATAGAAGAATGTACAACAAAACAGCTCCGACGTGAGTTCAAAGCTGCGGGACGATTAATGCCAGTCAGGTAGTCAATTAGCTTCGAAAACAGATTTGTTCCCGACAACTTTTCCCTCCGACTTACAGTTTTGTTTTGGTTTGAAAGCAATCGAGTCCTTTATTAATTCTGCCAAGTCTGACACAAACTCGCAGCAAAAGCCATCATTTGAACTTGGATGGATCTTTCCCCTAATGAGTAAACATTTATTAGCATATTTGACACTAACGACCAATCTGTTATTCCTTAATGGCCTCGTATTTTTCTAATTGGATGAGTGTGCAAAGCTAATTAATTATGAATTACCTGCTAATGGTTGCATATTTGTGAGCCCACAGCCTATTAGCCTCCAATAAATACTTATTAAGAGCCCCTGATTGCTAAGTAACGTATCATCGTGCTCATCTTATAAATACTCCTGTGTTTCCTTTGCTTTCTGCATTTTGTTGAAGGAATTTTAGTATGTTTGACACAAAAGAGACAAAAATAAAAATCCATTTGCTATTATTAGAATTAATTGAAGTTGCTTTAATTCACTATATTATTCAGTTTAATGCAATGTTAGAATAAAAACAAGCATGCAGACTATTTTAAACCATCAGAAAGCTGATATTCATATTCAGGTTTCCTAAATAGGAATGATGTATAATAAAAATGGAATGGTTGGTATTCTTGTTGAATTAGTTCTCATTTCATCAATTAATGCACACTTTCTTCCTTTTCTTAACACAAGTGCATCTTTCAGAGCTGAATTTTTCTGTCACAAGGTGACATGAAATAAACATCCTGGAGCTTCAGGTCCAGAAATAACGCAGGTATGAAGTTAGATTTAAAATGTTTCAGGAGGAATTTAGGATTTAGGAAAACGTTTGGAGGTTTACAGAAGAAACCTCTAGCCAAGTTTGAGGGTGCTGCTGTTTTCTAACGCTGATCAAGCGTCTTTATTCTGGACAAACTTCCCTGTTTGGACAGAATCTCACAATCATAGCTCCACACTTGTGTTTTTTGTGTCTAAAGTCTGTATCTGGGATTTTGTCATTTTTGAACTGGGATCCCATGTCATGGTCCAGGGTGAGCTACCGATGTCTGAGTCTTGTTTACAGGTGGGCGTGTCTGAGAGTTCCCAGCTGCAGCTAATCCTGTCATCAAGGCCCAGGGGATTTAAGGAGCAGTGTGACTCAACACCACGCCGGATGATTACTCAGTTTGGGTAGCTCTAGCCTTCTGACCTGTCTGCCATAGTTTGTTGCACTTGCAAACCTGTCTCCTGCCAATTCAGTAACCTGCCTGTCCTTCCTCCAGGTTCTCAGCATCATCTCATCTCTACTTCATACCTGACCGGATACCTGCACGCCACGTCATACTGCTATTCCCCTGGCCGCTCGCTCTCAGCCGCTCACCTGACCTCGCCATCCTCCTCCAGCTCACCCGGACCTACTCTGCCCTCTCCTCACGCTTCACAGCCCCCAGGAACCCAACCCCTTTTTGGATATCCTGCTACCTGTTGTCGCAGCGCCTTCAGTTCCCGTCATCTACCCTCCGAGCTTCTTTATTTTTGTAATAAATTATTATTATTTCTACTTACCTGGCTCTGTGTGTGATTCTGTATGTCGTGGGTCAAGAAGCTGCCCCTCAACATGACATCCCAACTCTTCCCTTTTCCCTGCTTCTTCCTGAGTTCATCCAAAGGACTCCCAGACATTCCCAGGCCAGATGGATCCCTCCACTTTGACAGCTTTCTTAGGATGTGGAGATAAAGCAGCTCAACTTGGAGTTTCCTCGGCCCATCCCACAGGACGAGTCTGTTTCTTTTGTTTTGGTTTTCGATTTCCCAGCCTGTCGACTGAATTTTATTCTTTTGTTTCCAATCCGGTAAATTCAGCCATTTCTCTGCTGTTTTTGTTTCCGGTTTACTCCTCCTGCCTGATTGGGATCTAATCTTTAAATATGAGGTTACAGACTTACTTGAACTTGAGCGAAGAACAAACTTTAATTGACAAATCTAAAACCCGCTGAGACGAGAAAACACCGAGTTCATTTAGGGTTTGAACCTTTTCAACAAACATGCTCTCCACGCTTTAGTCAGAACGGAACGGTAACTTTTGGGAAGGTTTCTCCGGGGTGAATTTAAAGCACTTTGGAACAGAACTTTTCAAATAGGTCATATCATAAAAAGCAGAAGAACGCAGCCTCACCTGCAAACAGCCTGACACGGAGCTGATCAAAAGGGCCAGCTTTTGAAAGTGAATAATCAAATAAAAGGAATTATTCATACAAAATGACACCCTGGCTCTAACATCTCCCGCTCCGTGTGTTACTTTGGAATTTCCAAATGAGGTGTTGTCATCTTCCTTTGAGTTGCTCGCTGCCTTTTAGACACCATACTGCTTTTGCTCTGTGTAAACACAACATATACCCTTATAAAAACGCCTGTGGCTCATGGGGTTGTGATGGCAACAGCGAGATGCACTCAGGCTTGCTTTCACGCAGCTGGGACCCGTGCTGTGTTTTAACCTCAGGGGAGGTGCATGCTGGGAAAATGGAGTGCAGGGTCAGGGTTAGGAGGACGTACACTGGGAATTAATTATGTCAAATCCACTGAAAATCCCACTAACTTCCCAAGGATGCATCAGTGATGCATTTCTCTCTATTTGAATGGTTTAAAATCAGCGATCAATGGAAGAGGAATTTCAAAGCAAAGAAAAATTTGCAATCAATAAGAAAGAATCTTGGAATGAAAGGAAATTAAAGGATGATAAAGGAGAAAATGGGGTCTGTGTGTAGCTGAGGGTGTGTGAGGAGACGATTTATGAGGCAAGCCTCTTAAAAAACCAAAACCTTCCAGGAAAAATACGATTTTTCACCTAAATGTTGAAGAAAGACATTTTTCCTTTAATTCTCCTCAACAAAAACAGCAATGAACTCATTTTCTTTATAAAACCTAAATAACTAAAACCTTTTGTGAACATTTCTTTGCATACATTTCTATAAGGATGCTGAAATAGTGACATTTAGATTATTTTTCCATCTCAGAATCTGGCAGCAGTTTGGTGAAAGCTGCTTTTGTCTGACTCTAAATGACAAATGTGATGTATTTGAACGTTTTATATTAAAAACATAACTTCACGTTTTTTTTGTGTTATGTTGCCGTTTTATTCTGCACCCACCCAGAACTAACGCACTCTAATTAAACAATCTTGTAATAAATCTTTGCTTCTTGAAGTCTGTAATCATTTTGGAGCCTCTGCAGGGTTCTGTTGAGCTGAATTATGATCTATTATAATGTGGAGTGTTTCTATATTAGGCGCACCTCCTCTTGGTGTAAATATTGTATAAATTCTGAACATACGGTTGCATTAAGATCTAAAGAATCCTCCTACAGAGTTATTACACGTCTCCAAGAGGAGGTGGGGGATGTAAAGCTCTTTCTGCTAAGTGGTGGTTGCTGCTGATTTGCATTGTGATGCACAACACTGGAACACATTTATTTTCTGTTGTGCACATAGAATATTTTTTATATTCATCATTATCACAAGAACAGCTGTAAAAATAAGTCTTGAGGATCACAATTTGAGCTTACTGATAAGTTCCATCCAATCACTTCCTTCTTTTCATGCACAGATCCAGAAGGGAGACGTAGACGTGTCTCTTCTTAGTGACACTCAAACCCAAACCAGAGAGGTTATGTACCCAAACGGCCTCAGCTGATGTATTTTGAGGAGGAGGATCAGCTCCCCAGATTCTCTCTGACACTGAGCTCATCAGCATGTTCATTTCAGCCATTTGTGTCAGAGATCTTTAGGTTATAATATTTCACATCTGAAAATTTAGAAATGTGCCTTCAGGCTCAGCAGCAGATCAGACAAGGCCCTTATTACAGCAGATGAATCCTGAGGTCACTTCATTTGTCAGACAATCACCTACCAAACATGCGCAGGTTCCTAAATTCCTCCATGTGAGGCACTGAGGGGAGCGTTCCACCTCTTTCTAGACAATGATGTTAGATTTGGAGCTCGCTCTCCTCACATGACTATGCTGAAGGCTGTGACTTGAAGATGCCAACTAAACCACATCCCTTGCAAAAAGGAGGGATGAGATCTTAAAGACAAAGTTCACTAAGAAACAGTTTTTTACTTGTAATTTTTTAAATATTATCGGTCACTCTGAGTCAGAGGAGAGACGTCCACATATCAGGACATAAGTCTAAACCTGCTCTGCTCGTCTCACCTCTGGCTCATTTCTAGCTCCTGAAACAGAAACATGATTATACTAAAGACCACTGAGTTAAAAATGAGTCTCTAGACCAGAATCTCCTCTGCTCCATGACTACATTATGAGATCTTGTAGGAATATCACTCGAGTCTTCTTGAAGTCCACAAAAGAAATGTGAAATAAACCAAACTCCTACACATCCCCTCCTGCTCCTCTTGGACGATCCCAACGAGCTTCCTTTTTCAACACCCTTGAGCAGAACGTTCCTAAGAAGGCTGAGCAGTGTGATCCAGATAGTTTGAACTCTACTTTATTCATTATTGAAAGTTGGCGTCATCACCATCTGATCTACCACTGTTCCTTGTTTTTAATGCATCAGCTGACACTGACTCCATATCAGTTAAAACATGAAGATGGAGCCTGAAACTCCCGTCACTAAGATCTGATCTGAGTCACATTGAACCGTTCGTTACCGATTACCAAAATCAAATTTAAACTTCATATTTTAATGTTTTTATTTTCTGAGACCTCCATATGATGAGTTTCTGCTGCATAAATGAACTGCCTCTGCCCTGGTAACTGATGACTCAGGTGAAGTACTCTAAACATTTGCCAAAAGCGTTTTGGGGACTCTAGCCTGTTTATTTCACTGACTTCTCCAAACAAGACAAGAATAGCAAGCACAGGGAAGTGTTACTTTTTTAACTCCCAAATCCAAGTTTTCCCCTTGTGATGGAGTCTGTTACTGCCAAGCTCACACATGTCACTCATCCTGACAGCAGCCGTGGGATGAGGTAAACGGCATCTCCAGAGCCTCAGCAGGAAGCCGGGAAGCAGGAAATGAGTGAAAAACAAAACACAGCACCGGGCTTCCTGTTTGTAGACCGTGCACCGTTTCATTCCTGGTCGAGAGCATTTGTTCATAGCTGATACAGAAAGTGATGATTTCTAATCTTTATTTGTCTACATACAGTTTTATGCAGCTTTTAATATCGGAAACTTTCATAATGCCACTTCAGAGCCACAAAATCTATAATGTCACTTTGGAAAATGTCACCAGCACGTGTTATTAAGCCCCGCATCGGTTAACTGGTACAGCGGCTTGTATCGATCCTCACAGGTAACTAAATCTACCTGTCAGAACAACGCCTCCAGCTCCGAGCTGATATATCTCAGCCACGACCAACAGCTCCGACCAGCGAGGCGGATGTGTCGGGGGGTAACAAGCCTGTTGTTTAGCCGACGTGTCACATGAATCAAGGCAATTGTATGATGGCCTTCTTTGTCGCTGCGGCCTCGTAAACACCAAGGTCAGCCGCTACAGTGGATGGAGACATAAATGGGTCATATATATTGTAACAAGGCCACGGGGGTTAGGACAAACACGACCCTGAGTGCAACCTTGCTTGTCCTCCCCCCACAAGACTCATTCTCCCAGACTCCTTTATTGCTCATTTCTATGGCAACAGTCTGCCCGTTGGGATGGACTCTTTAATGCCTGATTGACAAACTCGCTCTTGTAGAAACAAGGAAAAGAGCAGATCCAGTTTTCTTCACTCATGGTTACTAGAAAGGTCTGATTATATTTATTTTTTTGTTTACTGACTTTTTTTCCACAGGAATGCTTGATTTGCTACCTTGAGCACCCCTAACTGCCCCTCCTTGGCCAGAACGTGCCATCACCGTGTTCCAGCTCCACCCCCCCTGCAGCCGTCTCAGATCTCAGGCCCGCCAAGCTCACCGGGACCCCCGGGGCAGAGAAACAAAGATAATAATTGGCTCCGGTTTATTGCAGACTGCGTTTTGCGCATCACATATTTGATCTATTCGTTGGTGGATAGCAGCGAAGCCCGAGGAGGCTACTTCTACGCCACAGAGCAGGAGGTCGTCAACGGAGCGTCCTCCACAGACTCAGGGACATTCAGACAGGAGTCGTGAGAGATTTATCAGGTGATGCATAAAGAGAGGCGCAGTGATTACCTTTGCTGCTGTGTTTTACTCTCAACATTAATAAGATTTGATTTGCTGATTCGTGGGCCTCAAACTCCCAATCAGCTGCAGGTTTTCCGTTTTACTTCTAACCTGAAACAGAAGCAACACATGAAGCCCATGCAAGTGTCTCAAACCAGGATTAAACCCAGCAATTAAATTAGATGCATACAAATCTAACCCTTAGCTTAATAAAGTGTGTGCACTGATTTACAATTAACAGTTTCTATAAGGTTGGTTATTAAGTATTTAATTTATAGCTGATGCTCATTCCTAAGAACACCTAATTCTATATTAAAGGTCAACGTTACTCATATTTTAACACATTTGCAGCGGTCTCTAGTAGGAATGAATGCCTTGTAATTTGTACTTGGGGGGACAAAATGCTACGGTGCACCTGTTTGAGAATGTAGACGTCAGCCAGAGGAGAAAGTAGCTTCAGACGGCAGGATCTGGAGTCTTATTTCCTGATATTTGGACATCTCTCCTCTGATTGGCTAACAGCAACACGACTCTACCACTGACTCTGTTTGCTCTGCAACGTTGATGTTTTATCTCCACAAATAACACAAGCCTGGAGGAGTTCTGCTGTGTGGTGAAGTTGCTAATGCTAACGGTTAGCTTCTACTAGCCCAGACGTTCTCTGCTGTTTCCTGGACGCTAAACCAACAACAGCCTTCCCCGTCGTGAGTCAAGATGGGTGAGTCCATGAATGTTCAGTGACAGTGTGACGTAGATCTGTCAGGATTTTATAATCCTAGAGTTTCACCGTCTATTTTCTATCAGAAGCTAATGCATGAGATAGGTGGAGGAGACTATTTTCATGTTCAGCCTGCATGAAAAACTCAGCGTGACCCGTTAGAATCAGAAATAATCATTAAAAAATGTTTTTTCTGTGTCCCACACCTTTAAAATATCCTTATATTTTAAACTCAGTAATAACTGCAACAATCAAAAAAGTTGTGATCATTCATAAAAACTGTATTTGCTGAAAACTATATGGTCATTATTGATTTTAACAACTTAAAATTAAATAGCACCTTTGTGTGATTACATCCTTGTTTTCTTTTTCAATTAAAGGAGCACTTTGCAGTTTTGTCTTGTTTTTAGCACCCCCTAGTGTCCGTTAGTGAAACCAAAAGTAAACGTATCTCCTCGCTGTGCGTTCGTCTTTTTAACACCTTAATCTAACTGCTGAAATGTCTCCTCAGCCTTCATTAGTGTCTACAGGAGCGGTTCATCACTAAATCAAACAAATCAGCTGTGTTCATGATCTAAAACATGCTGGAAGCAGACTGCAGCACCAGGTATGTCAGCTCCACTTTACTGAGTCCAACAGGGACAGGATCACCACTCTGAAGTTGTAAGTGCGGCATTCTGGCCACAGAGGGCAGTGGGGGTCTGAGTGATATTTCATTAACCCTGTAAAGGGTCATTTTAGCACATACTGGCTCATTTATATCCCATAAAACACAGAACAGACACTCTTTCATTTATGCTGTCGAAAAGCATGGATTTGAAGTATTTCAGAATAAAAAATCTTTTTAGCAAAGATCTTTCAGTTTTTTCACATTTGACAGAAATTGTGATAACTGAATCACAAAAATGATATTTTTCAGCTAAAAATATTCTTGTGATCAACACATTTTAAAACGTGTCAGGTGTTTAATTCTCACTCATTGAGTAAACTTATTCCTGTGAGTGAAAACGTATGAATAAAACCTGAGTAAGCAGGAAGGAAAGAGGAGAAAATGAGCAAATAAACACATCATCTGAAGATTCGCTGTGATGCCTGCTGCTTTTATTTCTTTAGTTTGATTCATATTTTCTTTCTGTCATCTTTTATTGTAGCGTTTAGGCAGTAATTCTGGCATTAAGAATGGATGAAGCGACGCTGTCTGTGAGGCTCGGATAAATGAGGAGGCTGAAAGAAAGAGGAAGGAAAATAGGAAAGGGTAAGAGGGGGCACTCGAGGATGGGAGGGGAGCGAGATGGATGAAGATGGACAGTAACAGAGTGGAAGAAGAAGAAAGAAGAAAGATGAGGAGTCAGCGAGAGAGAGAGAGAGAGAGAGAGAGAGAGAGAGAGAGAGAGAGAGAGAGAGAGAGAGAGAGAGAGAGAGAGAGAGAGGAGCTGTTCAGGGCAGAGAGGTGCTGAATCTTCCTCATCCAGGCAGAAACGTGTTTCAGGATCTTTAGGCTCCTGGCAGGATGAGAAGTCTGTGAATCAATCACACCTCCAGCTAGTTGGTCAGGTAGACGCTGCGCCAATATTGACCTTTTATATATATATAAAAAAAACGACAGATCAGACTCAGTCCTTCTTGTCAGCTCGCTCATGATGGATTTGATTCATTTAGACTGATGACATCTTTTATAAGTCTGTGAAATGAGTCTGCTGAAAGATTTATGTTTAAAATAAGATGCAGAATGGAATTATTTGGATTTTAGCATAATGATGGTCTTCTATAGAAGCTTCTTTAAAATAAAACCCTGCAAGATGAAATGCTTGTTAAATTAATAACAGATGTCAAACATCTACTCATCAAATCATGACAAACAGGTCATTTCTACACAAACTCTGTTCATCTTTTCATTTTAAAGCACCCATCAGGTCACTTTGGTGTCTACATTTAAAAACAGAAGTCAAATCTACAGGAAATTAACCACTGAGCATTCAATCATCTGCTACCCTTTTAATTTTATTTTGAGAAATGATTCATTTAAAACTGTTGTGGTCAACATTTTACATGTTTGTGTGCAAACGTTGATGAGCTCTGGTGGCCATCTTTAAAAGGATTGACAACATTTATTTTTAGTTGCAACCAAATAAAATGCACTTGAAAAAATTAAAGCAACATTCCGCAACTTTTACACCTTAAAATTATGCTTTTTTGTAAAGTTTTTGCGTCATAGTATTATCTATTATGTTCATTTTCATACCTGTGATAGTGTTGGGGATCCCACGTCTGTTTACTGCGCTATACAGTTTTTGTGTGTCGGGTAGCGACGGAAGTACTGACTGGGTGTCGTTTTATGGCAGAATATGGCAAGCCAAACGAATAAAAAAGCACGCGTTATAAATGCGCATTATGTCTGCCAAAATGCACGTCTTGAACGCGCGTTTTGACGCCAAAGGGGGCAAAAACTCGCATGTTCTAAAGCGAGCATTATGTCCGCCATAATGCGAGTTTAGAATGCGCATTTTTTTATCCCTTTGGCTTGCCATAATTGTAAAACGTAGACTCGCTGTAGCAGCGGCAGATTCACCAAAGAAAGCTAGAAATCCCTTATCAGAGGAATATAGGAAAAGAAAAGAAGAAATTGATAGATCAAGAGCAAAGACCAGAGTTATTATTGGGCCGTCTTTTCCTCTCTGGAGAGCTCTTTTAGAAAGAAAGGCATGAACTACGGACTCTAACCTAGCCGTGCTGCTAATGGCTAGGTAAGTAATAAATGATTTCACCAGGGTTATTGTGTTTGGTCAGGCATAAATTTGTTATACAGTCCTGATAAAACTATTTATTCAATGTGTGGAGGTGGAAAAGTTTGTTTTCGTTGTTTTGGTGATATTAGGAATGTAAACATGCCTCTTATGCCCAAGAGAGAGATTTAATGTTACGACAGTGACGTTACGCAGCAAGCCTCTAGAGGGCGACAGAGACCATATAACTGCAAAGTTGCGGAATGCTGCTTTAAAGTAGCCTATGTCTGCATTTATTATTTTTTAGAGATGCTCTGATTATGTAGCCTGGCAAGCCATCCTATATATGTGAATATATAGTCTGGCCACGAACCCATTGACGGCTCTCAGTCGTGAGGCGGGATCTACGGTTGTCTTTCAAACTGTCAGCACGCAATTGGATAGCGCTAGGACCAATCAGAGTGACGAACAACATGACGTAATCACGGCGACGGAAAAGCGGGAGGCTTTAATAGCGTCTAACATCAATGATTTCTGTCGTTTTTGTATGAAAAACACGCGAATATCAGGTGTACTGGGACATTGCACTACTTTGTTTGATAAAAATAAGAAGCTGCTAAGTATATCAGACAGACTTACGCACGTTGGAGTCGAAATAATCCAATGTTGATGACAAAGCCGTTTCAAACGAACGTGTTTTCCGAGTTGCCGCCATGTTGCTTGGGTTCGCGGCCGCAGCGCTGACGTCATCGGCTACTCCCGCTCTGTGATTGGCCCATGATATAGAGCGCTGTGATTGGCCCAACCAAAACTATAGCGAGTTGTGATTGGATAGACACAGCAGTGGTTTGGGCTGCGAGGGTTCCAATGAAGCGTGCCTAGACCAAACTCTGCAAAGCAAGAATTGGTCTAGTTCACTAGGCTACTGATTATGTGCATTATGTCAATGTTTATCCAAAATCAAAGGCAATTTTTTTCCAAGGGTAACATATAGAGAGACTTTTGTGTTTTCAAACCACTGAAGTGCTTGTTGGTCTTTAGGGGCAGCTCCAAACCCCAGAGACCAACACATGACTCACATAGTTCCAGATGCATGTTGAAAACTGAGAGCCTAGAAATCTAGGCAGACAGTAACTGAAGCACAGCGCTCAATTGGTTTGGTGGGCCAATCACAGATGTTCAGAATGACACTCTGTGAGCCTTTAAGTTGGAGGTTTATTAAATAAAAATCTATTTTTTTCCCTTTTTCACCAACACACAGAAGAACACATGGTCTATTTCCTCCTCCATTCACTGAAAAAGACACAAACAGCAAACGGTCTCCGAGTCGGCCCCTCCCAGTCTGTTTATAACCACAATCTTTTGTTTTGGCCTTTTTCTTTGTGTGTGAAGGGAGGGGAGTCCCTTCAGCCTTGACCGAACGCCTCAGCTCTGCTGTTCAGCCATGAACAGATAAGATTCTTCACGGGTTTGGAACAGAATCAGTGGGTCATGTGTGGTCTTGGCACGCCATTTCTGAATCAGCTGCAAAACAAAATGTGTTCTATGAGCATGACTCACAAATCTCACGTTTCATGATTAAACTCTACGTCTTTGTTTATTTGTTCGTGGGACTTTATCAGTTATACACTTGGACCGTCTCTGCTCCACGTCCCCCTGAGCTTCATTCATCATCATCATCCATCAGCATCCTTCATCTTCATCAGTCCAACATTCATCACTTTCATCCATCAAATACTGAGAGAAAATCTCTTGTTACTCAAATATGCTGCAGTTTCATAGCGTGAGAATTTTTATTTAATAAATAATAAAGCTGAAGATAAATTGCAGGTTTGTAGCATCTAAAATAGGAATTCATGTTATTTTATTTTTTAATAAAAGTTTGAAGAGATCAGAATAAATCTGGAACTGTCCTCGTTTCATCAAAACTGGTTCTGACATTAATTTAGATTTTACTTTGATACAAAGGAAATTATAAAATAATACATTCAAAAATATAATTTACCACATGTAGCTTGAAAAAAATAATAAAACAACTTTTTAAACTCAAATCTTTGCATATAAAGCTAAAAGTATTTTTAGATTCAAATTTAAAATTATACATTTAGATTTAAAAGTTGAAATCTGAATTTAAATGTGGAGTTTACAAAATAAAG
The DNA here is from genome assembly GCA_006937985.1 of Aphyosemion australe. Taxonomy (NCBI): domain Eukaryota; kingdom Metazoa; phylum Chordata; class Actinopteri; order Cyprinodontiformes; family Nothobranchiidae; genus Aphyosemion; species Aphyosemion australe. The sequence goes on along the minus strand of SSNS01000178.1, from coordinate 96,974 downwards.
GGCATCAATTCAAACTGCTGTAAAATGTTAAAAGGCCTACAAAAATAAAAGCAAGGAGAAGATATCCTCTATCTAAGGTATTATTTCTATCTGCATAAATTATAAAAAATCATAAAGAATTAAACATCATGAAATCAAAGTGAGACCACTCTGCTTTTATTTTGGTAGGATAATTTTCTTCACTGGTAACCTGAAATGACGTGATCGCTTTAAATTAGAAACTGGTTTAGTTTGATTTAGTTTTCATTTAACTTTATTATTCTCATTTAGATATTTATTTTTGTATTTTAATTAAATATTTGTTTAAAAATGTATATAAATGATTAAATAATTTACTAAATTTTAAAACACTGGTGTGATTAGCCACATTTGATAAGCTATCACTGGTAATATGTTAAAAATGATCAATTTTAGCTGTTTATTATTTTAATGCATAATTTTACAATCAGCGCTCCATAATCAGCAGCCCAGAAATTCCTGTATAGACGCCATGGAGCATCTTATGGCAGCAGCACACCCCACAGACCAACGTGAGGCTTTAGAAAATGAAAAAGAACAAAACAAAGGAGAGGAATCCAGCCTGAAACGTTCCACTTCCTGATCTGATGCAGAAAACTCAAAATGAGTCGGAACAAGTCTGGACACGGACGTTGGACTCTCAGGGACAAACTAATCTGCAGCCACCATCTAACGACCTCAGACGTCTCATTTCCATTCTTCAGCATATCAGAGTAGAGCATTTTGAGTGACTGGGGTAATACATTTCATACGTGTTAAAAAGCACCTAGACGTGTCACTTCTACAGCCGGAGTAAAAGAAAATGTCACCAGAATAATGAATAAACTCCCAGCTGACGTGTCTCACGTGTTCAGTGATATAATGCAGTAAGAGATAAAAACAAGCAGACACAAGAATCCGCTTCAAGGGAAATTTAATAGGATTACTGGATTTTAGAAGATTAATCCAGCGTTAATTAAGCAACAGCGTTGAAATAGAATCAGAGCCGTTCTTGTTTTTGTATTTCACTTCTATGACTCCGTCTGATTTACCGTAAAGCAGATCAAGAGATTTGGACTCTTTTTTATTTTGGTGTAGTTTCTCGTCTTTCTTTACTTTTTTCATAACCTCGTTACCCACAATGCATCTCATTCACTAACGACTCATTCAGAGGGAACTGAGAAAGAAGAGGCTTCTCTGAAGTGTTGCTCTCTGTTCCAGACAGTGACTGTAGCATTGCGTATGAAAACTATTTATTATTTTATGTCTGAGTGCAATTTAATCACCTCTTTCATCCACGCTGACTCATCCATCTACTTCTGCTCTTTAACTGTCTTATAGGACTAATATAAAATACAGTAAAATTTAAATATGTTGCTTCTGGTTCAGATGTGCCAAAGGAACCTAATAAAGCTAAATCTGTCAAGTTCAATAATTATCTGATCATTTGTTGCCTGGATTGGCCCAGGAACACCTTGAGATCCACCATGGAGAACCGATGGAGGAGGATGGGGGAGGAAAGTCTCCCACGGCCCAACCTGATGATGACAAGGTACTACGACGTAAAACCTAAGGATTGTGCATGAACTGAATGAGCAGCATCGTTGATGACTCTGTGTGTCCACACACACATTGGCCTTTTCCCACTTTAACACTGCCAGGGCCATAGACATGAATACGTGGACTCCCAACTGGGCGCTGGAGAGCGTAACAGCGTCGTCACCATATTGGATGGGTCTCCTCACGCTCCAAACCCAACTGGAGTCAATGCAGACTGAGCAACTACGCCCGTTTTTGTGCAGCCTACGTTTGCAACAACCAGTGTACTACTGAAAACGGATTACATGGGATTACTACTGACTTTTCTAGCATACCTGTTTATATTTTAATTAATTTTATGTAATTATATTCATATTTTAACTAGCATGCCATACCATGTGTCTGATTTTGTGAAAAAGCGTAATAAAATGTGTTTAGTTGGGTAAACACCTTCCTCAGTAGAAATAAATGCACTGGGGGTGAATGGAGACCCATCCAAGATGGCGGCCGGCCACTACGGCAGCACCAATAAGCAGCACCAGTCCATGGGGCATATACGTATATGATGTCTGTGGTCAGGGGTCTCAGTAGGTATCAATAGGTTGATACACAGCCACAACAGCTTGGCTCCTCCTCCTCCTCATCATGCTGGTCCGTCTGGTCACATTTTGCTGTGTCATCTCATTCCTTTACCAGGAGTTGTTGAAGGTTAACCAGCCTGGTGCTGCTAACCAGGAGCTAATGAGGTGTCCAGTCATCTACCTGTGACTGAGACACACCTGGCAACACTCGAAGCTCAGAACATGAGTGAAAACAAACCGACTTTGGCAGAACATTTTAATAAATGTTCGGGCATCTGGCCATTTTTGGTGTGACAGACAACCATCCTGCAGATCCTAAACATGCCAACACTTGGCTGTAATATTAATCTGGTGAAAAAACATTTAATCTCAAGCTCTTACTGTTCATGCAAACTAAATGAATTAACAGAAGAAGAAGAATGAGACTGATCATTTAAAAAACAACAAAACAATGAAGATGCTGGAATCAAGAATGATTCATTTTCTTTCTTTTTTTTAATTATGTGTGAAAACTAAACATGGTTTGACATTTTGGGCTGGATAGGATTTATGGATTTGTTTAGCCCAGATTTGAAAAAGGAATAATGATCATAATTAAGCTCAGAGACGCCACTGATTCCATTCAAGTGATGCTAACCTTTGTTACGGCTGCTTCTTTGATGCTTTTATTCTAATTTGCCTTGTTTGTGGCCAAAAATAATAGATTTTAGATTTAGTTTCTCCTTCCAGTGCATAACATTTATATTTGGATGGAATAAAAAAACATTCCTTTATTATCAGAAAATAAATGATCTGAATTGTATGCGCTAAAACAGATGATAACACAGCTTAACACATGAGATAAGAAGTACAGACATCACACACGTACACACAAATACCTACTGAATAATTCCCTCAGAGATGATATGAGCTACAGCTTAAAATTTTCCTCAGTTTGGATCAATTTGTCCTTGAGGCTCTGTTATGTCAAAACAGAGGGATGTGAGGCTGGGGAGCTGGAAAGAAACGCTCAACAAACAGTCCTTGAGCGCGCTCCCAGAAGGAGCAACAGACTACACAGAGGAAGGACGGTCCTCGACAGGAAGCTTCACAAAAATGTTTTCATTGTCTCTGTCGACAATCTGGCAACAGACCAAATTAAATATTTGAAAAGGGAAGAAAAGTAACAACACCTTGGAGGGGTCAAAGTCGAATCCCTCTGGAGCGGCTCAGAGTCAGCAAACAGTCCAAATCCGTCCTGCAGGAATGTGCATCACTCTGTGTGTGTGTGTGTGTGTGTGTGTGTGTGTGTGTGTGTGTGTGTGTGTGTGTGTGTGTGTGTGTGTGTGTGTGTGTGTGTGTGTGTGTGTGTGTGTGTGTGTGTGTGTGTGTCACATCTCGAAGCAAGTGGCTCATGTTGCAGCTGAATGTCAGGTTTTAACAATCTAACGAGGATAACCATGATTTAAATAATGTTCACTGTCAGCTGCTGTCCTGCTTGTTAGCAGCACACACACACACGAACACACACACACACACACACACACACACACACACACACATGCACACACATGCACAAAACCTTATCTGGCTCCTAAATGCACAGTGACAAGCACGAGTGCAAACGTGGACAGGAGGACACCCGGATGCAAATACACTCTGGCAGAAAGTCACAGATGGTGCATACACATTTTAAACTCTACATACACATATAGCTGTGCAGTCGTCCTAAATAGATTCAGGCACAATAAAGAATATAGTCAGGGCCTAAAAAACACCTTGGAGAACAAGTCACTGGGCCAACATGGGAGGGATGTCAAACATGTTAATCAGTTAAAGCAGGAAGGATGGGATAGATGATCCCGTTTGAGGGAAAAATAAAATACCTTTTAGGAATTTGTTTTTTCATCTTGCAAATGTTTAAATCCAAAACAACATACATGTTACATCACATGCATGGTTGGGTATGTAAACTTCCACAAACGTAGAACATCTCACAAACTTTGCATTTTCATCACAAAACTGTTTACAACGAGCATCGTTTTTCAGTTTTTGACCCACGCAACAGGAAATACTAAATATACCAACAGAAAACAGAAAACCATGAGACAGAGTGGCTGTAATGTTTATCATTAACATACTACAGCGTATTGGATCTAAACAGCCCTCTAGTCTCAAGGAACCACAATCAAACGCTGCCAGGTTGTTGGAAACATGAAAATTGGACTGTGGAGTGTTTTTATTTTCATTTTTTGGTCTGTTGGGTCCAGATTAGCATGAAAAGAGTCTGCTGAAGTGATGCTCCCACCAGGCCAAGTGCCTACTGAAGAACCCGTCTTTCCCCCTGATGGTACAGAGATATTCCAGGACTGAAATGTCAGGATTCACTGGAATGGAATTTAAATTCAGGTAGCATAACATCATTTTCACACATGGATTGTTTGGGCCCTGACCTCATTGAAAATCTTTCACATGCGCTGAAGAAGGCTTAACACATTGATCCAATTTTCTTATCATCCAGACGAGATCTTGATGAAAAATTAATCCCACTCAGGATGAATTTAAATGCTGTGATATTAGATAAGTTCATTGGAATGATTTGATGAATGACCAATAAATGCACAACTTCATCAAAGCTAAAGGTGTTCCCATTAGCTCTGGAGACTGTGGGACTCTGATGTTTTAGCTGCAGATTTGAAGATTTCCTCTGAAAAGAACATAAATCTGACATGTTTTATGCTTAAAGCTGAATTTTACACATTATTATTGCCTTTGCTCTATTTTGATAAACATACAGTATGTGTAATTTAGCATTCCCTGCTCATTGCATCCTTTTATTATAAGTTTTTAAGTATCCGGTAAACTAATAAAGGCTGCACTCCCAGCACGCCACTAATGCTGCAACAAGCTTTGCATAAAGGGCACACACCCACAATCACACACATGCATGCACGTACGCGTGTGCACACACACACGCACGCACAAACACACACACAGAAACATTCAGATTTATCCATATGCTGATGCAGTCCACTCAGAGACTTTACTAGTTTCTGCACACAGGGACACTTATCTCAAGTGATAAAAACGCTGTGATTTTCCACCAAACACCGGAGCATTTTCAAAAAGTTAAATTGTCCAATTTTTTACTTTTTGCATCAGAGCTGTTGTTGAAAACCATCCGCAGCCCTTTGACTTTGTTGTGCACTGATTCATGTTTATCTGCTGCCTTTGCAAAGGTGTTGCTTCATGCATGTTTTCTAGATAAGGTTAGAAACTGTTTTGTTGTGCACTTCTAAGAGAGCAGCTGCTTGCTAAATTGTGTTTTTTAAATGTCCTGAGACGTTGATAAAAGAAATAAGCTTTAATTTCATTTATTTTGACAGAGAATGACCTGTAAACGGTTGAGGAAAGAGCACAAGGGGACGACTGAATACTGAGAAGCAGTTCCAGGAAGCCACATGGAGAGCTGCAGGGCTGCGTGCTGATGAAGAAACAGTGTAACACTAAACTACGGCACAGAAAAGAAATGGAGCAGCAAAAACCGAGCTTGCATCGCTGTTATATAATTAGTATGTCAAGTACTGGACCCAGAGGCCAAAAATAGTGCTGCTGCCTCTCGCGGGGAGTCATAGCAGGGAGGTCAGACGAGATGGGGGAGGTATTTAAGCCTAATATAAGGGCGGGCTAACAGAATTTGTGAAGCGGGGCAGCTCCACGCCGTGCGTAATCCCTGACACAGTCGGCGAGCCTTTGCTGACACGACGTTTAGAAAGTCAAGCCCGGGGAGCAAAGTGCTGATCTGTTGATTCACTTTCTTCCTGATAGATTAAGTTTAAAGACGTTCTGATGGGACTTCATTTTGTCATTTACAGTACGTGTTGATCTTTTTCACGTGTAACGATCCCCGTCATGAAATCTTCTTGCATCAAACTGTAACTGGAAACGTTTTGGATTAAAGGAGGAGAAAAATTCATCCCACACGTCAGGGATAAAGGATGGCCTCTATTTCCAAAGACCAGAGTCACAGGAGGAGAAGAATGTTGAGGAAAGTCTGGTTATGATGACACAAATCAGCCTTAACCAGGCCCGCCTTAAACGTCTAAACGGTCTAAACTTGTAACTTTCAGCTGAATCTAAGCTTAACTTGATCAGAAGTTATTTACTTCACACACTAAACTAAGAGCACCTTTAATAAGTCCATTCATGCTTCCTACACAGGACCAGGTTCCTGGACCTCCCTCTCCTCGGCTGGCTGCCTTCTCCAGCTCCTCCAGAGGGACTTCCTGGAAGTATTCCCAAGCTGTGAGATAAAATGCTGGGTCAACCCAAAGGTCTCCTCCAGGTGGGATTTATCTGAGACTCCTCCTATGGCTCGCATCCTGAAGGCGTCCTCGACTCCTCAACTGGCTCACCCTCTGGGACACGGTGAGGAGGAGCAGCACCTGTGAGCTCCTCGCCGTGTCCCAGAGGTGCAGAGGAAGCTCCTTTCAGCTTTTGGTGTTGATGATTTTTATGGTGAGGGTTGGAAAGCACACTTAGAAACTTTGCTGTTTGGCTCAGCTCAGATCCACATCCCTAGAGATGCTGCAATCTGCCCCTCAATCTCCTGCTCCACCCTCCCTCTCTCACTGAAAACTCAGACTCAAACCAACTTTTTTAATGCACCACTTTTGTTTTTACGTTTACTTGTAATTTCCTATAAACGTAAGTTTCTACTCATGCTGCAGCCGGCACAATCCCAACTGATTTTCCTTTCACTCCGATTGTCCACACGCCATGCTGGGATCCTGACTTGACCTGTGAGTTTACACTAATATGCACTTTGACAGCAGGGACAGCTCCATCCCTTCTGTGTGAGCGGAAAGAGCCATTAGCTACAAACATGAAGCGTGAGGAATGATTCCCCCAGGAAAACAATCTAAAATCAGCTCCACATACATGCATCATGAGATCTCTCCGATCAGATCTTCAGTCAGAAAAGCAAACAGCATTAAAAATCAATGAGGAGACATCAGGCAGGATCATTGTTAAGGTAATCATCTGTCGAGAGCAGACACTGATAGAGCTGTCTTTCCCCTTGATTAGACATGACCTATTTCATCACACACACACACACACATGCACACACACACACACACACACACACACACACGCACGCACGCACACACACAAGAAGAGTGCAATCAGGGGCATTCAAAAGAGCACAATCCCCCACCCCCACCATGACACAAAGGCACACACACACACACATACAGGCACACACACTCACACACACACACACACACACACACACACACACACACACACACACACACACACACTGGTATAATGTAATGAATCAGGCCGATTCATCAGAATCAGAGATTTAAGGTGAATCAATATTTCCAGATTCCTCCACATAATCATTCCCATTTGTTGGTAGCTGCAGAGGGCTGATGCCCCTCTCCTGCAGACGGGATGGGGGGCACATCCTGGACAGGTCACTAGTCCATCACAGGGACAAATCACGAGTCACCAGGTAACCCAACATGCTTGGTTTTCACAAGTCTGTCTGTAGCAAGACTCGAAATATTTATATATGTATTCAAATAAATAAAAACAGTCTGAACATCTATTTTTAACCTTGAAGTTTATCTCTTTTGCAAACAAATAACATTTCATTTAGGTTTTTTAACCACACTCATTTGTGTGTCGTTTTAATTTAGCCAGTTGGGACAAGAGGAACAAGCAGCAACAAGTGTGGCCGAGTTTACAGGATTCTTCAGGAATGTCGTGTAAACATTTTCCACAGCGAGAAGGATCTGGGGTTTGACTTACAAACTGTTATGAAAAACTAAAATGTTTCTTCTTTTGAGTTGAGGATAAAGACGCTGAAACGTCACAAAGAAGTCGGTGAGCTCAGAGGACTTTCTGCAGCTTGGCTGTATTATGCTCTCCTCCACAGAGACGCTCGGCTCCTCAGAGGATCCGCCGGTCTTTACTTTTATATTCCCAACATCTGAGACACTTATAGGTTAACCAAATGTCAAGTTTTCCTTCCATGTGCTCTGCTGTTGGCGACATTTTCTTTATCTGCGGTTAATGGTGTTTTTTCTTTCCGCTGCGGTGTAATATTCCACTGATGCCTGAGGGAGACCCAGGCAGAGGTCACTTCTTCGGTTGCATTCAACAATTCCTGAGCAGCAGAACTGACGATTGTTATCGAGGTTTTAATGAAGATTGGTGTTAAATAAAAGAAAAGAAAAAAGCCGTGTGGTGATTCATGTGCTGAGTGATTTCCCTCTCCCTGGAGTTTTTGTGAGAAGATTAAAATCCTCTTATAACTCAGAGAAATGGAGAGAAAGGACAGTCGAATGTGACGTGTGCAGATGCAAATGTTAAAATAAAATCATTCCTGCTTAGAGAAACCTTTTCCAGCTAATTAAAAGACTGACTGAGTGATCCACGAACGTCCCTAATAACAAAACCCTGAGAATTACCTGCAATCACAATGAAAACAAGGCTCTTTAACACCCTTTCCTTCCTATTAGATCAAGTCCATGAGAGGTGGTCCCATAAGAGACGATGCAGTGAGCTGTTCACACGAGTCCACCACCACTAACACTGGCTCCGCTCTTATTGCAGCAGGTAATTGCTGTAGCTTGACTGGAGCAAAGGAACGGGTCACCGGTCCAATCAGACAGGCTTGTAGGCGGATTGAAGCAACAGCGGAGCCTGAATGTGGGGGCACTAATCCTGGATGAGGCCCTTCACACACTAATTGGCGTGCAGCAGGAAACACTCAGAGTGATCAGACAGAGAGGAAATGCCAAGTACGAATTCTCCAGCTCAGCTTTAAATCACACCTAAACTAACTCTTCATATGCAGATTCCTTCAGCAGCAGCACCTCTACTTTATGGTTTAATCACCTCTAGTAACTGATCCCTCCTGCTGAGACACGCAGCTCCAGTGAACACTGATCAGATCGACATGTTGCATCGCTCTGCAGGGAAATCTTGGCTTCTGATAAATGTCACTTTAATATCTATCACTGACTCCATTTTGTTCCTGCTCAACAACCTTTCTCACCAAGTCCAACGACACCCATAAATAAATAAAAAACGGTGACTGATATGACTAGACCTGAATTCCTGGTTGTTTCTGTTCATCAGCATAAATGAGACCCCCCCTCTCCCAAAATATTGAAGAAGTCAAAGCCAAACTTTATATACAAAGCCCATTTCATGCTTGGAAACAGCCCAACATGTTTTCTAATAAAAACAGAACATTATGTGAAAATGCATAAAAATACAGAGAATTGATGTAAAAATCATTTTGCACACAGCTGCAGATGCATTCAGTCTCTCTCGCTGAGATCAAACTGTGGGGAACATATTTATACAAACAAAGCTAATATAGAATAAAAGCCCATTCGTATGTTTGTGCAGATAAAGGCTTTCAACAACAGTTCAGGTGATTCTGGACCGCTTCCTTCAACAGGTGGAACCAGGCTCTAGTCAGCAGAACTGTCTGGTGTCTAACATGTTAGTCTCTCTTTATTGGTTGTTGTGCATTTAAAGCTTTAAAAAAGATGATTTTAAAACTGATTCTGAATTAGATGATTTGCCAGTGCAGAGATCTGAGAGTGGGTGTGAAGTGTTCCTGTTTCTATCTGCCATAAAGATCTGATCAGTGGTATTTTATTCCAGCAGTAGTCTGTCCAGCTTTAGAGAGGCCTGTGTAAAGGACAAATACCACATATTTATTATAAATAATACTGAATTAGTTCTTCAAATCCAACTGTGACACAGACTTTGAAAGGTTATGTTATATTCTAGCCAAAAACGACCTATCTCAGCTCTTTTTACCATTAACGACATGTCATAAATGTTGCTTTGTCGTTTGTTGGAGTGTTAGAACTAATATCTTAATTTGCATCTATAAACACGTTGTGTTGTTTACGTCACAGTGACCGCACAAACCTGGGACAATGTTGACTCATGTCAAGCAGCAACACACATGTAGCTGAAAATCACCAGTTAAAGAAGAATGACGTTCACATGTTAAATGCTAGAGTCTGTAGTCATGAGTGGTGTGGTCGTCTCAGCTCATGTCAGTAATCAGGAGGGTTCTGTGAACAGGATCCCTGCAGCTCCAGGTTCAGCACCCTGGACAGCGATCGGACTGTCTGCTGTTTCAGCATCAAACACCTTCGATTTAGTTTATGCAGACATTTTAAATACTTGGACAATCTCAGGTGAATCATTCAGGGCTTCATTCCATTTCTTCACCTGCACATGCTGGTAGAACACGTCTATCCGAGTGGAATGCAGCCCTCATTAAAACCCTTGTGTTGATTTACTGTTTCAAGTCCGAATGTCTGCTGTGGAATATTGACGGGATTCCTGTAGTTGGAGCAGACTTTAGGTGTAAAATCAATTGGAGCTTTAACAGGAGTGTCTGAGATGCTGACTGCACCTTAAATGACTCATTAAGGAATGACTCATTTGATTCTTTTTACAGGAGACGGACACAAAAAAAGCTTCAGAATCCATTTAGAGCCAGCTGAAAGCCTCTGCTAGCTTTAGCGTTTCATATCTTTTCACTTTGCATTTGGTGGATTTAATAAAGCAACATTTATGTGCAACAGTCCAACTGCTTTGTTTGTTTGTTTTGAATCACTTTCAAATGACAGCATGTTTACCCATTAAACTCTTTTTGGCACCGCTGGGCTTTGTCATTGGAGCATATTAGATTCTTGGCTCGCTGCAACTGCTGCACTGCTTCAAACTTTATTTGGGAGTCTAAATTGTGTTATTATATGGAGTGGAGTGTTCAAGAGCGCTGGCTGGCTAGCGTGAAAGCCTCATTCTGACTCGTGCGTGCCCCGCCGCTGCACCATCGAGTGTTGAAAGACTGGCCCAAATGATGAATGATAGCTGTGAGCAGGCACATGTGAGAAAAGCATGGGAGCGTTTCACCAACCTTTACTCTCACTGAGTGATGCTGGCCAGCTGCCAGCGCTTACTTTCTGACTGTCGGTGTGGGACAGAGGGAATCTGTCTGATGCAGCCGCTGTAGAAGAGCTGCAGCAGTAATGGATGATGTCTGCAAGTGACACAAGGGGGATTGCTGTTGGCAGATGTGTAATACACAGAAATAAGCCGAAGTGATGGTTGTGTTTGACGGCACCGGCCCCTTTGAGGCGGCGTTTTCTACTGAACCACGACGCCTTCTCCGGTTTGAACATGACAAGAATCAGTTCCAGTGACACCGACTGGAGCAAAAACTCAAAAAGACGAACATTTCCAACTCTAATCTGCTCCCAGCCACTGCAAACTCACACTTTGAGTAAATAACTTGTAAAAGACTTTTCTCTCTCATTCTACTTCACTGAGACCAGCAGGAACGTCTGATCTCAGCCACGTCCGCTTCATGGGAGGTTCTACTGGAATGTTGGTTTGAGAACGCTGAAGAAAATCTCATCTCTCCTGTCAGTGGGAAAGCAAACTGAACCAGCTCAGTGGCAGAACAAGTACCACACATTCACCTCAAATAGTCAATAACCGTTGTTTTTAAGGGGGACCTCCAGAGATGAGAACTTAACAAACAGATGTCTAATAGGCCTTTTTCTGCTCGGTTTGGAGCTTATTATGAGTTTTGGTCCCTTATGTTTGCACCAAGCTATTGATTGTTGTCATGGTGGGTGGGAGTTTCTTGACTCAACACATGCAGAATCAGTCCAGAGACACAAGCATGAGTGTGTAAAGGGATTTATTTAGAAAGGGGATCTTGCCAAAACACAGGAATTCAGGAGACAAACGGGAGGTGACGAGTCGAGCTCGGAGGAGGTTCTGGAGAAAGAGGTGAGTTAATAGCTTGTTGGTGAAAAGGGGAATATTGTATCAGTATTTAGATCCAGAAGGAGTGGAGTTTGGAGGGGAAAGTTGTCAGGTTCAGAGGGAGTGGCAGCGAGGAGATGAGTTCCAGGACATCAGTGAGACAGGAGAACGAGTCCAGAAGGAACACAGGTGGGCAACTGAGAGCGGGACGGGCAGCTGGAGCTGGGGCGGAAACAATGGCGAGAGAGATCCAGAGGTTAATGGCAGGCAAGTTATAGGTGGTGGGAGAACCTAGAGGCACACCGGTAGTCAAGTCAGTAGGCTGGACACAGGAGAGCTGGGCATAGAGAATCAGACACTAGAATTATCTTAGCAAAAAACGAGCACAAGAAAACTAGAGCGTTGGCTAGGGTTACCCAACACGAGCGTTGGCCTCTCCTTAAATAGCTGACCGGGTTGATGGTAAACCAGCAGCAGCTGGGCCCGGTCCTCAGCACCACCCACCTGCAATTAGGAACTCACAGGAGATGATTAGCTGCCACTCAACTCAGGCATGATGCTTGTAGAGTTTATTTGTTTTTTTAATTCAGTTTTTTTCATTATATATATTTCATTATATATATATATATATATATATATATATATATATATATATATATATATATATATATATATATATATATATATGTACAAAAGGCAATGAAAATAAAGCCGTAAGACCTGGATGAAACCTTGTAGGTTCTTGGTCTTATTAGCCTGATTTAAAATGAAAAACTAAATTCAAAATTGTAGTGAGTTTACTGACAAATGCATCAAACTATTTAAATTAATATTTCATGTAACAAGATTACCATTATGGTTCCAGCATTAATATTTATCATAGTTGGAAAAGTCAACAAAAGTTCAGGATTAATTCAGGTTTCGTTTTTTTCACACAATAATTTAGAGCAGGAGACGTAATAATGAGACATCCAGCTGCAAATACATTTTATTATGTTTCACAATAACTTAATTCAGTCCATTTAAAATCCTTTTATACACACTTCAATTGAATTTCAGGTCTAAAATCCCATTTGAAACTCTAATATTATTTTGGGTTTAATCCACCATCTGAAGCTCAGTTTGGGTTATTTATCTAAATTTACACATTTCAAAATAATTGTCTCATCATACAAAGTCAAGGGTCACAGACATGTCCTGACAGAACCCGTCTAAATGGTGCTTCTGATGACAAAGTTGTTCCTAAAATGTTCTGGTAGAAAAAAAGAACATCAACCCCACCCCCCAAGTGTCTAAAGCTTAGAAAGCTGCAGCATGCATGCATGAATGTCTGACACCTTTCCTCTGCAAATAATCACAGATATTGTCTTTTATTTGCTGTGATGTGAACACGTGTAATTGCATGTTCGCACGATGTGATTGCCATCAGATAAGTCCCTGAGTATTTTCACTAACGTGCTTTTTGAGGAACATCACGCTCACCCCTGAAATCCTGCACAAATCCATCTCTTGCATGTTCTTCCGTATTTTTGAGCAGAAACCATTTTCCAGCCTCTTCCACCTTGCTCTGGAGCGTAGCTTTGGAACCATGCGGTGAACTCATTAGAAGGATCTGACTGTATTATTCTTTGTGAAACCTAATGATCCTCCTCGTGCATTCGGACGGTCACAAACCTTCGGGCCACGCATCACGTTCGTTTTTACGCAGCAGCCGTTTTTCACAGGTCACCACATCGATTGATACAGCAGAGCCGTGCCGTTTGAAAATGTTGACACTTTTTCATCCTTCCCCTCCTAATACCCCCGAGTGCAGGCTAGCTGTAACATGGACCATTAGCTAAAGAATGTTGAACATAACCATAGTGGTTGTGCCTAGCCAGCCAAATCAAATAACTCCTTTTACAAGCTCCGCTTCACAACACTCTTCTGCTTTCAGGCCCTCTGCCAAGCTGATGTTGATTTTCCAGAAGCCTTGAGAACGAGGCCGCGTTAGGCTTGATTTACGCCGTCTTATTGGAATTCCTTTACGAGTGAGTGGTGCGTGTGAAGAAAGGATGGATTCCTTAAGAGGGGGCTCTTGACTGATAAGAGGCTATTTGCGATGGGGATCGAGGAGGGCCTGGCGATGAATCATAGCGATATGAGGTGGAGCAACGGTAAAGGACTCAGAACGGGGCGTTATGTAAGACTTCAAGAGGTGATTTTCTGCCAGAAAGCCCCGGAGAGTTTACACAAGGAGGTGTGGAGCTGTGACAGGAGCGAGACAAAGCAGGAGGAATGTGGAGCGGTCCGATGTCGGAACACCGCAGCAGGCTGGCATCGGTTTGTAACGAATTTAATGAGAAGCTGCTGATTTACTAATGCCATCAGGTAATAACGTGTGTTTGTTTAAGGTAAAATGTTCTGATGACAAATGAACAGGTGAGTAACAGTCAGAGACAAAACTACACAAACACACAACAGTCCTTATAAAGCAGAGCTGTGTTTTGGTTTTGATTCCAGCTACTAACATTAGTAGAGTAAATAAATACAACAATGAACTTGATTCAGACTTTAACGTTCTGCTTTTATGCAGAAAGTTATGAAAAAAGTTTCTAAAGTCTTCATTACTTACTGAGTTAAAAGGAAAGAAAGAAAATGAAGAAGAGCAACTCTAAATCTTCTCTATTGAAGTTTGGCCAATCCAATTAATTCTACAAATCCCTTATTTAGTCTTTTAAGTGGCGGTCCAGTTTTGGTTTCCTGGCGTTGGACCAGAAAATGTTTCTCCTCTTCATCAAAGTCACTCTAAACCCTAAAGTCTCTGCAGGTGTTTGAGGAAAAGTCTTTCCAACATGAATGTTTTGCAGTGCAACAAGAGGATTCGGACGCGGTAAATCACACGTTTATACTGGGAGTTGGTTAAGTGTAACAGTTAGAAATCTTCATCAAATAAACTCAGATTTATTCAGCTTTCATCTCTCCGAATAACTAATTCTGTGCATTTATCTGCTGAAAGAGTAAAACCGGTGATGTGACACCATCAGCTTACACGTAACGTGCCCTCGTCCTCCCACACATCACAACTATTCTACTCTTAAACCAGAGCTGGGGTTGTACACGCTCACTCTTTAAGGGCTGAAAGTCAAAAACAAGACATTTCTAACTGAATTTGTTGAAGTGTATGTAAATCTCCTAGATCTTGTGCTGACCTCAATAGCATCTGGATGCAACAACACTCTCGTGAAAGCTGCTCTCTCTTCCATCAGTTTGTGTTGTCAGAAAAAGAAAAGTTCTAAAGTTCTGACTGAATCGTGGCCCCGTTTAGAGACCGCTTACTTCTACCCAAAACAAGGTTCAGGTTCTGTTTAAATAAAAATCCTGCTTTCATCATCGGTTATTTATGTCTGATGATCAGAGAAGAGTCAGAACGTTTAGCTCCAGGCTGCTTCCAGATCCTCACAGAAAAGTCCTCAGTCAACAGGAACTCCTAAAGGTCCGTCAGATTGGAGGGTTAGGGTTAGAGCAGCCGTCCGCTGTCAAAGATAAGAGACAAAAATGGGAGAAAAAAGAGAAAACATCTGGATAATTGGAATAAAGGGAAGACTAAGATGAAAGAAGTGGGGAAAAAAAACCCACACATGAAGATTGTTTAGCACCTAACACTAGCAGGTCAGGTTTTAGTCCTCATCATATTGAAGTGTGCTCTGAACTCATTGAGTAAAAATCCTCTAAACCAGGGGTGCCCAATCCTGGTCCTGGAGGGCCGGTATCCAGCAGGTTTTGTGGTTTCTCTGCTCCAACACACTTGATTCAGTGGTTGAATCACCTGTGCAGCAGCTCATCAAGCTCTGCAGAAGCCTGTTAATCACCTGGTAATTGAAATCAGGTGTGTTGAAGCAGAGTTAAAACTAAAACCTGCTGGATACCGGCCCTCCAGGACCAGGATTGGGCACCCCTGCTCTAAACTGACCCCTACTGCACGCATCAGCGGCGCGGAATGTCGCTGCTTCAAATAGAATCCATTATAGTCTATAAGGGTGATTCAAACCAGCTGCAACACGGCAATTTTCAGGCGCGTCCCAGAATATAGGGCTAGACAGGAAATCACACTCGGTTTCAGTGTAAAATGTCCTATAATTTTCAAAAAAAAGTATATTGCAGCGATGTGATTTCATGTAGATAACGTCTATACGTGTGACCTTATTTACTCCCTGCATCGTTCGTGAAGTGCAGCGATGTGTTTTTAATGGCTTTAATCCTGGCAGTAGAGAGGAACAACATTATATATGACATCAAACAGAGATGTCAAACGTGAGTTCTTTCTTTTTTGGTTTAATGGTGGATGGCATAAACACACCATGATCTTTGAAGTCTCGAGGAATCTTGTGATCTCACGAGTCAAGTGAGGAGGATGGCAGAAGTCTTGAGGAATTTTGTGTGGGAGCGCGGCGGGGAAGCTGCTTTGCGGCTGAGATTCTCCCGGTGTTCACTGGCAAGCAGCGAAATCGCGAATAAACCCCTTTTTGTTGCCGTTCCGCGACGTCGATGCTTCCAGTGTGCAGTAGGCTTAATTCTCTATAATACAATAATATGTTTATATGTAAAGTTAAACAACCTTACCTCTCAATAACACTTCCTCAATTTTAACTTAAACAAATTAAGTTTCATCATTATGTCTTATATTATAGCCTGTGCTGCACAAAATAAATACTAATTTTCCTTCCACCCTTTTCTACTACAGAGCCCACTCTGGTGACTAAAGCTCTGATCACTATGAGTGATTGTGTTCTGACTGGGCTGCACGGTGGTGTAAGCGGTAGCAGCGTTGCCTCACATCCAGAGCCAGCCTTTCCACGTGGAGTTAAGAAAACACACGTTGCCCCGTGCACACGCGTGTGTTTTCTCTGGGTACTTCAGTTTCCTCCTGCAGACCAAAAACATTAACGTCAGGTTAACTAAAGACTCTAAACTGTGTCTGTAACTGGAGACACGTCCAGGGTGTCCCCCGTCTCCCGCCCAATGACTGCTGGAGTTAGACACCAGCTCTCTGTGACCTTACCGAGGACAAACGGGTGAGTGACCAGAGCGTCGTCAGTTCATGTTCAGCTCGTCTGAAACCCGAGGAGAACCCGTCTCACCAGGAGGACTCAGCTGGTGAGGCTCCCTCACAGGAGAAGGTAGACCTTACTCCTCATGTGGAGCTCCATGTTGACAGCTCGTTTTACTTATTTATTTTAATCTCAGGAGATTTTCCAACTGTGGATAAAACTAAGAGCAGATACAATCACTGGAGGCTTGGGCCCTGGTTAAATCTGTAATATTTAATTTAATTATACCTATAACGATTCCTCACAGCAGCACGTAAACGTAGCTAAACAGACAGAGAGTAGATCTGATATCCGTCTTTGGTCATCACAGTGTAATGATCTCAGAAACGTGAGGAAGAACAGCACAGATGCTGGAGGATGAGTGATGTGAGTTTAATCAGTCATTTTATCTGGGGTCACATGTTGTTACATGAATTTATGTAAAAATAACTTGAAAAGTCATTTATTTTAAATAAATTACAGGTTTCCTGCTCTTAAAGCCAAACAGAAAAACAAGTTTTGAGTTTCTGTTTTTTTTGTTTCTATTTTCTGATAAACTGTCTCATCTGTTTTAATTATTAAACACTTAAGAGTTTGTGTCATTAAATTCACCTTTATGAGAGCAGGTGACTAAAACAAGTGTTACAAACGACTGAAAAACAAGCACGATGTCCAAACGTTCCTCGTGAATCAGCAATATTCCACCTGTAATGGGACCGTTATCGTTTAGAAGTGAAAGAGCTGCATCATCAGACGCCGCCGTCGTTTCCTCCGGACGGACTGATTTTGTCTCTGATGCTGCCTCATCGCTCTTCCTGCCGGCGCTGAAGTATCCGGATAAACGTGGCGGTCTAATTAATGGCTCTCTGCCAAAGATCCTCATGAAGGGAAACATTTCGCTCCTGTCGCTCGTCTCTCGCCGTTTTAAAGAAAAGACTGCATGTGCACCGCTTTTCTTCTAAACTCGGTTTTGATTTTTAAGAGTTGAAAATCTTGTGGCAGTTTGGAAAGTTTGATTTATAATTTGAGTCAAATCCAGCTGTTTGGCTACAGATTAAAGAACAAAAGTAAACTGGTGCTTTTGACTCAAAACCAGTAAAAACCTCTCAGACATACAACATGCCACATATAAGGGTCATCACATGACTTTTTTTTCTTAATTTCTACCAGATCTATTGTCGATACCAAACATGTTCATGGAGTTTATTGCACTAAATCCCTCTCACATGAAGCAATTTCAGCAGTTTTATTCCTGACAGTTTCAGTACCTTCCAGAATGAGCCGTTTCAGGGCTCTGTCACTTTAAGAAAACAAGCTGTTGCTGGCCACGCCCACAAATCCTCCACTCAGGCTACAAGCTGAGAAGCTCTGATATCTGGGAGGGGCTCTGAGTAGACCAGCAGCAGATCTCTTTTGCACGTGAGAGGTGGTTCTATGCTAATTTTGCTGTTTGTGACATCACAAATGGGAACTTTTTGCTTGTTTAAGGCAAATAGTTCCTGAAACCAAATATGGATGGACGGGTGTGTTTTTACATCTAGGGTTTTTTGACCCACATGGCAGCACAAAAGGATGCAAAAGGTGAGGATTGCATAATGTCCCCTTTAAAGTGACAAACTGGCCTTCATCCAGTCTTAAAACAGAGCAGGATCTTCTTAAATAATTATCTACACTTTTTATAATAGAATTGCCCTACATCTGTCCTCCGACACATGAGACGTGTAGCCACCAAAATAGAAAGAACTGCCAAAATCCACAGGTTGTTTCTGCAGATTAATCCTCATGGGAGGACTTCATTGTATTTAAAATAAAGAGATTTATTATCTGACC
The DNA here is from genome assembly GCA_006937985.1 of Aphyosemion australe. Lineage (NCBI taxonomy): Eukaryota > Metazoa > Chordata > Actinopteri > Cyprinodontiformes > Nothobranchiidae > Aphyosemion > Aphyosemion australe. The sequence continues at coordinate 78,154 of SSNS01000178.1, read as the reverse complement.
CTCTGGTGCACGAGGTTTGGTTCAGTCTGGCTTGAGTTTCACTTCAAGAGTGGCCTTATTAAAGTCTATCAGAGCAGTGAAACACAAGCAAATATGCAAGAAAAGCAAAATACTGGTGAATGCTGCCAAAAACCTTCAAATGTTTGTTAATATGAAAACCGGAAAATGTACATCTGTGACATTTGAGTCATATTCAGTAAATAAGCCAAGTTTCATTAAGATCAGAGCTCATTATTACCATTGAAATTATTTTCACAATGCCTGCGTCCTACTTCTGCAGGATTATCTCAACCTGTTTTCATTTAAATAATTTATAAAACGTCAGTTAACTGAGTGGTTTAATCTTTATCCTTACCTTTTTCTTATCATTCCTCATCTGATTACACACACAGACACATAAAAAGCAAGTTTTCCATCAAGGAAAAGTTCTTTTTTCTTTTTTTCTTCAGTGAAACCGTTCTACATCTCCACTAAAATGTATTTTCTGTCTCTTTTCCAAATCTCTGCCTCTCTATCAAGTTTGATCAAATTCTATCTTTTCATCTGTTATCGTGCTTATGAACGGATAAAGTCTAAAAAAAACCTCAGTCATTTTGCCTTGGCTAAAGAACAAAAACAGGAATGTTTTAGTGACTGCAGTCAGAGCTGCAGGAGCGTCCAGCGTACAAACCGTGTGTCTGAAGGAATGTGAGCGTCTGTGGATTAACGAAGGAGAACCTGATCACAGATTAGTCTGGAGGAACTAATCTGGACTTGATTCATCATGAAAACTAATATTATATATATATATATATATATATATATATATATATATATATATATATATATATATATATATATATATATATATATATATATATATATATATATATATATATATATATATATATATAAATGCATACACTCAGATTTGTTGAGTTTCTACTGGAAATCGAAATTACAGTTACCACTGAGTGACACACACACACGCACACACACGCACACACACACACACGCACACACACACACACCCCTCAGTGTTTTGCCTTGATACATAATAGAATGACACTGACATTTCCCTCCAGCTATTCCACGTGCACACGTCTGCAAAACAATACGAACAAAAGCAGCGAATCCTTGAAGCGCCTACTGGAGTCTGAGCCAACGTGACCCTCTCTCGTTTTTTAAACACGTCGTCTGAATGTTGATTCTGCATCTCTGAAGCTCACGCCCCCCACCCCCGCCCTGGCTGGTCTCGTTCATCGCTCGTCCACCAGATAAATACGAAGAGGCCGGCTTTGTTGCCTCGTGTTTTATCTTCGACAAATTCCTCCAAATGTTGAGAGCTGTTTATTAAAGTGACAATGATCAATAATGACTGATGTTGTAATTATAGGCCAAAGCGGTGCGGTTTGACGTTGCATTTTAAGTAGGCTGAGAGGGAAAAAACCAAAAGCTGCTCCATCAACAGCACGTTCGTGTCCTACAGCATTTCTTTCTCTAATTAATCTTCATTTTGAGGACAGACCGTCTCGCTAATGCACTTTTATCATTGCTCAACGTTATAGTAAATTCAGCCATAAAAAATAGCCCACCGCTCAACCTGAAACCACCGGTGCATGCTTGTTCTGTGGAAGCAAGAGGAAAAGTGAATAATGTATGTCGCGCTGTTCTAATTTCTCCGTTTTTTCCCTCTGTTCTGTTTTTGTTTCCCTGCACGGTATCGACATATTTTGTGTCTTCCAGAATGTCTGCTGTTGTCGTCAAGGACAGCCGTTGCACACTCGATTTGTTTGGAGCGGGCTGTTAGGCGCTCCAAACACCAAGGCAGAAGTTTGGGGAAGTCGTTTGTAACATCAGAGCCAGAGGAAAGGAAAGGAAAGAAGCCCAGAAATGCTCCAGTAAACCAAGACTGTGCACTTGTTCTTTTAACAAAACACGTCTAAAACAAGCCTCAAGTTCAGCAGGACATCCCATAATACTGAAAAATGTCCAAAAAATCAAGTGATTCAACTTTATCTGAATCTCTGTCCACGTGAACATTTTATGCAACTTTTGGAAACTTTTGTTTGGAAGCAGGTTTTTGGAATTTTAAGCAGCTTCAACCCTGAATCACGGAATGGGAAAAGTTTCAGTTTTAGATCATTTAGTCGAAGCAAATTCATAGAAGAAAGTCACAAAAGGAAAAGTTCAGGTCCTGATGGCTTTGAAACACAAATATTTATCATCGTAAAGTGATAATATGTCATTTTTACCATTAAACTCTGGAAATATCCATCTAACTGTTGTTGAAAATGAATAAAATGATGTCCAGTCATTGAAAAATATTGGCGGTTTTGTAACGTAACCATAGAAATTGGGTCTAAAATAAATAGGGCGGGTCTAAGACTCTGGGGGACGCCAAATTAGACGCCATGTTTCCTTCTACGTGAGCCGGCTCAGGGTTCTGCGCCTGCCGATGACATCACTTGATGATTGGCTGGATGTACGACTTAAAGAAGTTACGTTACCACGTTAGAAAACATTTAGGCAGTAATAAACATTAATTTAGTAACAAAACTGCTAAACTCTTTCTAAAACCTATGTGAAAGAACAAACTCAAAAAAGAGATGCACTATATTTTGGCCGAGTGGTATTGCCGTAGTTTGACGTCATCAGCAGGCGCAGGACCCGAGCATGTCCAGAACTGAAGGACTATCAAAGTCTGAGGAGTCACGCCGAGGTCGCATGCTTTCTGCTCGACAGCTAACATTTACCGTAATGTTTATTTAAACTAGCGACAGTCACGGTGATATGGTGTAAAACTACCCTGAAACGAGTGCACTGCCCCCTATCACCAGGAAACTAAATCATGCAAAATTTACTTTTGGATCTTTCAACCATGTTATTTTGTTTTTTCCTCATTATAAACAGCCTCAAAGTAATTTTTGGCTTCATGCATGAATTTTCCTTTCTCAGCTGCTTCCTTCCTGTTAGCTCTGCTGAGCTATAGCAAAAGGCTGGCAGGCGTTGAGTGGGACATGCCGCCACTGGGAAATGTCCCGGTGCTCCTGATGCAAAAGCTGCTTTGCTGGTTGATCTAGGGTTACGTTATGAAATGAGTGCAATTCAGGTAAAAGCTGGATTTCATTGAATCTTATTTCCAGGTAGAAAGAATGGCTCACCAAAATGATGCATTTGGGAAAAGAATGACATCTGGATAGTGCCAATGGTGATATTTTATCATATAGTGTGCCTATCGTTGCTCTAGAAGGTGTAAAATTGGATTATGCAGACCCTTCAACATTCGTTTCATTGTCAAAACATCATCAGTCAAACACCGTCATTGGTTTGGTTTCTGGTCTACTTCCCAGCTGTCAGACATCATATTGGTCTCTAGTCTTTGTAATTTTAGATGTTTGATTCTTAGTAATTTATGATTTTTGTGACATTAAACCTTTTTATTTTTTTGAACAGGTGATATTTTTACTTGTCACCTGAAGAAAAGCACTGGGACGTTAATAATCGCTGCTTTGCACTCAGGAGGTCCTGCTTCTGGTCATCTGTCATGGTTTACTAACACGCATAATGCATCTGAGCTGCCATTAATTCAGCCTGTTTGCCCTGCTGCCAGGATTAAAACAGTCTGCTGCATGACGTAGACGACATGCACGCCTACTAAATCACCGTCCTGTTTTGTTCTTTAAGATTTCCATTTATGCATCAGCTTGATCCTCGTATTTTACATCCTCTGCTGTAATGAAGTGCGTTTAATTCAGAAGCTGTTTTGCTTTTTGTTTTAATAAAGAAATATTTAAATTTGACAAAAGGTGCACGACCTGATTAATGAGTTGATCTGTACATCTTTAAAGGAAGCTGCCCTCACCCTGCACGCTGAGCCGAGCTCTTTCTGCAGCCTGGCTGATAATCACACACACATTATCTCCTATTAGATCCACGCTGGCTGAATTCCACCTCGTCCCAGAATAACTCCTCTCCAAAGCCTCCGTCTTCCTGTACATTTTCTTTGCAGATTAAATCCCGGCTGTCTGACTCTTTGCTAGCAGGGAAACCATTAGCTCGCTGCAGCTCTGCACCCCCACTCACCGCTTCAAACTGTCACTTCTGTCTGCTAATTCATGCAGATGTATGAAGTGATCCCTGCTCACTTCAGTTCTGCTTGTGCAACTGTTCTCAGTCACAATTCCTCAAATTTAACAAACTTTTTTTAACACTCTTGCAGGATTGAAGAGGGTTTCTGCTGATCTGACAAATTGATGAATGAAAAGCTGACGGTTAACTTTTTCCTCTGAGCTCACTTCACTTTTCTGTTGCATTCTGTTAACCAACCAGTGGAGGTTTACTGATGGAGGCAAAAAGTCACCAGTAAAGTCTGAGATCAGTTCTTGTTTCAGATTTTGGTTTGATGAGTTGGGAGTGAATTGGAAAGTGAAAAGAAGCTGCTGGAATACGATCAGCATCCTGAGCTGGTAATAACTGATTTCACTCCTCTTCCCCTCACACATACACATCTGTCTATTCTGCTCTCCCACAATGCCGTGCCATTTTGCTTCAAGGCTCTGACAAGAAAAATGTCCCCCATAAATCATCTCTTTACAAATATACCATTGATCTCACAGGAAGGCCCTCTGATGATCTTCAGTTGTTAGTGATCAATGCCAACAGAGACCTTTGACCTCCGGTGCTTCATCAAAACTCCTGCGAACCGCCTCCTGGAGATCGAAGCAGCCAGCGTTGGCGTATTGATCTCCTGCGAGGTTCACTCCACAGACACATCGCCCTCGTGCATTTACAAGTTTTCATCTGTAAAAGAACTTTTAAATTGCCATTCATGATCTTAGGGTGTCGAGGTTGTCACGGTTCCTCCTCTCCTCGCAGCGGCGGATGAACTCGGCGCTGTCACATTATAATGAAGCTGCAGATTTGTCACGGCGCACCTTTGGTTTGTCTGCAGCTATGAAAATGTTCCCCTCGTAATTAGGCTCAGCAGCAAAAGACGTTTTCCCCACATATCTCTGCAATTATCTCACATTCGGAGCAAAATGTGTGTGTGTGTGTTTGTGTGTGTGTTCGCTGTGGTCCTGCTTTGCTGCAGAGTTCTATATAACTCATTATGAATAAAAACATTGATTGAATGGAAATTGCGTTGCAGTCATTACTTGACTGTACGGAGACCTTTTGGCTCTGTTAACTAATCAGTGAAATGCTCATTTGAATTGCAGATGAGGGCGTCTCTCTGTGCACTTTTACAGTCACACAGCAGACCTGAGGTCGAACAAGGTTTAATTTTACTTTTCTCTCGACACACAAACACAGAATTCAGGTTTTTGGATGCATGAGGGCACACACACAACTCTGGTGCACAAATTTGAAATGCAACCGTTTGTGCATTCTGCTTTACATGGATAAAAAAAATAAACACTGACTCTTTCTTTGCATTCAATCCAATTTTTTTTTATTTTGGCTCTAAAAAGAAATGCTCAGATGACGGTTTTGCCAGCAGGAGCTTCTCGTGCTTGCCTTTACGGCTCTTCCTCCTCACAGAGGAGGTTGACTTTTTAAGACAGTGTGTCGCCATGGGAACTAATGCTGAAGATCCACATCAAAGCAGGTTATCTCCGAGATCAGATATGAACAGATATAAAAACACCGTCCACTGACCCGTCAGGTTTGGTGGTGCAGACATCGAGAGGCTCTTTTATTTTGAAGTTTCTGTCAGAGACAGATTCTGAGCTGAGCTGCTTATTTGAAACATGACTGAGTCAAGCACCAAAGCTCTGTTTCTTTCTCTTTTTGACTTTAATTAAAACCACTCAACTACTAAATTTCCTTCTTGCAGGTCTTATGTTTTTATGCAAGTTGCTGTTTTTCCCGCTGAGGTGCTCCGGCGAGGCTGAGGAAGGTTTTAATGGACAGTTTGAAACTCTTCAGGTGTGGAAAATCTGGTAAAAACCACAATCCTGCAAATGTCTATCCATGTTTTTATTGTAGTTTTGACTGTTGTTGAAAAACAGTTTTAAATAAACTTAGATTTGAAAAAAAGGATGTATTTTTTCAAGATTACATGAAATAACAGGCAAAAATGACACCTGGCATGTCATTCAGTAAAAAAGAATGTAGAATCTGCTCAGGCCTTGATTTCAAAATGCAGTTAATGTTAAATAAATCTTTAAGCAACTGCAAAGATGGATTAAACATGCTTCAGCAGAAGCTGTTGCCTTTATTTGGGATTTTTTTCCTCTACTAAAGAAGTTTGTTCATTTATTCTGCATTTTGACAACTTTAAATGTTTCTTGGGCAATAATGGACTGGACTGTAAACCCCAGCTAACGTTTTATGAAAAAATGATGTTTCCAGATGTTCTACATTTTTATATCGGTAGATATCTTTGCATGGAATCAAATTTATGATTAAATCAGAAAAAACATGGTTGTGGTTTTTATTCCATGTGATTCAACTTAAACAAAAAGGTTGATTGGGCCTCATTCTCTTATGACCCTAGTTGAACTCTTGTGCGCACATTTAGGGCCTTCTGTGTCATTTTTTAACCTTTATCACTTAGGGAAGCCCATGCACATCAGTCCATTGACAGTCTGGACTTTGTTTAATGAATGCAGGAACCTCCAGGTGTTTTTGTGTTCTGCAGCTTGTTTGAGACGTTTCTTCGTCCTGCTGGAATCTGAGGTGATTGTCAGGATTCAAAGTGAGACATTCAGGGAGAAGTTCATATAAAATGAATAAAATATTGTTTTTACTAAGTGAAGATATGAAGCTGAAAATGTCAGAACATATTTAAAACATGTTTGCTGAAGCAAGAATATTCTCATAAATGTTTATCAAAGGGTTTTTGAATTAGTTGCTTTAAAATCTGGATCCTTTCATGTCCAACAAATACATCCTGCACCCCTTAAAAGATAAAGCCTGTAGTCCTTTTCTCTCTACTTTGGTTGAGCAAATCCCCAGCCATACTACTATACTAAACTATAATAAATAGAAGAAAAATATTCTACCTGCACCATTTCTCACTATAACAAATGTATTTTTGGGACAACCACTTTTATCTGTTGCTCTAAATTGTTTTAAATGTTACCTAGCACCCCCAGAGAGCCCCTCCTCCACCAAGGACACATCCTGCATCATAACTGCCTTGATGAAGGAGGAAAAATAGATGACTTTTGGTTGCCACAGTAACACCATGTGCTGACATTGAACAGCACTATTTAAATGCTTATCAGCTTTTCAACGTGCTTGTTTCTGTGCATCCATAGGAATTCTATATGTTCTACACTGTTTGTGTTTATGTGCATCAAAGCTACTGTTTGTCTTGTCATTAGTGAGGATTTTACTCACAGAAACCAGCATTTAGTCTGAAATTCTCCTCTACAAAGGAGATACATAAAATAAAACTTTTACCACTCCTCTGATGAATTTGTTTGATGAACACGTCACCATATTTTATTTTTTGCACATTTCCCCCCCGTTTACGATTTCTCCATCAGCATCACTGCAACATTTGTACCCATAAGCCTCTTGGAGCCATTTCTCTCCATTTACATCATATTTGGAATATGGATGTCTGGTCAAGCTACTGCTGCTACCACACACACACACACACACACACACACACACACACACACACACACACACACACACACACACACACACACACACACACACACACGCTTACAGAGTCAACATGACAGGATTGTTGGTATTTGTCTTGTTGAGGAGGAGAAATGAGCCGAGATAAGGAGCAGAGATCCTCCTGTTTGTTTATGTCTCCATCACAACAACCCGACAGCAGCCACACTCCACAAACAAAACACCTCCATCATGGAAAAATCATATCCATCCATCTATGGGTGCTCCTGCTGGAATGTAGGCTGATAAGAACTTGAAGGCATTGTTTAAAGACAGTTTAGAAAACAAACCAAATTCAATAACTGGGACGGTAAAAAATAAAACTAAACAACAAGAAATGTCATTTTTAAAGGTTTTTACGTCACATGCAGCGAGTGTACAAAGATCATCAAATCAAACCATTTTAATGACTTTACTGCTGGATAACAGTGTGGAGCATTAAGGAAACGACCCTTTAAACACACACACACACACACACACACACACACACACACACACACACACACACACACACACACACACACACACACACACACACACACACACACACACACACACACACACACACACCACTATGATCACTGTGTAAACTTAGGGGAGAAACTGTGGCAAAATGAAACTAAAACCAAAACATCAAACTTCTCAATGGTGTATCTGGGTATCTGATAAAAAAAAAAGGGTGTAAGGAAAGATTAAACTCTAATTTTATTCAAAATTTTGTAAAATGTTGGTTAAAAACTTCCCTTATTGTATTTTACATTCTTAAAAACACAAACATTCATCTTGGAATGAGTTCCTCTGAGTTCAGCAGTCGTCTGTGAGATCTCGATGATGTCGCTCCAGTTCAGCAGGAGATGGATCTAACTCAACTATTCCCATCAAGGATTTCAATAAGTGAATAAAATCTCACAGAGCATCGACCCTAATGCTCAAGAAGCTGACGTGAAACCAAAAAGTTCAGTTTTGAAACCAGTGTTTACTAATTCTTGTCTTATTTAATTACTGACTTTTTCACATCCTTGGTTTTGATTTTCATCCATCCATCATCTATACCTGCTCATCCACGCAGAGTCGCGGGGGGCTGGTGCCTATCTCCAGCAGTCAGTGGGCATGCAGGCAGGGTACACACTGACTGGACAGGTTGCCAGTCCATCGCAGGGCAACACAAAGACACACAGGACAAACAGCCACTCACACCTAAGGACAATTTAGAGAGACCAATCAACCTGACAGTCATATTTTTGGACTGTGGGAGGAAGCCGGAGTTCCAGTAGAGAACCCACGCATGCACAGGAAGAACATGCAAACAGAGAGACCCCAGGCTGGGATGCGAACCCACGACCTCCTTGCTGCAAGGCAACAGCGCTAACTACTTAGTTTTTTGCTTTATACCAATTGATCAGCAGGGGGCGCTACTGAGAATCTGAGGCATCGAGAACTACTTGAACGCTTCATCACTAAAGAAACAGTGACGCCTAACGGCTCAGAGGGTTTAAAAACCTGCTGATACGTTGAATTAATCTAAATAAAATTCAGTTGTGCATTCATTTTAATGCTTTAAAAGACCTCCTCTTGTTTTAAAATATTCTGTGTTTCTGTTCACTGGGAATAAAAAAAAAAGTAAAACTCTTGTTAAATGAAACAAAAACGTTCTTTTAACTGCTGCAGCTTAAGAAAACACAAATTCAAGGAGAGAAGAGCAGCGGTAGGAAGAGTGAAATCTAGCAGGAAGCCTGAGAAACAGACGAGCATTTATACGGGGAGGGCTGATGACTGGAACGAGCTGATGAAGACTGGTGGGGAGAGGAGGAAGAACAACAGCGAAGGGCTAAAATAAATAATGAGTCAAATCCTAAACTTTAACAGTAAAAAAATAGAGAATGAAGATTTCCAACAGAAAAAATGACTACAAAACCAAAATTCCCACAATGTTAAAATAAATAAATACATAAAGACTAGTGAGAAGTTTCCCTTTTTCCTGTAGAAGTCTGGTTTCTAGGGCGTTTCTATGTGAGACAAAGGCTTTTTCATAGTTGAATGTTTCATCTGCACAGATTTTATAATTTAATAAATAAACATTCTTTCATATGTGTGGGTTGGTAAAAATGTGACTTTGATTTTTCCTCTAAGTTAGATGCACAGCACTTCTGTTTCATGAGTCTAAAAATTCCTCTAAACTTTTGGAGTGGGGAGAAAGAGACGTCTCTCAGCCCTGTGAGCGTTGGGAGTCAGGAAGCTGTCATCGGCGTTCCTCCCTCGGGTTCACACTCTTCTGTTTGGAGTCAACAGGGACAATGAATTCCAGAGAGAGCAGGTAATGCTGTTTGGGTGAATACAGACAAGACGCCGGCTCCCTTGTCTCTCCGAGAGGCAGTGGAGCATCCACTTCTATCTCACACACTGGCAAGCTTCCACCCAGCTATCTCGTACCTTTCATTTTAGGGTTTATGAACTCTGATGCATGCAAGAGTGAGCACATGCACTCGGGAAATGGGAAAGTGAAAACACACATTGGCATTGGTATGGTAACTGATTTCAATTTGAGTGATTTTGTGCTTTAGAGGTTAAAAAACCCGTAGATGGGTAAATCTAAACCAATAAAGAAAGGAATCTGTCATTTCTGAAAGAATCATGCCTCCACCAGGCTGGAGTTACGCTGCAGAAACTCTTTACTTCAATGAGTCAACTCAATACTTTTACTTTTTAATAACGGACACAAAACCTACACAAAATAAAATATTTGATACAATTTGATTTTAAACAAGTTTGATTATAATTGAATTTCTAACCTCAAACTTTCACTGATTTTCACTAACCCCTAACCCTTCATCCAGCAAACACGAGTGACCTACATGTTCTTTCCATCAAAACTGGACTCAAATTTAGTTTTAAGTAATGAGAAACAATCCAGCCGTAAAATCCAGGCTATTTTATGCTTTGCTTTTGTAAATGTAGGATATGTTCTTTGCTTATTTGATGGATTTTTGAGCAGGTAAATAAAAAATGATTGAAAAGATCGTTTCTGTATTTTTTTAATTAAAAACCTTGAACTCTTGTGGCCTGTGAGTTATTTTACCCTGACAATGTTTCTCAAAAGGCATCTCAGGGCCTGGAAACGTCTCACGAGAAGACCAGCTAAGCAGCTCGGGTCACAACACCCACAGGAGGACCAGTTATTCTCAATCAGCATACAATAAAAGACCATAGGCATGAAGATAATCTCTGTGATTTCTGTGATGCTACATGTGCTTCATATAAACAGCTGTTATGCAGAACCTTCAGCTCATTTTGGAACCTAAACATTCATGCAAACCAAACATTTCCTCCTTCCTAATAAAAAACAGAAATATGCATTAAAACTGTATCACTGTTGTTTTTCTTTCCAGGAACAGTTTAAATGGTGCCTTCAGTTCTTCCTGCGTCTGTTCAGGTGGCGAGGAAATCACAAGCTGAACCCTTTTGAACCCAATTAGTTAAACTCTAAACACAAGCTGTTTTAGATCATGGCAGTTTTTCCCTCTGTGCTTCTGAAAGATGGGAATTCACAAGGTTTTCGCCTGACGGTGTTGTTTTACGAGCGCCTATCTGCACATGAAAACACTCAGAGGTGGTGGAATACCAACGCATGTGTGCATGCACCCACAGACGAACGCTCAGGCACCACATTTCAAAATCCAATTATCCAAGAGCTCTGAGATCTCAGCCCTACGCGCCAAATGGCTTTGAGGGTCTGAACGTCATCCACAGTGCGAGACAGCTGACAACAAGATTATGGCCATGAGCGGTGCATTTGTGGTTCAGCCTGATGATAGCATATTATTAGCACAGCAGCAGAGCGCAAATGTGTCCTCCGCCATGTGATGGCTTCTGCTGGATGATCCAGCAAACAAACAGTGTGAACTGGCTTTCTCCTGAGTGCAGCTGATGAGAGATTCATCTACTTGTGCATTTTTAGATTTGCATTTGTCTTTTTAAGTGTAAAAAATTAAAAAGAAATCTGAGCAGTTGCATTAATGTTTGCTGTTTGAGCAGCAAACTCAGAGCTGTGAGGTTACAGGCTGTTCTTTTAATGCTGAACTTTAAATTCATCACAATTATCCTCCAAGCGTTTGTCTACAGTTGGTGCCTTGCAAAGGATTCCTACCTTACAAACACAAGCTTAAATGTTCTTATTAAGGTTTTTGGAAATAACACAAATGAAGTGGAATAAAACTGATACACAGTTTTCAAAATTTCAAGCAAATAAAAATCTAAAAAGTGTGGCGTGCATCTCTCATGAGCCTAAATCTCCTCCCCTTCCGGTCGGCTCACGGGTCTCCCGAATGAAAAAGAAAAATGAATGCAAGCGAACGGACAGCGAAGACTGAGCGAGGTTCGATCCTGCAACACCTCTGCCACTGTAGCTCCTTAGTGGTTTATAGCGGTTTTCTCCATTTAATTCTTCTTCTTTCATCCTGGAAGAAGGATGAAGCTCGTTAAACTCACAGCCATTTTTATTTTTTCTCCTTGTCTGGTTTGATGACGTAAATTTGGTGAGACGAGCCGTTGGAGTCCTCTACATCTTTTTACACAAAACCTAAAGTAACTTTTGCCACCTGTCGAAAATAAAGCACTTTCTTGGCATGTGTCTTAAATCCACGGCACGTATCAAACGGGATCAGAAAATAACTTTTATTTATCCATAGACACCCATTCATTTTTTGGGCAGTATGGGACCCATGGACCGGGAGTTGATGGACTCCCCATAGAGTCACCTTTCACTGCAATTACAGCAGCAAGTCTTCTGGGGTGTCTTCACCAGCTTTGTGCATCTAGAACGAAGATGTTTGCCCGTTCTTCACTACAGCACAGCTCAAGCTCACTTATATTGGATGGAGAGTGTCTCTGAGCAGCAGTTTCCAAGTCTTGAGGTCTGGATGTTGACTGTGTCGTTCTAACACATGAATATTCTTTCATCTAGACCATCCCATTCCAGCTCTTGTTGTGTTTTTAGGGTCATTGTCTTGTTGGAAGATGAATCTCCTTCCCAGTCTCAAGTCCTTAGCACCCTCCTACAGATTTTCTTCCAGGATTTTCCTGTATTTATCCATCTTCCCATCAACTCTGACCAGCTTTCCCGTCCCTGCTGAAGAAAAGTGTCCCCACACCATGATGCTGCCACCACCATGCTTCACAGTGGGGATGGAGTGTCATGCAGGGTGATGAGCAGCGTTACCTTTCCTCTGTATTTAGGCCTAAAAGTTCATCTTTGGTCTGACCAGAGCATCTCATTCCACATGTTTACTCTGTTGTCTACTCCTGGTAAAGTGCAAGACGTTTTATGTCTTTCTGTCAACAATGTCCTGCTTCCTGCCACTCTTCCATATGGGCCAGATTTGTGGAGGACATGACCTACAGTTGTCCTGTGGACAGATTGTCCCATCTGAACTGTGGATTTCTGCAGCTCCTCCAGAGTGACCAGTGTTCTCACGGCTCGGTCTGTCAGCCATGTCCTGGTAGGTTAGCAGTTATTCTAACCTCACCCTGCACCTGTCTGGTGAGTGTTCTAACCACTAAGGCCATCACAGACCAGGTGTGTTTATAATCAGACCAAATTACACACAGGTGAACTCTGATTAGACTTCTGAAGGCATTTAGGGGTAACAGGGTGAAGGGGGGATGAATACAAATGATTTCAGATTATTGTTTGCTTAAAATGTTAAAATATGCATCAGTTTAATTCAGCTTCACAAATATGTTCTGCTTTATGTTGGTCTATACCATAGCATGCATAACAATTTATTTATAAAGAACATTTAATAATAGCATGGCAGCTAACCAAAGTGCTGTACATAAAAGAGCCAAATGAACATAATGAAAGCATGGAAATCAGGTAAAATACATAAAGACATAGCATAAATAATCAAGGATGAGGGAACAGGTAAAAACAGGTAAAAACAGGTAACAGCACTATTGAAAGTGAATAATAATACAGCGAGTGAAAAAAAACATTTGAAATGGCACCAAAAAACCAAAAAAGCTGCAAGGTGTTCAAAAATGAGCTACTGAATCATAAAACTAAACGAGTTGAAGTAAAACCTGTGCTGGACTTTCATGTAAGGAGTCACGGAGGGAAGGCAATGCTGAAAAAGTGGGTTTTAAGGGCCGACTTGAACCTGTTGACAGAGGGACCCAAACACACATGGAGGGGCAGGGTGTTCCAGAGTTTTAAAGGCTGCATGAGAGAAGGCCCGCTCACCCCGTGATTTATACCGGACCTTTGGAACAACCAGCAGCAGATGATCTGCTGAACGAAGGGGACGAGTGGGAACATACGGAGACAGCAGGTCTGTCAGGTAGGATGGGGATGGGCAACTCAAAGCCTTTCACAGAAAATCTCAATAAAAACATTTGAGTTTGTGTTTGTAATGTGTCAAAACCTGTAAAGGTTTAAGGGGTATGAGCTCGACTGTAGACCTGTCCAAGGTGTCCCCCGCCTCTCGCTCGATGACTGCTGGTGCTAGACACCAGCTCCCCGCGACCCGACCCGGGTTTATTAATGTCTACGTACCCGACTGGAGATTCAACGCTTAAGTTCATGTTAGACAGACACACAGCTTCCTCTCCACTACAAGTTCTTCAGATGAAGGTTATGCAGTTAAAAAGTACACACACACACACACGCACGCACGCACGCACGCACGCACACACACACACACACACACACACACACACACACACACACACACACACACACACACACACACACACACACACACACACACACACACACACACACACAAGAAGTAAAGTTTTCAACACTGAAAGCATAAAAACACATACCTACGGATTATTCTGCAATGCCCTTACACCCTTGTGTGCGCGTGTGCTCACTGTTTAAATTTTTTTTTACATTTCTTTTGTAGATACACTTTGTAGTTTTTTCTTTTGTTTTCATTCCTCCACTGCACACTCCTCTTGCCAATTAGCAGACAGTTGTTTTATTATTCCTTTTTAAAACTTCTTTTCAAAAACCTGAAGGAGAGCGCGGCTGGGGGAAGAAAACATCAGCTTATCATTACACCAGAGCTTCGCCTCTGCACCTTGTTCCTCTCATCGTAAAACCTCAGGAGGTTCCCTCAGAATAGCTCAAATAGCATAAAAATGACATGCTTTTTACAGGGCTTTGGTATGGAGCTCTGGGTGGGGGTGGTCAGATATCTGGAGCATCAAGGGTGGGACGTATGAAAACATGGAGGGGATTCATGCACAATTACTGTTTTCTTCTGTTCCAGTGAAGCATATCTGTTGTGCTCGGAGCAAGTGAGGGTTAATAATTTGCTGGGCCAAACAATCGTGTCACCACCTTTGACCCTGCAGAAATAATAAAGCTCTGCAGGGAGATAAAAACAACTGGTCACATGGTACGGTGTAATAAAGCAGGAAAAATAAAGTTAAATGCTTTTAAACCAAAGAAAATCACAGTAGGCTCTGGGATTTTGTAACTCAGCCTCCATGTGGCACACGGACAAAGAAAAGTGGCAGAAAGCACTCCAGCGTTCAGCTGCTTGCTCCGCTCCGTTTCACCGTGATGATCAGAAAAGAAACGGTTCCAGCGCCGATCTCTGCCCGGCTCCACGCCTCAGACGCCACGCTGAGTTGTTTCAGAGGAGACCTGTTCACTTATTTATCCACTCATTCTGCAACAATGTGTGGAGTGGATCTTCTGAAGTCAGTTTCTGCCTCCAGCCTGCTTAAAGGCAGGGTTTTCTTTTTAAAGGGGGTTTCTGTGGAGTTTTAATGATCAGTCAGGATCTCAGCTGCAGAATCAGAAGTTAAAATGATCCCATGCAAAAGATTATGGGAGAAAATCTCCAGAAAGGGGAAAACCTCATCCAAGAAGAGAACTTTGTGGATTTTCTGCATCGTGTATCCTAGTAAAGTGGAGGAACAGTCAAGCTTCAGACGTTTCTCTAATGTGATGCAACTGATTCTTACTACGTTTACCAGCACACCAAAAACTCCAGTCCTCATTTCTATGCATCATTCCCCCCAAATACACCTAATCAAGGAATACAAAATAAATACGAAGATTGGGCCCAAACTCAACCCAACAGAACCTTTGAGAAAAAACAAAATTCATTTATTTCTGTGACTTAAACCTTTAAAACTTTAACTGTGTTTTACAGACACAATCCTGCAGGCTGCAAGCAGAAAGTTTCTTAAACATTCTGAATATTTCTGTCTGATGACATCAGATGAATATATTTTTGATTATGAAAAACTAAAAGTCATTTTACTCATGGGACATGTATCATGTGTTTGATTTTAAACAGAAAAACAAACACGTGAATATTTTCTTGTGTCTGTAACTCAGCTGATGATCAGCTTCAAACGACCTCGAGACAGAAACTCTCCCTGAGGCCTTTTCCAGAAAGTGTCATGGCTGACATCTGCCTCGGTCTGGGGGGGGGGCAGCGATGACCTAAACAAGTTGTGGGATAAACACGAGTTAAGCCGGGCCGGTGTTTATATGGATCACAATGGTTTGTTGCAACGTGAGTCCCATGGGAGTCCTGAGAACAGCCGATCCAGGCTGTAAACAAGAAGTGAGGGATCTTGGGAAAATCAGTTGATATTCCGAGGTTACACCGGTCCCTCTGTGGTCAGTCAGAGTGAGGTCGTTGTCTTTTGGGTGGAGAGGTTTAATGAATCACTAGAATGAATCTGAACATGTCTTCAGAAGTTTAAATAAAATATTTAGCTTGCACCTTGGTCATCGCGGATTAACGGAACCCTCTGATGGAAAACCATGACGGAGCAATCTTCTGATCACCAAAAATAGAGGTCCCGTGCTCCGATGTTTGCAAATGATGCAAACCTGAACTTCAAAAATAAATGAATATCTTTAGGTAGAAAATGTTGTCCGACATCACAAGGAACACTGTTTTGGAGGAAAGGTGATTGATTAACATAAGCAGGTCTGTGCTAGTGTTGGCGTTAGTTTTTCATTTTCAAAGAACAGATCAATAAATGTAGTGTTAAAAAGCCATGAAAATGTAAACATGAAACTTTTTTGCTGCAGTTTTAGGTTTGATTGGTGTGTGTGTGTGTGTGTGTGTGTGTGTGTGTGTGTGTGTGTGTGTGTGTGTGTGTGTGTGTGTGTGTATGCACGCACGTGAGCATGCGCGTGGTTAAGCCTCATGGCATATACTTTATCTGGAAGTAAAATAATAATAATAATAATAATAATAATAATAATAATAATAATAATAAAAAAAATAAAAAAAAAATAATAATAATAATAATAATAATAATAATAATAATAATAATAATAATAAATCGACCTCCGAAAACCCCATACTTTGTTCAGAGTTCTTTTTTTTTTACCATTTGTTCCTCAATGAGCAAACAACTTTATATTTGAACAACTTGTAGTTTAAAAATTAAGTAAATTT
Organism: Aphyosemion australe; assembly: GCA_006937985.1. NCBI lineage: Eukaryota > Metazoa > Chordata > Actinopteri > Cyprinodontiformes > Nothobranchiidae > Aphyosemion > Aphyosemion australe. The sequence continues at coordinate 61,097 of SSNS01000178.1, read as the reverse complement.
CAATATTTAATTGTAATTCTCCCAAATGCTAAACATATTTTTCCTGACTAAAAACACGTTCATGCAGGCTAAAACGTATTATTTAAATAATAAATTATTGATAGATTCTCCTTCGTCATGTTTTCTAAACTCCATTTAAATTTTTCTGTATTTATATTCAGTGTAATTTAACTTATTTTAGCTAGCTTCTTATAACCTGAACATAAAATAAATTCAAACAATTGTTTTTTTAGCTTTTTAATTTTTAATTTTCTGCAAATTAAAAAGCACATCTTCGGAGACTTTTATTTTGAAGTTCCTTTACCTGCTCTCTCTTCTGTGCTACGGCCAAATCAAAGTATCTTTCTGATAAGTTATCTACTGCAGTTACATTATATAAGCTTAAACATTAATTATAGTTTAACCACATTTTACAAACCGTGATAAAGAAACAAATAATCTAAGTGAGCAAAGTTCACGTCTCTGATTCCGTATGCGTGAAACAGAGTTTGTGTCACGTCTCCACGTGGTAGCTCTTGGTGTTAAGATCTTTTTAGCACATTAAAATAAGGAAATGATACACTGAACATTTACTATGTTAGCATTAGCTTCTAGCTAAACCAACCCCCTCAGAAACCTGTTTTAACAAACTTTATTGTCTCATCGTTCTGCTGATCAGCTGCCTGTTTGCAGAAAAACACAAACTTAGTAACTATTATTTCGTAATTATAAACTTTTCAGAAATTAGCCGAACTTTGCAGACTTCAGGTCGGCTTGTAATTGGATTTTGAGAGTGATGCCCTTGTATGTGATTGTGTGAATTAGGAGTTGTGACAGTTCACATCTGTCTCTCTGCCTCTATATCTCTTCCCTTTACTCACAAACTCACGTTTCTCCGTGTGAGTCCACCACCACAGGTGTGTACTCGTGCGTGCTCGTCCCATGTTTGTGTATCCACACGTGTGTACAGAGGGAAAAGATGCCATTTTTCCTGTGTATATCCAGGGCACATTGTCTGGACAGGGAAAATGAGAATGGATGGGATTGTAATTACTGAATGGAGATATCCACACAGTGTGAAATTAGAAAAGGCTGGGCGAAAACCTCCCACGGGCAAAGCCAGCAAGGAGAGAGTAGTTGTCATGGTGATAGGCCAATTCAAACGGGGCTTTGCAAACCTTTAGGGAAAGAGGTACAAGTGTGTGTGAGAGCTTGTTTTGTGTGTGAACGTGGAGAGAAAAGTTGCAGTGACCTTGATGAAGACTCACAGCAGGGTGTTTGGGATGTTATTACATTTAACCACACACTGAGTTTAACTAAGTGTCGTCGGGTCTTAATGAGCCGAGACGAGACACAAAATTACAAGAAAAGGCACAAATTCTCAGTTGGAATTCCACTGAATGAATACAAAACCTTCGCATTGTGTTGAAACATGACTTGTGAAATTGTGGGATTTTTGCACAAATGTGTTGCAAATTTCTTGGGACAAATTAGTCATGAAGGTTCCTGAAGGTTTTTTGTCTTTGTCAAAGTCACAATGCTCTTGAAAATAAACATTTGTGCCACCAGTTAATCAGCATCTCTCTGGACTTGTGCCTACATTTATAAGTTCTATCATTCACACGTGCAAATAAAAACTTACTTTTGTTCATTTAGATTCCTGTCGTGGGAAAAAGTGTCAGATTTCCTAGAGCTGCTCTCTTTTTGACATGCATTTAGTGTGGAAATGTGCTCTTTCCAGAGAGCTGGTGGTATCTGGATCTCTGGGAACAAAACATGATAAAAGAAACCATCAGGCTCACCACTACCTTAACAAAAACAGGGCAGGCATGTCAGGAAAAGCCTTTTTTTTTTTTCCAGAAAATGGTGCCAGATCTTGTTGCACCTATTCAGATTTCTGAGAGAATGGCTCACAATCTCTGCAAGGGCTGCTTGGATCTCAATTTTATTAGATTAGGAAGATTAGGAAGTTCGTAATCTATAAAACCAAGACCTGACTGGTTGGAGAATAAAGAGAATCGGACTTTCCAGGCAGGGAAAAAAATGTAAAAAAAAATAAAGATACAACAAAAACACGTTGTGTCTAACGCTGGCTTACACCTAAGGATTCTCACGGTCTCAGACTAAAGACTGGCAGTCTTTAGGAATCTCATTGGAGTCTCTGCGCGCTCCCGTCGTCTCGATCTTTAAATGTAATGTGATAATCTGCTGTCGACGACCCGATTTATGCCAGTCTTTCTCTAGTCTTTCACTTCCAGCATGCTAGGTGTTGTCTCTAGTCGGAGTGACGTACATCAATCAACAACCAATAAAATACGTTCTCACAGCGGAACCATTTCAAACTTCTGCAGAGCATTAGTGGGAATAAAATGCTAAAATAACCTAGTTGTAGTCGTGTAAATAGTGTCCCTGCAAGATTCAGCGTTTAGTCTGAGTCTAGGACTAAAAACAATGAGTCTTTTCTAAGCAATAATCGTTGCATAGTTTGCAAGACTTTCCCACAAAAGTTTACTCTTTATTTGCAGTTTTGATCAATGCAAATGTCTTATTTTAAGGTGATCCCACCTATGTCATTAAGACTTCCAGTCCCAGTGACCAGGTTATTTATAAAGAACTCGTGTTGTCCAACTAAAACCAAGCGTCTGACTCAAGGACAGAAAACATTACGTACGCTGTTTAAAGAAGTATTTACCCTTGGGTCGCTTCAGCCTCCAGTTGTTTTCTCTCACAAAACAAAAGTGAATGAAAGAATTCCAATATTCTGAGAAATGTGTTTGGAAATGACTTTGTGAGGAAGAATGTCAAAGCCAAATGCAGAAATAGTTTTTCTCCAGGTTGGACAGTTTGTGATTCATCCTGTTTGTAGTCAAACACGCTGCAGTTTTCCTCTGTTGTTAGTTGACATTAAGCATGAATGAATCCTGTAAGGAGGTCAGCTTCTTACTGGACCAGCTTAACTCCTTAGAACACAGACCATCACGGTTTAATTCTCATGCTGAGCTCATTGGTGATTCATGAGTTTGAGTAGGGATCAGCTAAACAAGTGGATGTTTGGAGATTTGGATCAAGAGCAAAAGTAGCTGAAATTGGTTTCCTCCAGCTGGGCTCATCCTTAGAAGTAAGATGAGAAGGAGATCAGAGAAGGGCTCCTTCTCCTCATCGAAAGGAGTCAGCTGAGGTGTTCAGGGCATCTCATGGTGGTTCTGGGTGTTTGTCAGAGGCAGGCCCAGAACTGGAGAGATGATTTCACCTTTCTGGCCTTAGAAAGAGGAGAAAGGATCCCTCCTGGATCTGCTACCCACCCTTGGTTAAACGGTATAGAAATGGATGGATAGAGTTAGTAGAAAAGGGAGAAGGTCAATTTGTAGCCTCACCAAACTTTGTACCCAGTGGTTGTCTTTTTTTTTAAGTTGGGTCAGATTGGTAACCTTTGTGCCTCCATGCACTCACCGTATGAATGAATCCCTGCACACATGCATGCATCCTTATAAACACCAGCTATTCTAGATCCTGCTTGTGCTCCAGCAGATAAAAGCATTTATTTTGGAGAGTGAGAGTATAAAATGGATGCTGCTTTAATGCCTCTTTAATATTTAGGAAAGCATCTGAGTTACTCTAGAATCCTCATGTCAGATGTGAGTCCAGCAGCATTTGTTCAGTTCTTTTGTCTTGAGATCTAAAGTTATTTAAAAATCATCCAGGTCCACGTCTCTGAAGGCCCAATCTAACCATGCTGAGGATAATAACACTAAACTGGTTTATCTTCATGTAGGGCTAGCTGCAGGACATAAACAATGACAAATGAAGCACTGGGGTCATAACTGGGTAGGAACCACGTAGGGGTCGCCCTCTGGCTGATTGTGCCTTTTTGTAGCCCTGTAACATGAACTGACCTGAAAAAGAAATTTAAAGTTTTACTTGATAAATTAAAATAAAAAACTTTTCTTCAGGCAATAACTCAACATAAATTGTTTGCCTGAACAGATAAATGCCCTAAAAATGAGTTATTAATCTGATTCTCAGGGTCAGATGAAGCTGATGCACGTCCTTCAAAAGGCTAAACATGTTTGTTTCCTTTAAACTTTCTGTAGTTTTAGCTCTCGTCTCTTTAAAGCATCAAACTTACCGTTGGTTCATGGAAACGCTCGACAGGAAACTCTTCCTGAACATAACATAACATTCCAAATATCCTGACAATTCCAAACTATGGTGTCAGCTCACCAAAGCAGCACACAAATAGAGATAAACTCAGATTTATGTTTCTGAGGCTGCATCAATGGAGGGTTTGTGTGTGGGATCCTGTTGGCACAGAGCCACTTTTCCTCCCTGCTGCATGAACTGAATCACGGGACAAGGAGGAGTAGATTCCTTTTCCAAAGTTCAAAGTCCGCCGCAAAATGATAATGGCCTTCTTTTATCAGTCCGCCATAGTAATGAGCTTGTTCATCACCTAGGGGGGAGAAAAGGCGTATGGATGTGGGGGATGTGGGGGTGGACGGAGGCTGAGGAATGCCCATCCATCAGGCGCCGTGCTCATAGTTTGGCCAAAGCCACGTCCCACTCAAACATCTAGACCGCTACATCACTGTCTGCACGCGGAGACGGGAAAACTCCACAAACATCTGCAGCAATGATCTAAATACGATACATATGCTGCAATTACAACTGTTGGTCCAAAACTGATATAACAGATTTTTATCACAGCCTGAATGAAACCAAATGTACAAAGTTTATAAACCAGGAAGTGAAAGGCATCAGAAATGTTCTGTTGTCTTTACATCATACGGTTTGTAAAGTGGAATCCTGCAGAAAATGGTCTCTTCCTTTACTTTCTAACACTAGTTTGAGTGTAAAACACCAGTTTAGACGTGTCAGAAGTATTCATATTTTTAATTCATTAGATTCTTTTCTGTATGTTTAATAATGCTGTATGTTTGACCAAATGTCTTTTAATGAAGGGACCAAGTTCCCAAAGTCAAAATGAGCTCATTTATTCGTCCAGTTGCAAAATAAACAAACATATTTTAATCTCTCTCTTCTTAGCATCCGTGTTTAATCCTGATGTTGTTGTCTCTGAGCGTCCGGCTCTTGTGCATAAGCCGGCGTAAACACCCAGATGTAAGTGGAAAGATTATGAATCACTAGAGGCTGACAAAGTTCCCATTAGGCTGAATTAGCAGCTTTTAGCTTTTAGCTCAATATAAACAAAATCCATCCGTCAGGTTTCCAGGTGACGGGAACCTGACAGGTTACCATCCCCATGTGGGGTCACTGCTACTTCTGGCTCAATAAGCAACCCCCCCGCCTTCAGCCTCCAGCTCCACAGGACATACGAGCTGAGCGGAGGGGGAGGAGTGTGTGTGTGTGTGTGTGTGTGTGTGTGTGTGTGTGTGTGTGTGTGTACATATGTGCATGTGGTGAAACCTTGCTCTGGGGAAGATCTTGTTCTCCTGGTTGTCCTTGAACGTTCTCGTTCGTTCACTGATAACTCTGGATATGAATTCATCGTCTAAGTGTGTTTTATTTTGAAGGCTCCGTCAGAACTGACGCTCGGATAAAGCCAAGTGGTAACTGGTTTAAATCTCATTCAGACAGCAAATACAGTAAAAATCACATTAAAATAAGAATCAGGCGTCTGCACAGCTCAGCAGTCAACAGCAAGTTTTCCTGTTTTTATTCTAAAATGAATAAAAATATATTTATTCATATAAAATTAGACGAAGGTTGGAGTCTCTGAAGATTGAAACCAGAGGGACGTTTTGGTTAAACGGTCTGACTGATACTGAGATCTTATCTTCTCCATTATCTTTTGGAATTTGCAGGTTTTTAAGTTTAAATGCTAATTCTATTATTTTAGGGGTTTTGGTCCAAACAAACAAACATGTAAACAAAGTGTTTTTGTATTTTAATGAAGGCGCTGGGAATGCCGTTAAACATGGAAGACAGGTTTTTGGTAATTATTCCATTTTTCTGGGTTTGGTTTGGTTCTGGGGGATTTTAACTTATTAGAGTTGTGACAACAGGCCAGATGTTGAGGAGGGGGTGAAAAGCTCCTGATGCTCTCGTCTGACAGGAACTGTGTCACAAAGCAGACATGCTTCTTGGTTATTAATGCTATCATCTCTTCATTTTTGGGTCGTTCTTTACTTTGGTTTAGTCTCTGTCGAGCTCATAATGCCTTCAAATCATTTGGTAAACTCCAAAAAACAAAAGCGCACATTTTGAATCTGACTTAAAAAATAATCCTAAAACCGATTCGTACTTGGAGCTTGTGTGTTCTCATGCATGCATGGAACTTCTCCAGGTACACTAGTTTAATGGGCCAGGGCAGGGCATGAATGTTAACTTTAGCAGGTGTCAGGCCCAAGGTGCAGGTGGAGGAGCTAAAAAAAGGATTTCATTAAAACCAGGAACCAAAATCAACATCAGGATCACTGGGATAAGTGGGAGAACTGGGCTATAAACAGCAGCTAAAACAACTGGAGGATCTGACTAGAAAGGAGCGAACTGGGTTGATTTTAAACTTACAAAACAGGAACAGGTGAGCTGATGAGAAGGTGCAGGTGCAGAGTTCATGACTGGAGCTGAAGAACAACTGACCCAACTAAACCAGATCACAACACCTTCAGCATAAATAAACATTCAAACGTTCTCTAGAGCAGCTTTTCTACGACGTTAGAAAACAAAAGCAAATAATAATCAGCAGAGCTTGTGCCTAAGTCTTGAGAATAAACCTTTGCCTTGTACCTTACCTATCATGGCTCATGCAACCCTGTTTATGGAAAAGCTCTAACATTCCGGTTGTTTACGCCTCTCTCCACCACACTGACCAGATCGGCGTTCCACGGTCGTCTCTAATTGTGCACGGCGGGAAGTCTGGTACCTCTGGAGGAAGCAAACAAGGTCAAGCTTAGTGTGACACAGTCATGAATATTTAATTGATACAAATGTTTTCATCTTTTCAGATAATTGGTGGGAAAAAAAAGACGGGCCAAATTGTTGGATTCTCTGAAAATGAAACCAGGTTATTTTTTATCTGAACATCAAGTTTAGTCGTCAGATATTTTTTCTTTTGCTTTCATTTAGTCTCATTTTTCTCTGTTTCACATGTATTTAATGAAAATATCAATAAAAATAAAGACAAACAGACAGAAACCCTCCTGAGAACACTTGAATAATTCAGGCGCTTTGGGGCCGGGAGCGCTTCGGGCTCGGCGGAGCCGTGTTTAAACCAAAGCAGTTTGTGCTTGCAATTGGAGATGAAGAGGCCATTTGTCTCTGTAGTGTGCAGAGCTCTTATCAGGGATTTGTTTGTGGCACAACTTCATTTGCATGAATTTCTTGGAGACTAAGATGAAAACTCTGCTTCCTTGGCTTTAACAGGAGGAACAGAACGTTCACTGCTGCAAGCAGCTTTTAATGTCACTCAAATGCTCCACTTGTGATAAGATTTTCAGCTCAGTGTCGTCATTTTGACCAAGATTAGGCGTCTGGGAAGGGAAATTTCACCTTTTACAACTTCGGTTGTGTTGGTCTGTGATTTGTCTGTTTATTCAGGAAGGTTTTGGTGACAAAAAAACAACATTTTAGCCAAAAAGGTGTAAAGTGTTTTGATAATGTCCATTAACCACAGCCATGATCTTGAATAGGAATGACATTTAACAAAAAATGATTACTTCATCCATTCTCGTCTCCTTATCCAGTGTCGGGTTGTGGGGGAAGCAGCCTAAGCAGAGAGGCCCAGACTTCCCTCTCCTCAGCCACTTGGGCCAGCTCCTCCGGGGAAATCCCAAGGCGTTCCCTGGCCAGCCGAGAGACATAGTCCACCAGCGTGTCCTGGGTCTTCCTTTAGTTCTCCTCCCAGTTGGACGTGCCTGGAAAACCTCACCAGGGAGGCGTCCAGGAGGCATCCTAACCAGATGCCCGAGCCACCTCAACTGGCTCCTCTCAATGTGGAGGAGCAGCAGGTCTACTCCGAGCCCCTCCCGGATGACCGAGCTTCTCACCCTATCTCTAAGGGAGAGCCCAGCCACCCTGTGGAGAAAACTCATTTCGGCCGCTTGTATCCGTGATCTCGTTCTTCCGGTCACTACCCAAAGCTCGTGACCATAGGTGAGGGTAGGAACGTAGATCGACCAGTAAATCGAGAGCTTCACCTTCCGGCTCAGCTCTCTCTTCACCACGACAGACCAGTACAACGCCCGCATCACTGCAGATGCAGCACCAATCCACCTATCGATCTCCTGATCCGTCATTCCCTCACTCGTGACCAAGACCCCGAGATACTTAAACTCCTCCACTTGTGTGGATCTTATGTGCAACAAAATATTTCATTTTTCTTTGATAATTTTTAATATTATAAAACACATTTATTAGCATGATGTTGTCAATGACACATTTATTTATTTTTTATCAATTATGCATGCCTGTGTTGCCACTAAATCCCACATTTATTCCTCAAAACATCCACCGACCGTCGCTTTTATGAAAATCTAAGAAACTTCCATAAAAGGACGCCTCGGATCTGCAACACGAACCACATTCTAGTAACTGAACCACAACTAATTGCTCCGTTTCTGAAGCTGACCCCAACTTCTGACCCCTAGAGGAGAAGGAAGAAAGACTGAATTAATTTGTCCTCTGGGAAACTCCAGAAAATCCCATAAACATTCAATTCCCACTTGATTCAGGTCATGAGAGGACTACGGGAGAAAGAAACCAGAACCACACGTAGAACCAATCATCTTTTTTTATCCAGTTTTCAATAAAAAATACATTCATACAGAAACTATCTTACAAAACAATTTCAAATGAAAAAAAATCTTGTTATGCCATAAAACGAACAAAAATAGAGCCTCGTTTTTTATCCAATAAAGTTTTTTTTAGCTAAAGACAGGGAATATTTGGAAAATAATATGTGAAAATAACAAAACTACACGAGCACCAGGATGAAAATGATGACAATTCAAGTGTCCAGAACAATTCACGTCACGTTGTTTTATTTGATGGATGATAGGCCACACGTGTAGACGCTGTTGATGACATTTAAAAAAATGCATTGTCCAATCGACTCGTCTCCAGAACTGTTACACAAACAAGTGCGTCTATTTTACAGTAATTCTTCAGCCTTTTATTGTTTTTTATTAGAAACAACACTTCACTCCTGCTTTTGGTCCCGTTTGCGTTCAAAATATAAGCTTCCTTACAAAACCTTTAGTTTACAATGTAACATCTGTCAGTGTAAAAACAAGCGTTCTGTTAATGTACAACTGGTTGACCTGCGATTAAACAAGATGTCTGTGAAGTTCCGTTTGCCTCTTTACTGGTTAAAGATAGAAACCAGAAATCGTGATGAAACGATCCAAATTTAATCCAACTGAAGGATTTGATCTAACATAAAGGTGCAGACGTTTGGTCCCAGTCCCTCCTCAGCTCAGATGTAGAAACCACAGCTCAGCTGAACTAGTCGGACCGGTCCTGGTACCGTTTAGAGTCGGATTAAAGGTTGTTTAAACGGAGGAGAAACTCTGACTCGCTGGGAGCGAGACTAAACAAAACAAACGTCAAAGCAGACTTATGATTAAGACTGCGGTCGAAGCTTCTTGGGACACGTCTTTCGCTCTGGAGAGGGTTTGTTTTTGACACATCGTCTAATAGAAACCTGACGGACGCCTTCCCTTCGCTGTAAATTCTGTTGTGTCACCATCATTTGGGACTGACCACAACATTTCACGAGAACACGTTTCCACAGCTCGGTACCGTTTTACAGCAGGTTATGGTTCGTCTGCACTGCATCCGCATCCTCCAGTACTACACAGTAGTAAACCGCTGGAAGATAATCTGGTTCTCCACGTCCCGCACACTTCCGTCTCAAATCTGGGTCGTTTAGAAGAATACGATTCGTTCTGTGATATATTCAAGAAAAAAATGAACAGAAATGTAGAAACGGCAGTCATCGTGAAACTGAGATATATATTTTATAAAGAAAATCGGTTGTGAGAGAAAAAGGTGCAACTGTATGGATCCGAGCCTAAATAAAGCTATTCAATAAGGAACTACTGCATTAGCAACGGCCGTTTGGTGTTTGTGAGCGTGATCTATTTAACAGGACAAGGCCACTTACATAAGGCATCAGTAAGGTCAACAGTGCATTTACAGATAGAACTAAACCAAAAAGCAAATGTGAAGAAAAAAAAATCCCCCAAAATCAAGACTAAACAACAGTGGTTTCCCCAACTTCAAGAAAAAAAGACTGCCTTATGTGTTTTTGTACAATGCCATGATATTCTCATGATGGTAGCTGCGCTGGAATGGAATTTTGTTGTCCTATAAGGAAATAAGTCAGCAACACATCCCCAGATCCCATGCAATGTCTGTTATAATGGAAATAACTGTGTGTACATTTTTTTTTGTCTTTTTTAGATACAAGGCTTTTAGACAATGAACAACAAAATGAGCTTTCTAGCGTGTATGTTCTGAGACAGGCCACGGAATACATTGCACATTTAATAGCTGCACTAAACAAAACAACCTCTCAAGTTTGAACGGGGAGCTGTTGTTCCACCTCCCGACAGACAGGGGGCGACCTCTGGCGTTTCAGTTCCAAAGAACAACACTCCCCGCCCCAGCAGACAGACTCAACACAGACAGAACCTTTTTTTTTCTTTGCTTGCATTCATTCTTAGTGAGACAACAGATAACACCCCCGTCAAAAAGAAAATCTCACACCCCGCAGGTCATTCACGCGCAAGCTCCATCCGCTCCGCCTCAGGGATCCAGTCACAGGCACTCACAGTCCCATGCGTACAGGCAAACACACTGTCAAAGGAGGAGTGACACCTCCACCCTTGGAGTCCCCAAAATCCTCCAGGAACAGAAGAAAAAAAAAGCATTGGACACCATACAGAAGAGTCTCTTCCCATCTACTCCGGCCAAGATCTTTCCCCATTTCACCAAGTCCCTCTTCACCATCCCTCTCCTCCGTAAAAAGCCTTTCAGGAGCAATCACCACAGCGAGGTGTTGGAGGCACTGAGTATGGTGCAAATAATAGCCTGCGTTGCTTCGTGTTTTTCCACTGACTGGAACACGGCGGTGCTCCTGTTAATGCTCCCAGGACACGCCGGCCTCGCTGATCCCCTACAGGTCAGGACAATCAAGCAGACTCATCCCTCAGAGCTCTCAACATGGAGGCCATCCTAGATGTGCCTCTTCATGTGCAGCGCCAGGTGGTCGGAACGGGAGAAACACCTGGAGGGGCAGAGAGAAAAGGCTTTTGAGTACTTGAGACTTTATCGCTCAACCTCGACAGTGTTGTGGTCGTCGGGAGCGATGTTGGGGATTTGGGTAAAAGAGCAGAAAAACAGCAGAAATGGAGACAGAAGAGAAGAGTTTAGAAACTTTCTAAAGCTTTGAAGTAGTCACAGAAACCGAAATCTGGCCTGATCTATGGGTTTTTACGGCATTCAACGGTTAAAACCAAGAAACTGAAGCTTTAAAAAACATCTGTAAAAAGACTTTTTCCTTTTATTTAATACATTTGATGCCTGTTAGTCAACTTGTGTGAATAATAACTTTTGGTTTCTAAGCAGATTTAAAGATTCAGGGAAACGGTCAATCCCATCATCTTAACCTCGATCCTCCACTTCGAACGCCGTTTTGACTAAATAGTTCAAGGAAACGCTTCATCTTAGGGTACTGTGGGAATAATTACTGCTCTGAGGATAAGTGAGCATCAAATCCTAATCACACTTTTGTTTTAGAATCTTTTCAGCCACCGGAACAACAAAAACACCTGTTTTTCTCTGCTAACCCCCCCCTCAACACGCACCTGTCGCAGTGACTGCATTTAAATGGCTTTGCTCCAGTGTGCTTCCTGAAGTGTCGGGTGAGTTCATCACTTCTTGCAAAGCGCCAGTCGCAGCCCTCCCATGAACACCTGTAAGGCTTCTCACCTGCAACGACCAGTCAGAGAAAAGAAACACGTCAACAAAGCTCCAGTGGGGCATTTTGTGTCGGAACGTTCAAAAGCTCCTGACAAATGGTAACTCTGAGTTCTCGGCCTGGAATCACAATATTTAACTTTTTAAACTCCCCCAAATATGAGCTAATATTTACAGAGCAGGAGCTGATGTAGTGGTGGTTTCTGGGAAAGCCTAATCCCTAAGTGGACGGGGCTGACTACTATAAGCTGAGGAGAAAAACAACCTTGTGAGATCTGTGGTATGCAGCTGTGCCGAGCTGCTTGAGTGGAGAGCTTATGTAACAGGGGAGAGCTGCTAGGAAAAAAAGCCCAGAGTGTTTCTACGGCTCTGAAGGCTATTAACCACGAGCCTAACGTGGTCAGAGAGAGATGCGAGGAATGTGACTTCCTCTGCTGTAAACAGCCTGGCAGAGGTCGGAGGTCACGAGGGAAACGGCTCACATTTGAACCCCCCCAACAAAACACAGCAAATGTCACTTTCCCATAATTATCATTCACGGTTTTTTCCTCGAGTCTGAATGCAAACGAGAGTTTGGGAGTGTTCCCATGGTGAAATCTGAGAACTGTTGATTTGTTTTCAGGTTCCACATCCTCTGGGTGCTGCTAGGCCACAAAAGGACATCCCTCCCCCTCACGCCTCTCCCTCTCACACCCTCCCCTCCCTGCATGAAGTCATGTTCGACTGTGTGAATTAGGTCATAGTTGAGGGCATTCCTCCTGACAAACTATTCAAAGTATGTGGGAGTATTTGAGCCAGAAATCCGAGTCCAGGTTGATTTTCTGTGTTTACCTGTGTGTGTGCGCTGGTGTGCTTTGAGGTGGGAGCTCTTGGTGTACACCTTTCTGCATCCATTGAAGTGGCACCGATGTACCCGCCTTTTGACATCGGGCGAGGCCTCCCCGCTGGTCAACCCGGACCTTTCCACGGTCCTCTCCATGCCCCCAGTCCTTATTTTTCCAGGTGAGTGCAGCACAGTCTGTATGCCACTCCAAACCTGAGCCGCGGAGCCCTCCTTGCTGAGCTCAGGAGAGGAAGGCGGTGTGCTGATGATGGCAGAGCCCAAGTCTTCACCGCTGTCACCCAGAATATCAGTCAAAGAGCTGGAGGAGAAGTCGAGGGTGGGGGAGAGCTCCTCAGAGCTGTCCGAGGCCTCGCTGCTGGCATCCGAGTTGAAGCCACCACCATCCAGGTGCTGGCTATCGTGATTGTCTACCTCCTCCTTGATGTGGGGGATCTTTGGGTCAGACTCGTTCGACTTGTCCCCACAGGCAAGCATCAGCTTGCTCCACAGGTCCTCCTGGTTCTCAAATTTGAGGTCAGTGGCTGAGACGTAGGGCTCGCTCTGGAGGTATCGCTCCAGCTCGAGGCATGTCTGTGTGGAGGGAGGACAAGATTAGAGTGAGTGAGCAGAGCCTAAAGCCGGTAGCAGAACTCAAACAGAAAGTCCCTAAAAGCACTAAAGTAGTGCTCTGTTAGCACAGGAAGCTGTGGTGTTCTCCGGTGCAGTGCTTTCATTCTTGGCAGCAGGAGGAGGAAGAAATACTGTGACACCGTAACACTGGTAGACCTACTTCCTCTCTGTCTGCAGAGTCAAGACACAATGTCCTATGCAAAAGTGCACTCTAAGGGTGCCCGGTGAGGCCACATCAGGGAGGATTACACAAACTGCACATCATCCCGAGAGCATGCAAGAACAAGGCCCTCCAGCCTGCAAATGCATGCATGAGTTTGCAAGAATGTAAGTGTGTGTGTGCGCGTGTGTTAGTGTGTGCGTGCAGAGTTTGGTCATGAAATTTACATATGCTACAGAGCAAACCAGCCCCCCCCCTTCTTGGGTTAGAGAAGTGCTTGTAGATCTTTTAAATCTATCAATTATTCACCATAATGTGGTTTTAATAATGCATTTGGAGGCATCGCTAGAAATACCACAGCACAGCAGGGACTGGGGGGGTCTGATTCGTGGGGGTCCATAAAAAGCCTGGCATGAATACTTCAAGAGCCACTGTGGATTGTGGGCCTATTTTCTGTGCTTAAAAAAGGAAGTGAGCGAGCACTTCCTTAACCCTCTGCAGCACAGGCCAGAGAGATGTCACCAGCTTGCACGACTGTGTGGTTTCCTGTGATGAAGCACTTTCAAATTTCAGTCAGAAGTTGTGACAGTCGTCATGTTCGAAGCTCGAAGGATCACTGAACCTACGGACTTTTACCACAGGAGCTTTCGAACAAAATATCTAAATGAATCGGAGTCAAAAGGCGGAACGTTAGCCCTCCTTCAGAGGATTTCACAAACTCATTTATTTTATAGAACGCCATCATCAATGAAAATCCTCTTTAAATAATAAACAGTAGATCAAACTGTCCTTGGAGGATGAAAGTTTAATCATTTTAAAGCTATTTTGTGTCATCCAGTGGAGAATTTACGTCTAAAATAAAGATAACACCATGAGGAGTAGCTGGGGGAGGAAGGAGGACGCAGAGAATTCAAATGCCTCTCGTCAGCAGAGCTGCATGAATCCCAGGCGAGCTTTAAATGCCTGAGAGGGCGACTTGGACCGGAGCCCGAGGAGGGCTGATAAACGGAGACAGAAGACACCGAAGCGAATTCAGCTCGTGTTTCTGCGCCCTCCCCTCGTTCCCAGACCCAAACTCCACCGACCGTTCCAGCCTCCAAAGGCTTGGTTGAGCCAAACTGGAGCAGAAACCAGTCCCAACTGTCATTCCCTCTTTCATGTGTCACTCTCATGTGTATTTGTGTGTGTGTGCGCGCGCGCGCGTCAGAACGAGAGACAGGGGGAGGCATGAGCAGGGGGAGGAGGAGGAGACACGCACGGCTCGCCATTCAGCCGCTCCATCTGCAGCCCAGCATGTTTTTATTCTATCACACGCGGACGCGCCTCCACAACCACGCAGGCATCCGCACGAACCTTCACCAGGATCTGGCGCTAAATAAAAACTGCGATAGAAAAACAAACTGCGCGTGAACAAATAGTAAAAACTGAGCGATTTCCGCTCAGTGAGGATGTGACGGCTTTTGAAAAGTTGTCACAGCCACAGTGGAACTTTTACAGGAACAAACAGCTTATTTTTGTTATTTAGGGAATTATTATAAGGGGAAATTGCATCACTTCCCTAAAGTACCGGAGAGAAACTGATGTTAACTGTTGCTCCGAGTCCGACTGGAACAAACAACTCTGACATTTGCGCGTCCGCGCGCAGCTGTCACAGCAAACACGTTTCCCCAAATTAAATTACGCACATTCCTCTGGTCAGACAATCACGCAGGAGGAGCGTGCTGAAGACTCAGATCCTTACCTGCTGCCAGTACTCTTCCAGAGAAGGCAAAGCGGAAAAGTATCCCGTGTCGTGCACAATTTGGAGCTCTTGGAAGATGCTGCACATCGGTATGACATCCATGTCGCTGCTCTGATTCAGCCACAAGACGCAGAAGCGGGTTGAGTGATCTGGAGAAGAAGGAGCAGCGTGTTGGAGCCGGAGAGAAGCTGGGCTCTTTGCTGTATTTGCATGTATGAAGGTCTGGAGACGCGCACTTCCAGCGGAGCTTCTGAGCGCGTGACGCACCGAGAGCGCACAAACAGTGAACTCAGTAAAAGTCTGTCTGCGCACTGTAAACTTCACCCCCCGATTCAAAATTACGAACAAACACACCCCCATGTGATTATATTACGTAAACCAATCGGATCTCTGATTTTTAAGCCCCGCCTACTCAGGTGTCCAGCCAATGGTGTCGGCTCTGACGCGGGGTCTGTGATGTGGTGCTTTTGGCTGCTTCTCCCATTGGCTGCTATTAATAGAGCTCTATATAAGCAGCGCAACGAGGAAGTGGAGTTTTCTGCTGCTGCTGCTTCGCAGCGCCGAGCGGAGCGCAGCGCCGCGCGCGCAGGAAGCATCAGCTTCTGTCTCCAAATCACAACACCTCATTGTGTTCCCTTCACCAAACACGCACCTCTCGCTTCTTTCACCGTGAAAGCTCCAGCTTTGAGTGTGACTGACGGAAGCCTGCGGAGGGACAATTGAATCTGTCTCTTTTGTGTGACGCGCAAATCGTTCCGAGGCGCACGCGAGCTCCAGGGGATCATCAAAAGTCTGATCAATCTCTTTTGTCTCTGAAACAAATCTGATAGACTTCTTCTTTTCATGACTGTCCAGAGAGCCATTTGGGTTGTTACGAGTCTCTTCATGGCAGTCCAGACAATTTAATAAGCTATTACGTTATAATAGACGCGCCATAAAGATGATAATTCAGAAAAACGCTGTTCGGGTTATTATAGCAGCAGCAGCTTGAGGCTTATCAGAAGGGACTGGGTTGCCTCTGCTGTCTACACGTGTTGTGATCTCAATCACCTGTGGCTGTCTGAGCTCTGCAGCTCCACTCATACTTTCTGTCCTCTCTTATGATCTGGAAACCATGTGGCTGTTTTTACTCATTTCCTTTAAAAAGCCAGAAATAAGAGGTAAAATAAAATAGTTGGCCACCCACAGCGCATGGTGAGAGCGTCTAATAAAAGCTGGTAATATAGCTCTCTCAGTTCTGAAATGACATGTTATAAATACACACTGGCTGTCTTCCAGAAATATATACCCCCCCCCCCCATGTAAATGATCATTGGTTAGTTATGATCAGGGCTTCCTCACTAAGATCAAAGACGCATGAATATTAATCAGAGGTAATAAATCCACAATCGGATCCATGAAGAGATTTATGTCACTGATGTGTGCTTAGCTTCATTTTTTCATTACGTTCTAGACAATAAAAGTCTCAGAGTTCAGTGGTTTGTATGAATCAGGCTTTTATTTTGGCGGGTGATGAAATCAGCTTCCCTCCTACCTCCTCTTAAGTCAGTTTCAGTTTGAGCTCTCCATCAGCTGTTAGCAGAGAATGTTTACTCTCACTAAAGTACTTCTGAGTGTATTAATAGCTCAGAAAACATTCAGCACATCTAACGAAGACATCACATCCAGTCGCATCAGCGTGGGACGAAGCCGAGCCGAGCCGAGCTGAGCCCAACAACGGCCCCATTGACGGTTTAAAGGAAGGCAATGTGACAAACAACATATTTGGAACAGAGCAGCATTGTTTGACCCGTGGGCCCGGTCGAGCGCCTTCCTTCACAGTAGAGTCTTTTTATTTATTTATTTATTTATTTATTTATTTATTTATTTATTAGGAGATCTCAGCAGTGGGCACCTTTTCAGCACTCAGCAGCATCACTTTCTGTCATGAGTCGATGGGTTTGATGGACAGAAAACGCTGGTGGACGGGGTCCCTGTCACCATGATTGAAGGGAAGTGTGATGCTTCCATATAGCAGCGATGATTCATGCCGACCTTATAAGCAGCTCAGAATGACAACATTTACAGCATAATAAAACTAAATCTATACAGTTTTTTCCCCGTTGAACAGAGGTGCAACAATTATTAGGAAATCCAGATGCACTTTTATGTAAATGCTAGGTTATAAATACACAAAAACAAAACGTTTCTTCTGTTGACAGATTAACGACCGTGCATTTGCATTTAGACTGACCGACATAAAGGTGCAGCACACAGGTAACGCGTGTGAGCAGTGAAATGATTAACAGTTTCCTCTCTGTAACAAACGACTGGTTTATCTGATTCAACATCAAATAATGCAGAACAGACATGTCTAACCTTCACATCATGAGCTTTATTATTATTATTAAAGGCTTTCTGCACCAGTTCTTGAGCAATTTTAGTGCAAATTTAAAAAAGGTAATGAGTAGGGTCCGTTTTTAGGAAACTGATTTGGTGTTATCAAAATGAAAAAAAAGAGAGGGGGTTTAATGCGTTTTATAACAAAGGGAAGAAGGACAGGAATAAATGGAAGAATCCTTTAAAACATTTGGTCTCCTTGGCTGGAAAAAATATTTAAATATTCTTAATGAAGCAGAAACAGAACAAAACTGTTCATCCGTCCAATCCACATGTTAATCTAATACATGATACATTCAGCTATTTGTAAAATGATCAAAACTGAGACCTTATTCTGTACTTTAAGGCACGTATTTTGTCATTATGGTTACCAGTCCATCACAGGTCCACATAGAGGTGAACCATCCACACCTAAATAACCAAATGATTCTCATTCCAGTGATTCTTTTAGTTCCATACAGGCTTAAGGGTGTGTACATTTGGAGGTGAGGTCATCGTTCTTGGTTGCATTTATGAAATGTTTCTGCAAATTTTACGATTCAAGAATTTGTCTCTCTGTCTTAAAGGTAATGCATATGATGTCCTGGAATTCCAGGAAAGAACCACCCTCTCCACGTTACGCATGCGCAACACTCTACCAGCCCCTGAAAGGGATCGCCCAGTTATCCTCGTGCACGCTCTGTTTACAAGTAGCTGCCAGCCTTGCAGCACACGCTCGCTAATATGGTGATATTTAACTTCTTCTGGCACTAATCTGAAATGCATTTCTCCAAATAGCATGCCGAACTTTAGCTTACCTGTCGAGCAGAAAACAGCAGCGTCTGCAATACCTTTAAGTTGTGGTTGTATCAATGATTTTGAAAAATATTTTGTGCTTAAGCTAATTCAAAAATGAGCTTCTAATTTAAAAATAGAACCGAACTCATGCTGGGTTTCATTATTGTGCAACATGAGTTGCCTATTTAGCTTCATGCTATTCGATCCATGAGGACATTAACATCTGCAGCCTGCTGGTGCTTTCCTTCACCTGCCTCAGAAACGAATCTCAATGTGTTTTTGCACTCCTGTAACCTCACGGATGCAGAAGACTCACCAGCTTTTGTTTTGCTGTAAAAGCCCTCCAGCAAAACGCTGAGTTTATCACTGTCTTTGTGTTTTGTGGCATTAGTGTGCTGATGTAAAGACAACATGAGTCATCGGCTGCACCGAAACTTTTCAGACTCCCTTCTGTAGCAAAGCACGTGGGATGTGACATCATGCAGCCATAGCAACAAAATATCGAGCATAAACAGTTTGCAAATGAGCTGCATGAGTGTGCACGGGTCAGTGTGCGTTTAAATGTGTCTTCCATGGTACGCTCCACATGTGATGCCTTTGTTTGCTTAAGAATGTGCACCATTAATAAAGATTGCACACTTTTTGATCGCTGCACGGTCCTTTGGCATTCCAAAATCACAACTTTAATATCCTTACCTGAGCTGGAAGCTGTCCAGGAAGCTGGCATAAATACTAAAATGTAGCTGCAGAAAATGACAGGACTCAGACAAGAGAAACCAACCCGCTGTTATTTTTGCAAACTGTTGAAACTCTGCTTTTGGAAACGCTGCCAAAAAATGGGCACTCACTTTTAATTAGCTGTCTTAAAATTCTCTGCACTGCAGATAATGGCCACTTCTTAATTTGCAAACTGCATCTGGTCCCTGATTAGGAATCCACAGCTGCAATTAGGCTAAAGAGTTCTGTTGCTGCCGTTTGGACAGAGAAGTCAGATAGAATAATAACAACCGACAGTGATTTAGAAGCTGTGTGTGTTGCTTTGTCTCTGTTATTGATGGATTGTCCTGCAAATGAACACAGTTTGGGTTGGAAAACAAAAGTCAAATGCATGTGAGAGGTAATTGTACTAATATATTCTGTGTGCTGCAAACATTCAGAGAGAAGGGCAGATCAGAATGCAAAAGAGCAGCGTGAGCACAACGAGGACTGACTCTGCAGGAGAAAACAAGCAGACATCATTTAATTTGCTCATTGCATCACATGTCCCACTGATCCTGGGCTCTGATACTCAGAGGATGAATCTAAATCAGACGACCTGAGTCGCTGAGGAGAGCGGGCTGACGGAGACGGCTATGACGACAATGTCGCTTTGATTTCTGAGAAAACTCAGTCAGACGCACTCATCCTTCATGCAACACTTGACCTCAAAGTGCTATTGAACAAGGTTTCTGATTCCCAGCAGTCCGGCCGTATTGGATGACCTGAGTGGATGTGGATATGAGAGCTGAGCATGACTAAGCAGTTCGCTTTTGCTGGATGAGCATCAAAAAAGATCTTAAGTGATGTTTACATGGCTGCCTGGAATTAGAGGCCGTAATGTTCATGACTCAACGCTCGTTAGACTCAAACGAAGCAACAGGTCGTTTAACCCGGGTGACCGGATTGGAGGTTTCTCTCCTCTGCTTAGAAACAGAGTGATGATGAGTTTGGTTAAAACGGGAATTCCCTCGTCGTGGCTGCAGCTACAAACACACATATGGGGAAACAGCTCTGCTGAGAAGGAACTTGAGTTTTCAGACTGTGGCTGGAAACAAAGGGGAATGAATGAGTGGTTGCCATGGTTACCAAAGTAAACATGAAGTTAAGATTTTGCACATGTTTTCTTTCATTTGAAATGAGACCTAGAACTGTCTTTCTTTTTCTATTTGTGTTTGAATTCATTTATTCTCACAAATCTCCTCCAAACACCAACGTCTCTCCTTCAGTCTGTGAAACATAAAAATTGCAGGATGCTGACATGAAATGTGGTTAAAAGATTTCTAATTTAAAAAGAAAAAGACAGAATTGAGACACTTGATTGATTGTAGAGGATGCTGAGGCTGTCAGGATGGCCCAGAGTCCAACCTGAGGGGTAAACACCATAAGTGATGCCAGTTCCAACACATCCCTCACTCAGCTGTACATTAGATGACTCATAACTTCATCTCATCTGAGGACCACATCATCCTTCCTCTCAGCCACAGCAGTCAGCGCTGGATAAACTGACTACTGCATGTTGGTCCTTTCCTGGAGTGTTGCATTCTGGGTTTACATTTTTCCCCAGGAGAGCAATGAAACAGAGATCCAAGGAGGCGAGCGCAGAAACCAGAGCTGAGACACGACAGATAAATATGGAGGGAAGCAGGCCGCCTTCATGTACACCTCAGCATCCACAAAAAAGCTTTTAAGTGACGTAAAGTGCAGAGCTGGCAAGTGTTGGGAAATGTGTTAGTGGTGACATCATTTCTTAAAAGGATGAGAGCTGGAGCTTTAACCACTTTCCCAACCATCAGGAAGGAACTGGTAGCATCCCAGAGCATCTCAAACCCAATGAGAGGAGCTGATGCTGACCTGAAAGGCCGTTTTGTCCGTCACATTCCTTTAAACTCTTCCTGCTACAAGCCTGGGAAAAACAGAAGTGCTGTAGCGAATGCATTGATGTGCTAATTCATCTGTGACGTCGTTTGGCAGCTCTGTAAAACTCGGCGCAGCCAAAAGCTACTTTTGACTAAAGAATGAGCCACATGTGACCTTTGGCAGCCATCATGCATTGATGGAGAGTCTCAAACGTTTGTCCTGGTCGCTGGGTTCACGTGAAACGGGAAGGTTGTGTAATGCTTTTGGCCCGGTTCTGATGTTGTGTTGCTTCCAGATTTGTTTTTAGCAGATGTTTGGACGATTTTGGAGAAAACCACCTCCTGTGTTCCTGTCTCGCTACGATGATGTAGACGTTCAACACAGCTGACGCAGTCTGAGACCAGTGTTGTCTAGTCTCATCGATTCCTTTTCTTATGGCTCTTCTTTGAAGTTGGTTCTGATTCTGAGATTATGATTTTAACATTTCTGAGTTTTGATTTAAATAAACAAACAAACCATTATTACAACAAATTGTTTGTGCCCTAAAAATACAGTTTTGATCTAATCTGAACTAAAGTATTGGTTTTTTTCTGGATTTTCTCAGCAGACAGGTGCCCTCAAGCTGGAAATTAAAAAGTCCAACTGTGTTCTTAGGGCAGACTAGTGAACCTAATTTTTTTATTTAAATTTCTTTTTGTTGTTTGTTTTTTTCCTGCTTTTATCTGTATTTACTGACTGTTTTTAACTGTTTCAAATGATCCTTTTATGATTGCTGCCTGTGCAGCACTTTGGTCAGCTCTGTGTTAGAAATGTGCTATATAAATAAAACCGTATGGTAAAAAGTTTTGTAAACTAAAACTTTTGTTGTGCGATCGTCATCTGGCTGAGCACTCAGGAGGGAGTGGGCGGGCCTTGTCAGGGACCGTCAGGCCTCTGGGGCCCCCTGGTGGTCAGGGGGACCCAAGCAATTGCCTGCCCTGCCTATCAGCAAGCGGCGCCTCTGCTTGAACATTAAATAAACTTGAATACTTGTCATGTCTCCACTAATAAAGTAGCAAAGAATAAACTTATTAAATAAACTGAATCTAAACTGCAACAAGATGTTTTAACATCAACATAACTGAGGCAAAAAGATAGTTAACAGACCTTCCTTTGCTGTTTCACATTTTCACTCTTCATGACTCCAGAGCAGATCTGACAACTTAAACTTGTGCTGGAAGAAGACTAAAACATTTTATTTTCTTTAACAACTCGATTTCCCCAAAGCTATCGCTCCTTTTCTGCCACACATGTAGAAAACACCACTTTAAGATGGCGTAGCACCTTGATGATGACACCAGCAGAGAACACCAGTCTCACTCTCTCATGCTGACTTGCTAATACTGACACTAAGCTGGATAACTGAAACACGACTACGCTGCATCACACTGCATGTGCCCCCAAAGTTACCATGGTTACGTCTTAACCTTGGATCGGGATTGCTATAAAAAAGTAGCCCTTAAGAACCCAAGCCCTTTTGAAATAGACAACAGATTGGAAAAACTACATCAAAATGTAGAAAAAATTAAATTAAATAAAAAAGTAAAATACTTTTCAATATATGTATAGATAGGATGTTACTTGGGGTTGTCAAACGTGAATATATGACTCAAGAAGCAAATTTAAACATGCCATATTTTTACAAAACGGGTAAAGTGACACGGGCGGCATTACGGACGTGCACTTTTATGTTGAGAACGATGATGAACGAGGAACTGAATCAAAGGTTTACTTTTGAACAATAAACCTTTTGTTTGATTTGAAAGCTGCACTTTAACACCGTTTCCTTTTTCCAGGGTTGAAAGTTTCACCTTCTACGTAACTTTTAAATCAAACTTTCACGCATTCATCAGCCTTTTGCTGCACTTTCTGCACTGTAACTGCTCAGCCTTTAACTTTGCCTTTTTATTTCTTACATCTACTTTTATTTGTGTATTTTTAATTTGTTTTTATATTCTGCTGTTTTATGTTGATTTTAATGTTTTATGTTCTTGCTGATGTTGCACATTGAATTGCTTCTGTGTGAAATCTGCTCTTATACGTGTGATCGCTCTCTTTCAGCTTGGGTTTAGTTGAGGTGAGTTTACTCGTGTTTTTTGTTTGTTTTGCAGCTGCTAATCCCATGGTGATGCAGTACAGGAAATCATGCATGCAGTAATTAAATAAAAAAGGATGTGTTGACCTGTGCACCAATGAGAGGCCAAAGTGAATCACTGCTCATGGAGATTTAGTAACAGCTGACAGTGAGTCATGTTAAACTCATGACCAGTTCCTCCACAGAAACAGAAGCTTCCATTTGACCTTGACCAACACACCATGAAGTGTTTCAATCTGTTGAATTACTCTGATTTGGTTCATGGGAATAAAAAAGTCCCCTTCTTTGCTTGTAGGAAAAAGTACACAGACAATTAAAGAACGAGAGGGTCACACATCTCCTAAATGCTCGATTTAATTCATCCTTTGTAATTGGTCGTGTTTCTAAAGCTTTCCCAGAGATTTGATGGATATTCCTGCAGAACAAAATGGGAGAAAATTTGAACTATTCAGCATCTCTACACAAAATGAGCCTTTCACTCCACAGAATCAGCTAAACGTGTTAGAGAAAGTAGAAAAGATAAAGTATTGATTTCGGTTTAGGGCAGCACAGCTGTTATCGGGAGGTCAGTTGTTTTAGCGCGGCTTCAGCTCTGGAGATGTATCGCCTCAGCTGAATTCAAGCAAGAGGGAAAAAATATGATAAACTGAAGGTTGATTCTTGGTGGAACAAGAAAGCAGCTTTGCTCCGAGATGGAGACGATGTGAGATACGAGTCGAAAGATTCAGAAACATGATTTAAGGTGAAAAAGGTTATTTTAGAGTTTTAAGATGCGTTTAGTTTTCTTCCTCCTCCTCTTCATCAGTTTGAATTAATGACTCCAGTCATCAGAATCTCAGCCTGACAAAGCAGAAAAAAGAAAGGAAGTTTATGACTGGATCAAATGAATAAGGTGTGATGCTGGTCAGTTAATCTCAGTAACATATAAAACCTGATACGTCCAGAACACAGCTGCACCTGTCCAACGACGTTAATGCAGCAAACTCTTCGCCATATTTTAGTTTAGAGACTTAAATTTGAATACATTAGATATATTTATTTGCAACGCACACATAAACACTTCCAGACCGTCAAACACAAGCCTGATGTCACAATAACCGCAGCTGTGCAATGCACAATGGGAATGAAGTCAGCAGGCCTACACGCAGAGCTAAAAATGATTTGTAGGTTACAAAAGCTTGCACGTACGGTCCGAGCAGCACGCATCCTGTTGCTCATTAGAGGAAGGAAGCCGCCGCATCCTCACAAATGGGAAACTCAGAGGACACCGATGAAAAGATAGGAAAAACAGGTAGTGGAAACAAACATTTAATAGTGCAGCTGAGGATACGGCACAGGAGTGGAGAGGCTGCGTAGAGTGGAAAGATACTTAAAGGTTAAAGGTCGTTCCAGCAGCGTACCGTTTCATTTAGCTCCAAACTTTTTAGTTTTTAGTTTTTTAGTTATTTCTTCTTTTTTCCTTGATTTTAGTTTAATAAAATTGATGCAAGAATTTAACTGATGTTGTAAACTGACAACAGCTCATTCATGTTGGAAGGAGCATGTGTGTGTGTGTGTGTGTCTGTGTGTGTGTACTCGTCTATATGTCAAAGTGAGGACGATGACAAGCTTTTCACCTGTAAAGTGAGGACCTTTACTAGCAAAATGAGGACATTTGCCCGGTCCTCACTTTGGTGCAATCTTCCAGAGCTCTACTCGTTAGTTTTAGAGGTGTGAATTCAGTTTTAGTTAAGGTTAGGGTTAGGGTTAGGGGGTTAGGGTTAGGGTTAGATCAGCATTGGTTATGGCTATGGTTAGGGTATGGGTTAGGGTTAGGGTTAGGCATAATACAGTCACAAAAATGTACAAAAATTAATGGAAGTCAATGGATGGTCCTCACTAAGATAGTTAGATGAAAATGTTGAATTGGTTATTGTAGTAACCGTTGTTATAGTAACAAAGCAGTCAAGTCAAATCCTAGTCTAGCCAGAGAGGTTTGGCTGAACATCAACAATCCTTTTAAAAACGGATTCATTCAGACAGAGCAGCCGCTCCACCTCACTGTCCACATTCAACTCCAAGTACAGCCTACAGGAGCACACACCATGGGAGAATGTTTCCCTCCCTCGTCCTCCCCCTCAGACCAGCCCCAACAGCTGTGAATGTGATGTGGGAGTGAATGACTCCAGAGGACCCTGAACAATCTAGATCTCCGCTGCGGCTGCCATCCCATAACGCAAACAAACAGGAACGTGACCCTTTCCTTCCCACTGTAACCCACTCTTGGAATCCAGCCCTCAACCCCCCCTCTTCCTCCCCGCTCCAAGGGGATTCCTCCGCCCGTTCAGCAACATTCCACATCCTGTCCAAATAACCGTCCTCTAAAGAGAAAACGAGCTGTAAGAGAACCGCCGGGAGAACAATACAGGATCAAAAAGTATCTCAATTCAGTATAAATCTTCATTAACTAGTTGGAAAATGATTTTAATATCCAATAATTCACCTTCGCCGGAGTGGCCTCCGCTGGGGAATCAGGGCCAGATTTGGTCAGCAATGTGGCCAAACCAGATAGCCGTGTAATTTCCCAACAGCATGCAGAGACTGGAAAGCTGCCTAATAGCACTGGCAAAAAATAAATCCTCTTTGCATCTATCGTGGTCATGCATATACAAATTATATGTAAATAACATCCTAATCTCATAATGGCCGCTTACAGAGGAAGGCCAATTTATTTCCACTTTGCAATCCACTTGGGGAGAATGTTTTGTCTTTTATTTATTTAGTCGTTTTTTTGTCATAATTGTACAAAGATGCTGGAGAGAAGGGCACGATGAAGCTGAGGAAGACGGCTCCCTCAGAGCTTGTTGGCACCACGCCGATTCACTTCAGTTCTTTTAGTGAATCACAAAAAAAAACACTCATGAACTCTCACTTGGACCTTTTTCTTTGTAGTTCCTGTTTTGGTATGCTAAACCTTCTTTAGATCTCTGTTGGTTCTTTTATGTGTGGCAGAAGAGCCGACATATAACTCACTTACCTAATCACAACCTTGCTGTTTAGAACCCACAGTTACAATAATGTTATTTTGCACAGAAACACACTTTTAGGTCGGGTAGGTGGCATAGAAACAACTCAGACAACTGTTTTATCTGGACTATTAAACTGCAGCTTTTTCATCCTTTACTAACTGAATGAAAACAAATTCTGAGAACTTTCTTAGAAATGTCGAGTTATTTCAGTAAGAAGGTCCAGACAATGGTTGGATAAGACTTTAAACTGACTTGGTAATCCAACTAACTTTTTATTAGTTTCTACAAGAATAAAACCAGTTTCTGTCCAAACCTGGAGCTTCTCAGAGATCCCTAGTGCCTCCCCTTAGCAGAGGTAAAAGCTGAGTTTGAAAACGACAACATCTGGATGTTGGACCACAGTTCAGGGGGACAACATATCGTCACTGATGAAGACTCAATAGTAGGGAGGCTCGATATTGGCTTTTTTACCGATATCCAATATACCAATATTGCTGACTCTTATGGTGCGTTCAATTTGTCCTCGGAACTCGGAAATCCCGACTTCCGAGTAGGAAAAATCAAATAAAACGCCCCGCAAATTTGGACCTCCCAGTCGGAAACTCTGAAGTTTTAAAGAGATCCAAGATGGCAGCTCTCCGTATCGACAACAGTAAGTTTTGGATGAAATGTGTTTATTTTACAAGACACACAATGATACATGTAGCGCTTGCATCTCTAAGCTGAACAAACCTAAAGTGTTGTTTATAAGTCGTCTGTATTCGTTGAGAGCTTTTTGAGGGCGCTGCCATATTGGAATTCCAACGTCTCCGACTACAGTAACCAGATACCGATATATGCAGAGTCTCCCTCTCATAAAACAGAAAATGCTAAGATGTGTGTTTTAGTAAAGTTCCTTTTCTTTTTCTGCTTACTGCAGCTATGGTGGTAAAAACATATATAAAGATCTTCAGATGAGAAAAGCCTTGGGTGAAGATTCTTGTTTTGGTCATTTGTTAGCTGTTAGCTACACGTAGCTACGTGCTGAGAGGACAGCGTGCATCACTTCACAAGTACCAAATAAACTAAAATAGCTCAAAAACTTGACCTCAGATCTGTCATATTTAGACATTGTAAGAGAGAGAGAGGAGAGGAAGCTGAAGAGTTTGATGTATAACAAGCGTATGATAAAAGTTGTGTTATTAAAAGACTGAAAACCGATACCAATATTTTCAATATTAGATTTTAATGCCAATATCGGCCGAAAGGTTTTCCATGAAGCAGAGGAAAAAATAAACTAACACTTAGATTTTAAACATGGCCTCCTTGAGCCCGCCTCCAGCTTCTGATGAAATAATTTCCTTCCTCCGGCTCAGGAAAGATGTGGAGCGTCATGAATAATGCAAAACCCTACACATTTTGGGGGCTGAAGGTCATGATGCAGATCTGATATAAACATTATTTGATCGGGACTCTGATCCAAAACTTTACTGAATTTGGTGACACCCCCACTTTAAAATCTCCATGAGGTTTCTGTCTTCTGCTTTGGTTCAGCAGTTACTGTAGCATCCCTGAGTGTGGTGTTTAATACAAAATACACAAGTAAACAAAAACAACAACAGACCTCACCATAGCACACAAAAAGTCAACACTATCAGAAATCTGCTGCATGTTGTATGAAAACATCTTTTGTTTGTTGCTATTGCCTGATTGAAGTGTTTACCTTAACGATTATTATTTATATTTAACACAAACACGCGGAAACTTAACAGAAAATGAAAATATTAAAGTTTCACCCTTATTTAACCTTTTAATTTTTTAACGATTTTTGAGTTGGTGCACAAAAAATGCACATAGAAAAAGTCCTATAGAAATATTATATAGTGTTTCATACGTCCCAATTTTTTTACATGAATTTCATCCTTAAAAAAATGAAAAAAACAAAAACAAATCATTTTTTGTGTGTTATGCCCAGATGACCTGTTTTGGGGTTAAATTGTCACAGAGTGTCACAAATGGGCATAAAATGTTTTTTGCTCACTTGGTAGTTTTTGTGTGATGTCATATTTTGTAAAAAAAAAAGTTACAATTCTCGTGTTAGAGCACAAGAAAATGCAAAAAAATTCACTAATGCGATATAAGGGTTAATAGTCCTCACAATACCATCCTCTTGTCTGTTCAGGTCATCATACAAAAAGTAAAGTTTACTGCAAACAAATACAAATAAAATACATTTCATAAATTATTGTGTCAAGCAGGGCAGCTCAAAATAATCCAAACAGATCCATTTAAAGTGAAATTTGTGTCCTACGTTATTCTAAAAGGCGTTGCTTCTTTAAAAGTCGCCCCTGCATTCTAAAGTGGCTCATGGCTGAACATCCGTTCTTTTGTTTAGGATCAAGTTGAATTAACGAGGACACAAAGATCAGTTTAACTCTGCTACAACACAGCAGATGATTCTAAAATGCAGCTGGAGTCGCTGCAGGTTGCTGACAGAAATCACACAAAGACCGTTGCTACTCAACAGTTGTGTTGCCCGTTACTTAGGGAAATCCCCTCGGTATAAATGCTTTCCGTGTAATTCAGAGCAGTGGTACTCCTCTGGTCATGTGACGGGATGAATCACTCCACTCCAAACAGTGAATGAGAAAGCTCAGCAGGAACTGAATTTATACAAGCTGTGGGCTCTAATGTCAGGGTAATCTTGGGCATTTATGAGTCACTTTGTCCTTAAACATGCAGCTACCGCAACCGCTTGGGTAAATATAAAGTCAGCTTGTTCTGTGTGTGACTCACGCCAATCAGAACCAACGAGGTCTAAATGCAGCACATCTCGGGTCTACAGGAGAACGGTGTGGCATTCCACAGTAATGGACTCTATATTGGGCTCAGGGGATCGTGTGTGTGTGTGTGTGTGTTTCTCTGTATGTGGGCTGCTGTATCGATGCAGTTACATGTGGGAGCGTTTTGTGTGTTTGTGAGTGAGTGCATGTTTGACTTCTCAGAAGAATAGTAACCGTTTGTTTGTTTGTGCCACCCTGGCTCGCATTCACAATAAACACTGATCTGAGGCCTATGTGTAGGCTGCTGTGTGTGTGTGTGTGTATGTGTGTGTGTGTGTGTGCATGTGTGTGTGTTTGCAGCTCGTGTGTCCTGTGGCAACCAGCGTATCAGGAGGGAGCTCCCAGGAGCCGTCGGTCCAACAAACAAGCTACGCTGTGTTGCATCCAGCTGCTGGAGGACAGTAGCCTGCATGACCCCCATGAACCCTTTGTGTTCTGCACACAGGAGAAATGTGAATGGGATAAAAATAAAAACAGTCAGTATTTAATGGAATTAGGCGATGAAAGTGCATTTGACTTAAAACAGAAATGATGTTATCTGTTGTGTTTAAACTGCAACAAATGATGAGGATTCTGTCGTGTTTTTGAGCATTTCAGTGACTCAAATTAGACAGAACATCACTGATTTAGGCAAAGGTCAGCTGGAGCTGCATTCTAAGATCTCCCAGTGCACCAGTGGCCCCCTGAGTCTGTCACAGAAATCCACAAAGCAAAGCCAACATTTCCTGACTGCGCCTCTAACAGAGATTTGTGTTGACGGAGCTTTGATACACCAGCTATGACAGCATAAGTCTGGAGAGTTTACCATCCAGATAACAATTTAGATTTGTGACGTTTCAAATTAACTATAGAACTCGGGTCGTGAGGCAGAATCTACAGTTGTCTTTCAATCTGTCTCCACCCACAGTTGGACAGCGCTAGGACCAATCAGAGCAACAACCGTCAAATATTCATGGAAATGAGTCAACAGGGCAGTCCGCCGTACACCGTCAAAGAAGCAGAAGAAAAAAAAGCTGTTATGGTGCTAATCCCTCCCAACCACTCTCTACAAACAGAGCGCTGTGATTGACCCGAGCCACAATTAGCTGAGCCAATGGTAGACCTGGTCAGGCTAATAGCATCGGCTCCACTCCACGCCACGCCGCCCGCCTCAGCCTGGACGGGTTCGTTCCACGCTGCCTTAGGAATGCGGACGTGATTGAGCACATGGGCGGTCTCCAAAATTGGTGCGAACAATTGATGATGTCATGAGTGCATCTCTGAGCACATGGGCGGGGCAAAAGTGCGTGGAGAAGTCCACCGGTGTCTCCCTTAAATTAAACGAAGCGTGAGCAGTGTTGCTTTTGGAGACTCTGACTCTTACACCCTGCTTTGCTGTGTGTCCTGGCAGCACTGTCTGTGTGTATGTGTGTGTGTGTGTGTGTGTGTGTGTGTGTGTGTGTGTGTGTGTGTGTGTGTGTGTGTGTGTGTGTGTGCTCCAGAGAGGCAGACAAAAAAACAGCTTCAGTCAGAAGCTTGTTAACTCCCCCTAACGGTAGGCAGTTTCTGTAGTTTTAGTTTAGCCTGGCAAGCCATCCTATATATGTGTATATATAGTCTGGCCACGAACCATTGACGGCTCTCAGTCGTGAGGCGGGATCTACGGTTGTCTTTCAAAATGTCAGCACGCAATTGGATAGCGCTAGGACCAATCAGAGTAACGAACAACATGACGTAATCACGGCGACGGAAAAGCGGGAGGCTTTAATGGCGTCTAGCTTCAATGATTTCTGTCGTTTTTGTATAAAAACACGTGAATATCAGGTATACTGGGACATTGCACTACGTTGTTTGATAAAAATAAGAAGCCGCTAAGTACATCTGACAGACTTACGCACGTTGGAGTCTAAATAATCCAATGTTGATGACAAAGCCGTTTTCAAACGAACGTGTTTTCCGAGTTGCCGCCATGTTGCTTGGGTTCGCGGCGTTCGCGGCCGCAGCGCTGACGTCATCGGCTACTCCCGCTCTGTGATTGGCCCATGATATAGAGCGCTGTGATTGGCCCAACCAAAACTATAGCGAGTTGTGATTGGATGGACACAGCAGTGGTTTGGGCTGCGAGGGTTCCAATGAAGCGTGCCTAGACCAAACTCTGCAAAGCAAGAATTGGTCTAGTTCACTAGGCTAGTTTTAGTTAGTAAATCAAACACTTCTGCAATTAGAAAAGTTTCATGCAATTCTGCAAAAGGAGCCAATCTTGATATATGACACAAATCTGCAATTTTTAATTAAAAAGAAAACAAAACATCACAGAATCTGTCTTCTTTAGGTCTTTGATACATTCAAGAACATTTTTAAACTAATAAAATATCCTATGAGCTCATGCAAAAGGACAAAAAATTCTTGAATTCTTGATTATTTTTTCCTTCAACACATTTTGAAAGAGAGAGATTTTCTGATTCTCTAAAACAAACCTCAGCACACGTTTTTGTTCTAACTGCATCTTTGCTGAATGAGGAATATTGTAGTAACTGAAGGATTGATCCTTCCTCCTCCTCCTCCTCCTCCTCCTCACCAGCAGCAGCAAATATGGATGATTTGTTGCACCTAGAGTCAAGTTGGATTGTGTGCAACTTCAGGAATGACAAGCTAGGAAGTTTGTGGAATAAAAGATGCATGCTCAGCACCCCTTTTTTATTTTTGGAGAGTAAAGGCTGTAATGAAGCCGGGTGCTGGCAGTAATCACAGATCCAGGTAACGTTGTTTCCTCTCCAAACTGCATCTCATAACGATTTAGAGCTCCTTAAATTCAGCTGAATTCATTCGATTTAACTCCATTTCCAGCTGAATTAGTTCAGACTCAAACCACCGAGGGATTCTGTTTGTTGCCTCTAACAGGAATTAAACATTCATGGCGCCTTGAACGCACATTAATCATCATCAATAAGTGTTAATTGGTGTGGTGGAACATTCACCTTGTTAATCACCCCAAAGCAACGCGCCAATGGTGGAAAATTCATTTTCCGACTCCTGTGGTCGTGTGGCATTACCCACAATGCTGTGTGTCAACAGCGCCAAAGGCTCACAGGGGCAGTCTGTCGCTCTGTCCCAGTCGGTGCCTCGTCCTCACCAAGCCTCTCCTCATGTTGACTCTCGCACGCTCAGAAGTGCCAAACGCTCAAGATGACTCGCTTCAACACCTATGGCGTGCCTCGCGCTTTTCACTTTCTTTTAGATCTGGACCGTAAAGCACGTCCCGCTGTTGCTGCGAAAACACAAACCTACGCCGACAAATTATCACGTAAAAAAACAAAAAACACACACACACACACTGGCACGAGTGTAGAGGGAGGTCAGGCTTGGATGAATCTCAGCTAAAATCAAAGGGAGGCCAGCTTCGTGGCTCCTCCATAATCAGTTCAGTCACAAACAGAGACTCGGAGCCCGATGGCACCGAACGCCGCCGCAGCGAACACACACTTTAATAAAAAGTGTGTGAGCAGCATGTGGTGGATGGATGGTGCCAGGCTGGATCAGTGCAGAACGGAGTGACACTGGTGGCGAGCTAATGACACGAGCCTCAAGCTGTTCTCACACCTGCCATATCTCTGCCTCATTCGCCTGACATTAACGCCGAGGGAAGGGACCATCTCAAACCTCACGCGGAAGCTGCTCATGCAAATGCAGAGACACAGAAGCACATCCTCATACGTCCACAGCCTCGCTATCGCTCTCACACAAAACAAACAAATAGGCCATTATCCTTGAGAGCCCAATTAGGCAGTAAATGAGAGAGCTACTCGTTAGCGGGACACCGAACCCATGAGTGGATGGTGCGATCCGGCAAAACGAAGAAGCCTCTAGGTAGAATTAAACACGCTTTGTTTTAATCACAAAGATTTCCTTGAAGCTTACGTTTCCTGTTATTATCACTTTGTGGTGTAACAGCTGCTCCCTGGATTAGTCATCTCTATTGATTCCAGTTCTTGTATTTTTTAAAACGGGTCCTTACTGTCCTCTGCCCTGTTGTTTGTTGTTCATCACACCTGATTTAATGACCTCCTCAGCACGTCACTGAGCTCCACAGTTAATCACTTTGAATTTAAATCAGGAGTTTAGACGCAGGGAAACGTCTAAAACAAGATCGGACCACTGTCAGCAAAAAGGTTACGCAAGATCCCCGTTTTCATTTCCTTTTTCAGATCTTAATTTAATTTTTGTGACACGATTTGGTCAAAACACAAAACAGCTCTGTTTGCAGTTCCGTCTGATGTTCAGGAGAAAGTGATCCTCGCTGCTTCCTGCTCTGTTGACATCATCGACAAGTTGATGTTTCAATTCTGTTCTTTTCAACTTTAAAACATGTTTAAACTTACAAGAATGTTTCATTTCATAATTGCAGTTTCTGATGCGAGCTGCATGGTGGTGCAGTAGCACTGTTGCCTTGCAGCAAAAGGTTGCATGTTTGAATCCCGTCTGCAGCCTTTCTGCATGGAGTTATCACGTTCTCCACATGCATGTGTAACTTTCCTCTGGGTACTCCGGTTTCCTCACACAGGTCAAAAACACGCATGTTGGGTTAACTGGAGACTGTCTCCAGGTGTTCGTGCTACCTGTCTTTAGATATCTAACGGAACGACGACTGAAGTTTGGAAATGTCTAAGTCTAATTTCATTTCAGTTTTGAAAAGAACCACAGAACAAATGTTCTTTGTGTTAATTAATAATTTATATTATTATATTATATTGAAATGATTCTTTTCTATCACAAAACGAGTCGTCTGTTCAGTTTGACAACTGGGAGCAATCATTTCATTGGACACAGAATGTTTTCACACAGGCTAACAACAGTTTCAAACCCCAAAAACACTGAAAAAGTTGCAGATGTGCAGCAGAACAAGCATCGTGTGGGTTACCCAGTGGCTGATCTAATAAAAACTGTTTCTATGACAGACCTTATGGAAAATGTTCCACGGCTCTGAACAGTTTGTTCGTGAAAACAGTCTGTTCCTGCTTTTTGCGGTGTGCCGACACGTTTTGGTGTCCTCAGGCAGAGGTCGATCGAATCGAGTTGTTTGGCTGCAGATTACAGGAGTCTGAGATTCCGGGTTTCGTCATACATCTGGCCGTCTTTTGCCTAAGAGGCAGTAAATCTGTTCCATGAGAGAATCCTTGTCATGGCGGCGATGCGGGCCAGGCTAAAAGTTTTCTGAGGACAACGTTGCATAACACTGTTCCTCTCCCTCGTTCTCAGACGCGTCTCTTACTTTCAGTCCGTTTTCCTCTTTATGGCTCTGGCGGGTTTTCAGCATCAGACTTTTTTATGAAACATCCCAAGTCTGGGCTCTTTCTCTGTACTTTTGTGTTTCGTCTGGTCTGCCATGCTGAACCTCTCACACACACACGCACACACGCATGCACGCACGTACACACACACACACACACACACACCCATGCACACACTCATGCACGCACGCACACACACACACACACACACACACACACACACTCTAACATTCCTCCAGAGACTTTTTGCAGCAGAGTCTTGAGCCTGTAGCTCGGTGCCAACTAGGCACTTATTCTGTTTTGCAGAATGCAACTGTGTTATATAACAGACAGTGAGTCATTCATTCAATGCTCCACTCATACCAAGTGTATGACTGAATTTGTACCTCTTTATGTTGCCTCCACCAACTTTTTCTGACTTACTTTCAAATCTCCTTGAAAACTTCATAGAATCACAAGATTTTTGTTTTTTCTGTGCAAAAATACTTAGATGAACCAAACCTAGCGATTTGTGAATCCAAACGCTCTCTTCTTTTGTTGCAGAAGACAAAACCTGAATGACTGATTAGTTGTAAAGCGCATTGGGGGGTTGTAGAACCCTAGAAGGTGCTGTATAAATACAGGCCAGAAGAGGAAACATCAGATGACATTTTGTCCTTTTTGAAGAGTATTCCATGCAAAAGTTAAATGATTATTCATGGGTGGTTTTCTGTTTTTGTTTGGAAAAATAAAATCTGCATCAAAAGAGATTAGTGAAGATACAGACGTCAACACAAACGGTTGAACAGTTTTAAGATGACAGCCATCTGCTCTGGAGTTGGATCAAGTTTTGCTTCTGGACGCTGGAAAGTGATGCTGACCCCTACTTCACACTGGAAGCATCAGCGGTGCTGAAACGGCATTGGAATGGTTTACTCACCAGCTTTACTGTGCACCAGTACACACTGGGAGAGTCAGCCACGGTGCGGCTTCTCCGACGTCCTCAGTGCTGGACTTGGGAGATCACAAGATCCCTGGAGACTTCAAAGGTCACAGTTTGTTTATGCCATCCGCCATTAAACCAAAATATATGATGTTGTTCCTCTCCACTGCCAGGGTTAAAGCCATGAAAAACACACCGCTGCACTTCTCCAATGATGCAGGGAGTAAATAAGCCATGAGGTCACATGTATAGACGTAATCTACATAGATATGAAATCGCATTGCTTGAATAATCTTTTATTTTGAAAATTACCGGACAATTTACACTGAAACCGCATGTGATTTCCTGTCTAGCCTTATGTTAACTGCGGAAATTGACGTGTCCCAGAAGTAGCTCGCGGCAAAAATAGAGGCTGCTTCTGGGACGCACCTAAAAATTTCCACGTTGCAGCTGGTTTGAATCACCCCCACAGACCGTAATGGATTCTATCTGAAGCAGCAACGTTCCACGCCGTTGATGCATCCA
This sequence comes from Aphyosemion australe, assembly GCA_006937985.1. NCBI lineage: Eukaryota > Metazoa > Chordata > Actinopteri > Cyprinodontiformes > Nothobranchiidae > Aphyosemion > Aphyosemion australe. The sequence goes on along the minus strand of SSNS01000178.1, from coordinate 25,374 downwards.
GTGTGAAGTAGGGGTCAGTGTTTCCTCGGATGCTACAGAGTCAAACACCTCTCAGAAGAAGACATGAAGGGGAAACAGCTGAACGTGCACAAAGACGTACCGGTAGATGAGATGCTGACTGGTTGAAGGTGAGGGAGGGTGTGAGCTGATCTGTGTTATTAGAGGTGTAGCCGGGCTCCTAAATCAAAGTTAACACACTGAATTTATCTCAAATGTTCAAAAATAAGTGTTGCTGTCCGTTTAAAACAGCTCTGCTCTGGATTCTTCCTGTTTCCTGCTGAAACACACTTCAAAAGCCGTTTTAATGTATGCATGAATGCATATATTTGTTAGACAACATAACAAATGTTGGCGACTTTGTGTCTTACTCCAGAAAGTAGATGGAAAAGACTCTGAGGTTTCGTTTAGGACACGCTTGTCCTCTGATTGGTGGAAGCTACTGAGTCAGAACCAAGACTGGGTCTCCACAACGGCCACCCATCATGAATGAACCCAACTCCACGAGTCCTCGCACCAAAGACCCCCACCATAAAAGAAAATAAACTTTATCTTAAAGCTTTCCTCTTCACCGCTGTCATCCATCAGCACAAACGTTTTCATTATGTTCACCACATCCATTAGATTTTCCACAACTCCGTCTTTGTGTTGCTGTAAGTCAGCAGAGTCGGATAAACACGGCTCTATTCGGTGGACCGAAGAGTAAACCTGGGCTGAAAGTTAAACAGCAACTGGAACTGGGAGCTCTGGTGGAGCCAAAGGAGAAATTATTCCCAGTTCTTCTGTTGTAGCGCGTTTTTCCTCATCTTATCTTCTAACTAAAGTTAAACTAAAGTGACATCACTTCCTCAACATTTATTAACATAATAATAGGCACAACAGGTATGCGTGACATCATCAGAAGTCCAGACAAAACCAGCAGAAGGTATTTTTATGGCAGACCTCAGAACCAGTTCATCCAGATTCCACCAGTTTATTTACATCCGTCCCGGAGCAGGAAGTGTTCTAGATGTGGCGTTTATTTGGACATTCCTGGAAGTCCTCGCATGTCCCAGAGCTCATTCACCAGGTCAATTTAATCATTTAAGCTCTCCTGAGCTTAAAAAGCTTTGTTTTGTTTTTGTGGAACTATTTTTGTGATTAAAAGGTTTCGTTTTATGGGTAGGCACAAATCGTTCTTCATTAAACAACACATTTTTGTTGAATTTCATTTTAGAAAATCCTTTAATTTATTATTCTAACAGCATAACGGCGCCAAGAACAAACAAACAAGTTGTGTCTCATCAGAATGAAACAACAGGATCGGCTAAATTACTCAAAATCACATAAATAAGACCAAATAGGCACAAGGCTGTTAGAGTTACTGTGCAAAACGGATCATTTAGTGGAAACGATGTGAAGATTTTTTAATTTTCTGTCTTGATTTTAACACAAAACTACATGACACACACCTCCTCCGTCCTCCAACGCCAAAACAGACAAACGGAAAAAAGAAACGCCTCTGTCCTTTCACGCTCAACAACAACCAGGACCTAAATGTCATCACCGAGGCACGCCGGGCCGGGCCTTTATCGGGATTGATGTGTGACGATGTTCCCACTGTGATACACCTTCTGCTGGAGAGGGGCCAGGGGGTTCACATGGACAGGCGCCCACTGTGAGGTCCATCTGTGTGGGGGATGCTGCAGCGCCTGGTCCCTCCGCCTGTGGAGGAGATGGATCTCTTACAGGTGCTGCTGCCAGCATGGACCAATTAGGAATCACACGGAACAGAAACACACCGAAATCACAACAAGACGTGAGGAAAAAATAAACCTGCATGCACACCGAGCACCGTGACAAGTGTTTAAGCGTGTGTGCTTTAAAAAAAATAAAGCATTTTCTCCTGTCATTTTTATATAATAACAAAAACTGAAGATTAAAGAAAAATGAAAATAATAAAACTGAACATTCTCACAATATGAACCTGCAGGGCAGTAATGACTGAATCATCTCATTACATCGATGTAATTAATGAGATCTGGGGACTGTGTGTAATAGCTGCACAAACTGTCCTTTTAGATGGAATTAGATTTTTTTATTAGGCACAAAACACAAAATCACTCAGAGAACCAGAGGGACGACAAGACTCTGCATTTCTTAATGTCGTCATTTAGGTCCAACATTTATTAAACATCCTAATAAAAATCAGCAGAATGTTTCATGTTCACCCAAAATTACTGTAAACACTTCTTTTCCAGGATAGTGACACATGCATGTTTGTCTATTTCCTTAAAAAGATTTTTACTTATTTTATTTTTTATATTGAACCAGGAAGTCACTTGATTAGCTTCTGTTTTTAAGGAGTCCTGGCTAGGGTTAGGGTGAGAAACTTACATCAAAACACATCAAAACAACTCAAAAATAAATTAAGTTAAAATCGTCATTCGTCAGTCACAGAGCAGCTTTAAACTCTTCCAGATAAAATGTTGAGTGTCATCGTGGTCTTAGATTATTCCATGACAGATCGCTGCTCTAAATCAACAAAATTCAAAATTCCAGTTTTATATCCTGGCTGAAAAATCAGAGAATCGCAGCTGGGAGTCATTTTTGCTATAGATGTTAGGTGTAAAATGTTTTTTTTTATTGGGTAAGCAAATGGAGACCCATCCAAGATGGCGGCCGGCCACTGCAGCAGCTCCAATAGGCAGCTCCAGCCCACGGGGCGTCTACGTATATATGTCTGGGGTCAGAAATGCGTTTCTGCCATCTTAACTCTAATCTAAAATGTGTCACTGGATTTTCTGTGATGCTGCAATAAAAGTATTTAACTCATTAACTGCCAGCCTCCACCTCAGATCCAGACCTGGCCCAGATCTCCACCAACCAGCCTCCATCTCACTCAACACTCCCCTGAGACCAAACCAGCTCCAAGACTCCACTTCCCATCATGCACCGCACCTAATTTCCTGCCATTGTCGTCAGCCCGGGACTATGTCAGGAAGTCGGTGCTCCTGCTCGTGGCTCAATCATTGTTTCGTTCAAGGGAACGTTCCGACTGATCCAGACGAACTTTCCAGAGCTTTCCAGTCCAGCCTGTCAGCTACCAGCCATGTCGACTTCCCATAAATCCTTTCCATAATTCTGAAACCACAGCGCACTCTCGTTTCCCTTCCAGCTGCGTGCCGCGGATCCTCTATTAACTGTGAGTCTGTTCAAACCCAGTGCCAGTCACTCCGCGCTTGGGTCATAACAACACGCCACATTCAAACTCACAGCTCAGTCCTAGCCCAATCCTGACAAACACTTTTTACTTAATTGAAAAAAAAAATATTTAAAACTATCTACATGGGAGAAAGAGAATAAAGACATTGAAAAGAGTCGTGTGGTTTCATAAAATTAAAGGATAAAACATTTTTTTTGGTTGTTTTATGTCCTTTTTTTTAACTTTTTTATTTGCAACCAGCATCGAACCGACACCAGCTAGCTCCTGTTTGCTAGTTTATGCTTTTCAGTTTTATTGCAATTCAGCAATATATATAACTAAATGTTATAAACATTTCTGTACCTGATGAAAAGCATGACAATCTGATTAAAATCCTATAAAATGGTACAAAAACATTTTCAAAAGGCAATTTTTTATATAAGAAAACACACTTTTAACTAAAACCTCAAGCTGATATTAAACAATAAAATATATAAAGTTGATTCAAATGAGAACATGTTACTAAAAATAAACCAACACAAAAACTATAATTATGACTTTTATTTAATTTCCTTTTAAATTTGCCACTAAAATCAGATCATTTGCTTCATACTTTTATACGAGTGATGCAAATCTTAAGTCTCGTTTATTTGATCATCTTGTTTTTATCTAATAAAATATGAACACACCTAAACTCTCAACACAAAAACATGGTTAATGAAAACTTAGTTAAGATTTCACAAAACAACAAATCCCATTTTATAAAAAAACAGATTCTCTGAATTTGAAAGGTCTTCCAGAAACCCAGGTTCTATTTTTGTGATGAAAACACTCAACGGAACGTCAACACTGGCCCTATATAAAATCGGAATTTTCCATGAACGTTCTCTAAAATCCATCTCCTTCCTTGTATTCCTTCCTCTGTTCCCCACCCTCCTCTCTTGCTGAAAACACCTGGCTGATGTCTCTGTGGTAATTTTGAAGTTTCTGAGAATTGCCATGAAGCTCTAAGAAATCTTATCGTGGAATTTGGGCCTCGGTTCTGAGAATCCCATCTGTCATCCTCGTAAAGAGTTTGTCCCAACTTGTTAATTAACGTCACGGCTGAAACTCTAAATTAACACTTATTTTAGGAATTCACTAATTGCATGGTGCAAGAACAACGGCGTACTTGCAGCTGCAGCACAAATGACAGATTTTATGAATTGTTGGGTGGGCTTGGCCCGTAGTAACGCAGAGACTTCTCATGGGTCGTCTATCAGTTGGCCCTGAGCTCAGCTATGACATGCTTTTGCAAACTCTTGTGATTTGGAGCTTTGAAAGGTGACAAGCTTGTGTGTTTTGCAATCAGGGTGAACAAACACAGCGTTTCAGCTCGGAGACAAACCGTGAAGGTTCTCATACGATGACTCATCTCCTCAGCGTTGCTCAACAACAGTTGCTTAATCTCGTGCCAAAAGTTGTGACAAGAGCAAAGTCCTGTCACTTGGATGGGACAGATGTTACTATGGATCCCTGTTTGAAGTTTAATTTTAGCTGATGTTCTGGTGTTAATAAATTGGCTCACAATCATTTAAGAACATTAATAAAAAGCCACCAAGCTGAAAGTTTCACAAACATCAGCAAAGATTTTTCTTTTCAAAGCAGAACTGCGGTTGTCTTCTTCAGCTGCCTGCAGAGGCATCCTTCAGCCCGCGGCTGCATGACAGCTTATCATTATGACTGTCAGCTTCTGCTACACCGACTTGATCCACATCAGTCACTCACAGGGAGAAGCTGCACACTTTAAACCAACACGTTCGGCTTTAATTTGATTTTCCTAATGAAATGACAAATGGGTAACATCCAAAAGAAAGAAAGGACCAACTTGATGACGTTGAAATAAAGCTGGAGCTGCTTCACAGACGATGAAGAACGTGGTTTGACGGCACCCAGTGTGATTTTAATGGGATATCTGTCTCATTCATAGCCTTCAAATTAAACTCATTTGCATTAATAGAACAAAAGCAGCTCACACAGACACTAATTCAGTCTGAATGCAACATTTCACCTGTCAATAGATTCAATCCTGTTGGGGAGAAATGCAAAATATTCCAATTATATAACTGACTCTGCAGCGTCCGGACATTTTTTAGCACTGCACTTGTTTTTTTTTAAATCCTGCACTTCTTAAAGGACAGAAATGTCTTGTGACACAGTGCTCTACTGTAGGGTAAACCCCTGTTACAGCACACATGGACCAGACCAGACCAGGCATGCCCTTTTAGAGAATTACTATGATTTCTCTCTGCTTACTGACAGGACTGCAGCCACAATAATACGTTATAGATGTGTTTTTCCCATGGCCCGATGCCAGCTTCTCTGATTAGCGATGGTGTAATGGAGACGTGACTGCCTGTGCCTGCTTGTCCCTGAGAAACTCAAGAGGAGGTGTTGCTGTGAGGTAATAAACGAGGAGCCTGTACAGGAGCCGACATGCCGCTGCCTCTCTGACATGCATGAGTTACAGCTCCACCAATCTGCTGCTGCTCCTTTTGTTGTTTGTCTTGGATCAGAGTCGATCTTAACCTCCGTTGCCCTTTTTTCTGTGCAGTCTTAATGCTGTTCAGTTTATTAAATTATACTTTTAATATTGTAAGATGTGAGAAAAACCGGAGTGGTTTATGCACAAATAGAACCGAAAACGTCCCGTTAGAAATCTGTGAGTCACTTGTGCAAATTCTGAGTGCGCGTTGTTTATGCATCCATCCAGTTTCTGGGTCCTGGGGACATTGGACAGCAGGTGGGGATGTCCTGGGCAGATCATCACAGGACACACAGCCAACTTGCAACCGTTCAGGTTCACACTAAGCTCCATCTTGTTTTCACATATCCAAGGTTGGGTCTCGGAGGGAACAGGTCCAGGAAGGAGTCCATACATCCTTCTTCTGGCAGCAACTCCTCACTCCCTCTAGAGCAGGGTTTGTCAAGCCTGGTCCTCAGGACCCCCTGTCCTGCATGTTTTCCATGTCTTTGCTTCAGCGCACCTGATTTACATATTTGCACGTGCTGCAGGTGCCTGTTAATCACTCATTCATTTAAGTCAGGTGTGTGGCAGCAGGGAAACGCTGGTGTTTGAAAGGGCAACACGGAAAACATGCAGGACAGGGGTTGCTGAGGACCAGGGTTGAGAACCAATGCTCTACAGCAGTGTTCCCCAACCCTGGTCCTTAGGGCCCACTGTCCTGCATGTTTTCCATGTTGCACTTTCAAACACCAGCGTTTCCCTGCTCCAGTCTATCACTCAAGGAGAAGACGCCAGGATGTGTGAACTCTTCCACTTGAAGAGGAGACCCATTCCCAACCCAGAGGGATCACCAGGAAACGACCTCCACATGCACAAGAGCTAAACGGAGAAGGTTTCTGCACCTGTAAGGATTCTGATTGTTGTGAGTGAACATCATTTTAGAAAGGTTCAAAGACAAATGCGTCCTAGTGGCTAAGGTGAGGAGGTTTACTCTCGTTATCATTGCGAGACATTTAGGAGATAACTTGATGTTTGTAATTGGTGAGAATGTTTGTTTCCTAAACGCAGATCTGATAAAAACACAAACTTGTGATTAATCGAAAAATCACTTTTGTTGCAGAAATAAAAACGCTGCTTTGCACACGTGAAACACAGAGGCCAGCGTTTTAATGTTTGAGATGCAAAAAATGGATCGACAGCCTTTACCTCTGAGTGTGGCTCTAAAACTTCACTCACTCATTCACTTTCTGTATTTGTTCAATCATGTTCAGGGTCACAGGAAACCAGCGCCTCGCTGCAGCTTTCAGCAAGCGAGAGGCGGTGTGCACCTTGCAGGTCTCCAGTCCATTACAGGCCGATCACAGAGGCGCAGGAGAGAGACCAAGGTCAATTCAATCACCTAAACGTGCATGTTGTTGGACCCTGGGAGAAAACTAAATTACCCGGAGAAAACAGGACTAACCACAATCCCAGCATGCAGCTCAGTGAGGCCAACGTGTGCAGCGAGTTTTAATCTGGATGCTTTTTGGAAGGAAGTGTTTATTATTATCTAAGGGTTAAAGTTCACCTGCAACATTTTCTTTAATCAAAGATATTTTATCATTAGCAACTCAATGAGCTCCTCTAACCAAAACCACTTATTAGGAAGATTTTTTAGGACTTTTGCAATAAGTTAGTTGGATTTTTGATCACTAGAAAATTTACAGAAATCCACAAGATAAACTGTTAATAAACACTGAAATGACCCCATGCTCAAAACACCTGAACCCTGTTGTTAACCAACTGAACAATTTCTAAATAGGTGGCCCTTTACTCCACATCACACCTCATCATTATCTCTGTCAAAGCCGTCGACTGCGCCGCGGCTGAAAGGTGGGGGCTCCATGTGCGAGTACGCAGAGGGAAAACCAGGTCACTTGGATTATGTGAAACAAATCAACTTGTCTCCTCGGGGTTGCCCTGACTCTGATAGTGTGAACCCATCCTCCTGCACAGACTTGCAAAGCGAGCCAATTCATATCGAGCGCTGCAGGCCATTCTGCTGGTGCTGTCAGGCCTTCTCACTGTCCTGCAGCCTCCGTTTCCCGTGCACACGGAAGCATACAGTAGTCCTTCCCCAGCAACATTTTACATTTGGTCTAATCAACTCTGTTATATGCGCTGTCAAACTTTTTAGGCCTGCAGGAAAATGTGTTCCTTTGCTAAAACAAATCCCATTTTGCATGGAAAGCATCATGTCGCATCAATATTGTTTTGCAACATAACTTCTTAATATTACTGGAAATGCTAAGAGGTGCCACACATTCAGCTGTATTAACCCACATGTGATGCTTCTTCACAAATAGACATTTAATAAAGCCTTTTCATTTCTACTGGTGTGGAAGGTTTGTTTAAATAAAACTTTCACCATCTACAATAGAAAATATTCAGGGTTGAGCTCATAGGTTGGATGTAACCTCTGGGATGTAAACCTACTACCATGCCTGGATGAGATCATTACAGAAACACCAAAAACAAAAGGAAGCAGTTCATGAGCTAAATATAAAAAAGTAATCAATCCAGAAATAAAGGTGTACAGCAGCTATACTGCTGGTATCTCATAAAGCTGCTGTGGGTGCTGGACAGGCTGAGGCAACACACAGAAACCCAGAACCACCGATTCACAAACTGGGTCAGCAGAGTTGTACTTCCATCATGTCACCTCTAATCCTGAGCTGGACGAGAAGATCGATTCAGGAGCCTGTGATATGATGTGTGACAGAGTAGCACCACTAAAGTAATCATAAACGTGACTCAGGAGTCTGTAAACGATGCCCTGGACTTTTTTATTTCAAAAGACAACATGCAATATTTAAAAAAGAAGAAAAACCATCATAACAGAGTCGGCTCATTCAGAACGGAAGTTCAGCATTTAGTGGTCAGAGGATTTCTGACTTCCTTTCTTCCAAAGTCAAATATCAGAGTAATGAAGACGTATGTTCCACCCCCAGGATTCTGTTTAGGACTCATGTTATCTCCAGGGTTCAAAAGTGGCCCTAAAGTGGGCCAAAAGGTAAGTGTGCACATTTTAAAGGCTTGATAAACACACACAGTTACACAGCCTCATGTACTGTGGTGGCCTGTTAGTGAGGTAGTTGATGGTCCATGCAGCCAGATGTCCATCTACTCCTGCTCCCTCATCTTCTGCTGCAGCAAGGATGGCTGGATGATGTTGAAAGCACTTGAGAAGTTAGAGAACATGACTCTCACAGTGCTGTTTTGTGTCTCGAGGTGAGTCAGCACCCGGTGCTGCAGGTAGATGATGGCATCCTCCACCATTAAGGATCCAAACACCTGCTAGGGTAACCTGAGCATTCACGACGATCTCCTGAGTCAGATGTCAGATTTATTAACATATCAGATGTTGAGAATCGGGGACATTTGGAGAAGAAATGTGTGAGGGGAACAGATTTTATTATTCTGGTAATCTAGATTACAGCGCTGCCATCTGGCCCTGAAAACATGATCTCTAAAATACTAAAGAGCATTTGAAGGTTTTACCACAGTGATAACTCTTAAGGTACAATTGGACACTTATTTCCTGAGTGTTTAGAACCAAAAGAGGCCAACCCAAGTATCAAATGATCATAATTATGTTCAGTTATGTAATTGCTTTAATGGCTATGCAAGAAACATGTTAGAAATGACATCTAAATATTTAATGAACACCTTTATTTACAGCTTACTCATCCTTACTAATTATTGAGTTGTGGTGACAAAATATGTGAATGTTATCATGACCATGATTTCATTTATTTTTTCCAACTCAACCACTGGAACTAAGGTTTCTACACTGTTTTAATAAGTTACCCATATGCTTGTTTCAGTGATTTTGCATGTGTTAGAACAAACATGGATGATCCAAAAGTGTTGCACATCCTCCTGTGGAAATAAGACAGTTATTTGGGATAATTCAGTAAACTCTATGAGGCATGGATGCATATTTAATAACAGAGATGTGGTAACAGACACACAGAAGCATCATCCCTCCTTACTGAGATATTTAACGTTTAGCCTCGAGTTGCATCGTCACTGATAAAACACACACTTCTAAATGGGTGTCCAGTTTTTATCAGTGACTCCCATGTTTGCTCCTCTTCACACGATGGTGGGAGTGTGTTTGACAGAAGGCCTAGTCTTCCAGCAGAACTGCTTTCAATACATTTCTGGCCCGAGTATTGAATGATGCACGAATATCGCCCCTGGAGTATCACTCCTACTTTAGTCACATCCAATATCTGCAATCGCTTAGACTGGATTTAATGACACCGAGCTAATTTTCCAAAGAAAAAGATTCATGCAGGCAGCGCTGACGTCTGGGAGAATCTCCCTCATCCAGATCCCGTTTCTGTTCGACAACGTTTGAAATCAAAATAAAGCCGAAAACCGAGCTTGAAATAAACAATTCTTGTGAATCTTTTTCTGCTTTGTCTGGGATCATCCAAGTCAGAGATTAGTACGTTCCCTCCCCCGCTCCTTTTATCCCCGAAGGGCACCCAAACAAGTTCAAACACATCTTAGTGCACTCATAACGGGATGCAATCTGCTTGCATTTTGCAGGCAACCCAAAAAACAACTTGAGGGACATTTTCCCATGATGCCACCACTATCTGCTGTAATTAAATTCTGACAAAGCTGCATTCACATGCTGCAGGAATACAGTGTTTCATAATTTCCTGGCACCTTACAGGAAGACAGGTGCAACCTGGATGGGTTTTACTCCACTTGCTACACCGGAGTTTCCTCCTGGCAAGTGCACAAAGATCCAGCCTACCATCAACACCACGGCTCGAATGACTGGGTAGCAATTACGTGTATTGGTTTAGTAACCAGGACAAGAACGGAAAAAGGGAAATAATTACAGTTTGTCTTAATATCAAAAGATAAGACAATCTGGAAAACAACCAGAACATTTATGTCCAATTTATTTACCCTGCCAAGAAAAAATAAACATCCAGATCTTTGCTGGGTTAAAAACAAGCAGGTGTTGGTTTTTCCCATGATGCCTCAGTTCTGTCTGTCTGTCTGTCTGTCTGTCTGTCTGTCTGTCTGTCACAAGTTAGCTTTGCACCCATGATCACTGTTATTTAGTCCTGAGAGTGTTTCTTGTGTTTTATGGGTTAGGTGGTGGGAAGACAACCTCACCTCTTCATGCTCATTAATGAAGGAACACAGGTTTTAGCGAGAGACGTTAGCTTTAGAGCTACGTTTAGAAAAAACACAACAATAAATGAACACAATCCTGGTGCCTGAAAGAGGAATGTGGTTTTATTCAGATAGATAGACAAAATGCACATAGAAGTAAATAGTTGACTGATTTTTAAAATGTCAAGTTGAGGTAGGTCTTATTATTAATAAGGAATGTTAGTTGTGTAGGGATCATGGATTTTTTGGGGGATTGCTTCTGCTTTTCTTAAGAATTTCAAATTTGCAGTGAACCTAAAATGTTTCCACTAAATTTCAACTGTGCTGAAACCCTCATCAGCAGCTTCAAAGACGCGTTTGATTAGAATCATGCAGGAAGTTTGAGACGACTTCCTTTAAGAGAACACGTCTGTCCTCACGTTTCCTTCATTAGAATTAGAAAAAGACTGCTCTTATTGAGTTTGTGCACATTTACAATAAAGTCAAATGTATATTCTTAATGTTATGTAATAATAACAGCAGGTGTTGACGCTTAAAATTGGAGTCGAATGTCCCTATTCATCTCTTAGGTTGAGTGCATAATAGGATAAAGAGGTAAGAATGTGCTCTAACCAGGTGTTGACATGCCAGTTAAAGCATCAATGCATGAATGTAGCTAATTCAGTTTGTGTGTTTTTGTATTTTGGGATGTAGCCTGGCTAGCTGAAGTCTCACTGGACCAAAGGAGACAAAACGTTGCAGGAGAATCTGAACATTTCATTTTCTGATCACACAGATTTGTTTAGCTAGACGTTACATAGATGGCTGGGTCACCTGGGAAAAAATTGCAAACACATTTGTGCAATAATAATTCACATTTTCATTCTTTAAATTTAGTGTTTTACAAACATCTCAGTTTGCATTCTATCCTTACACCGTTGTCCCTTCCCAGATGTTTCAGAATGTTCTGACACTCCAACAGTCACAGTTCAGTAAAAAAACCAATGACATTTACATGCTGCCAGAAATCTGGAAACATCCCAAGAGTAGAAGTATTAGTCATCCAGTTTCTGTTTTAGTAAAATCAAAACTTTAGAGGAAACCCATGAAACTATTGCTCAAGAGCATCCTGTAATAATTCCAGAGTGTTCTTCCTACAGCGTCCATCTCTGGTCTCTATGTTGGTTTTGTTGGTTTGGTTCATTTAAATCTTCTTTCAATAATCTGTTCCACTGGTGTTTAACTCATTAAAACATTTAAATTCTTTGTTCTAGTTGTTTTAGTTCCAGGTGAAGCGGTTTTCAACAACAGCATTTATTAAGTCAGGAGGTTTTTGATCTTTTGTGGCCCAAATGATAAAGTTGAGCCAATATTTTTCAAAGGCTGCTTGACATAATTGATCTCCATTTGCTAATTAGCATTCGAACATCTTTCCGACTCTATAATTTACCCTTTCTTTAGTAATTACATCTTCCTCATTCATATCTTCACCATCTCCATTTTTGTCCATCCATTAAATCGTCTACTTGGTGTCTTTCTCCTGTCTCGGAGTTCCATCCATCTCTGCTCTTTGCTCCTCTCTCCGTCTGTCTCCTGTGGAGATCTATGATCACTGGTGATTTACTGGGCTATCCTAAGTGCACAGAAAGCCTTCTGAGATTAGCGATGCTATCAGACTCTTCTGCATCACTTCAAAAGAGAAACTCTTCCTTAGATTTAAAGAACAGGTACCTTAAAGGAGACTGGCCTTTGTTTGAATTAAAACTCAAGAAAAGCTTTATATGGTCACAAAACCACAAAACTACTGAATTCACTAAACAGCTTTAAATGAACTGCAGCTGTGTTTCCACTGATGGAGTCCACACACAGTCACAAAATCTTCACCGACTCTTCCGAACAAGAAAATCCTGTTTGTGGGCATTAAGCCGTGAATTAAAGCCATGGGTGTTGCCTAGCAACTACATTATGAAACGGCACCTATAGAGACCGATTCTGATCAATTTTTGACCTTTTATCTTTGAAGCCATATTTTCATAAGTATTGCAAGTTTATTTTGAGCATCTGTACTTCCTTATTTTATAAAATGCTTCATAAAGTCACTTGTTGCTTCAAAAGGCTGTTTTAGTTGCACCACTTCATGTTCAAATAGCTTTTATGCTGATCACAGGCTCTCGCTCCTTTACTTCAGCTAGATCTGAGCAGATTTCAGCGAACCTTCTGAGTTCAATCAGCCAGACTGAAAACAGCTTCAGAGGTTGAGGATAGATTCTTGTTTTACTTCTTCAGAACAAAGTCAGCTCAGTTTCTAACTCACGTTGCTACCATCAAGCTGTCGTCGTCATGTTATTAGAACAAATGGCACAAGTTTAGTTTTACGGTAGGATGAATATTTCTACTCCAGGATGAGAAAAGCCCTTTCTAAATCTGCACAGTGGAAAACGGTGGAATTGTCCCTCCATATTGGGGAGGAGTCGTTTCCTCAAGTGTAGAAGTATCATCATCTCCATCACTCAGATGGTGCTCAGGAGGTATAGAAATAACAGAGACTGTGCTGAGGAGAGGAGCTCCAGCCACTGAGCTCAGGCTGGAGCTGCTGCTCCGTCACTTCAGATAAAATATGCTGAGGTGCTGCAGACGTCTGGCCAGGATGCCTTTTTGAGGTTTTACTGGTATGTCCTGCTGGGAATACTGGGGCAGAGCCAGGCCTTTTTGGGGGGATCATTTATCCACTTTTGCCTGGAAAGATTGTTCCCGGGAGAAGATTCCCTTCTGGATCCGTTTCTTCCAGGATAAAAGGCAGAAAATAGATTGTTGGATGGTTCTTCATAGATAACAACCTGCTGACACCAAATCAGAGCTTCTCCAAGACCTAAACCTTTTCGAGGGACCTGATGGCCCACGTAGAAAATGATAGCTGGACTGAACTCAGCCTGTCGTCTAGTCTAAACCTGGGATGCAACTCAGCAGATCAGCATCACGTGTGAATTGTCGCGTAGCTCTTTATGTTTTGATTCATGCTAGCTCCATGTGTACTCCATCACTCATCTGGAGGTCTACCACCAGACCAAACATCAGGGACATATTAAAGGTGGCACCCTGATGCCCATGTTGCCACGTTCAATCTTGAGCTCTTTGAAATGTTTATTGAATTATATATCTTCTCGGCCCGTTTAGAGCCGCCTTTGTCAACGCGAGCGATCGATACGCTGGCGCTGCCGAGGCTAACAAGGGCCTTCGTTTGCTGTGGCTAGCACTCCCGCCTGTCACCAGATAGTATTTATTATGTGCTTTGTTTTAACATCCATTCAGTATGAGTGGAAATCAATTTTTCATTTGGACCTAATTGTCTGTGTGCACCGGCAGCTCAAGGCTCTTCGGCGCTGACTCCCCTCTGTGCTGCAGCGGCCCAGGCCCACCCCTCCGTCCACAGCTGTATTTTAGATCTAATTACACTTCTGAGGCCCACAGCGAAGACTACAAGGCTTTGGGGAATTGTTCCTGAGCAGAGAGACTGCAGAAGCTCACTGGTGGTGTCTCACTGATGTAAACGCTGTGGAGAAACATCAGAGTCTACTCCGGGTTGTTTTGTGTCTCTGCTGAAGACTCAGTAAAGCTAAACGGATATGCAATAAAAAATAACAAGAGCTTTATTTCTAAAGACTTCTTGACTGATGCTGAACTTAACTTATAGGCTGCTGCTTTGTTGGAAGCATTTCAGTTCATTTGACTTTTATTGGACGTGTCATACAACTTTGGCAATCCTGGTCTCATTCATTATATATTTAGTTTCTCATGTCAAGCACCTGTGCCCTTCTGGGGCACGCTTGGCAGATGAATCATGTTTTGTTCTTGTTTTCTGTCTTTGCTTGGATTTCAGATCGTTCATCATCCCTTCGGCTTGGCACACACACCCGTTTTGTCTAGTCTTCGAGGTGTCACCCATAGTTTATGTGATGTTGCCTAAAGAGTAAGAACTTCAGATGCAACCTTTAAACTTTGGGTTTTTACCTTGGAACATGTTTAGGTTTGGTTCTTTTCCTTTTGTTTAGATTTTTTATTGGTTATAAGTCATTACGTTGTTATGGGAGCTACCTTCAACCATGTCTGTCTGTTATAGTAGGCCTCGAGATCAGCTTTTGGTTCTCCATCCATCCATCCATCCATCCATCCATCCATCCATCCATCCATCCATCCATCCATCCATCCTTGCTGAATATGCTAAGAAGATCTGTTGCCAGGGGTGGTTTTAGGTCTCCTTTAGTTCCAGTTGAAGCGTCTGGCTAATCTGAGTTCAGACGAAATGAGGACCAAGCTAACACTTTTTTTATTTTTATTATTATTTCAATTGCATTTTATTTTGTTTTATTCATTGTTTCATCTGCTTAGTTTATTGTTTTAACTCTCTGGCTGTTTTGTTTATTCTAGGTTCTCTGGTTTTATTGTTGATTCTGTTGTTTTTATTTGTTCTGTGTAAAACACTTTGGTCCTGCAGGTGTTTTAAATGCTATATAAATAACGTTGGTATGGTACGTTCTGCTGGGACCTCATCCTGAAGCTCTGAAGGCAAAGTCCAGTCATCCCATTAGCTATAAGGGACCTGTGGACCAGCTAGCTGTAGATGGAGGTATCTATGGTGGGATGCTCAACTGCTGAAACTGGCTCCAGGAACAGGTCATTACTGACAGTACCAGCAGTGGCTAAGGCAGTCAGCAGTTACAGAACCTTTTTAGGTTTGAATCCTATTTAAATAAATTCCTATTTCATTCAACTTTTTAACCGCTTCATCCATTAATGGCTACAGGGGCTGGCGCTTGTCTCCAGCAGCCAACGGACAGGAGAGGAATGGACAGGGGACAAACAACCATTTACACACACCAGGAGCACGTTTAGTCACCATGAATGATTTTAGTAGTTGGAAGGAAACCGGGGTACTCAGAAAAAAACCCACATGCATGAGGAGAACACGCTAACTCCATGCATAAAGGCCACAGCTGGGTGTTGAGCCTGCAACCTTCTTGCTGCAAGGCACAGTGCTGCCATGCAGCATTATATAACATCATCACACTTGAAACATAAAACATGGTCAGCTGGTGAATTCTCTGTTGCCCTGACACAAACCGACCACCACAAAGACAAACCACTCATGCTCTGAAGTCTCACTGCTGTTCCTCTTCTCAACTCCATCTGGGGAGACTGATGTGTTTCTACAACAGATTTATCAGCGGTATTTTGGGTCTTCTGTAAACACGTCCTATTTATGATGTTGCTGCCGAGCACCGTTTCTAAGAACTCTAAAAACGGACGTGAACCATAAGTAAACTCAAACGGTCAAGTTTCTCTTTTCTGTTCTCCATCTTTCTTCATTTAGAATCAACTCTCTTGTCTTGGGTTAAGTTCCATGTAGCTCATTGTGCAAAGGTTTGTACAACAGTGTTCGTGTTCTTTTTTCAGAGCAAACAAATTCATTCAAATCTCACGGGTTTGCCTCAAACACGAGAATTCTCAAATCACAAAATATGTTGTTGCCGTTATCTTCCTGCAGACGTTTATCTTCTCAGGCTTGCAGTCAGAAATCAGCAGATCATATTCACACACACACACACACACACACACACACACACACACACACACACACACACACACACACACACACACACACACACACACACACACACACACACACACACACACACAGTCAACCTGAAACACACTATCTCAACAGTTACTGGAAAGGGAAGCTTAGCTGGATGAGATCAGCAGTTCTGGCTAAGCTTGGTGGGGATGTGTGTGTGTGTGTGTGTGTGTGTGTGTGTGTGTGTGTGTGTGTGTGTGTGTGTGTGTGTGTGTGTGTGTTGGGGGTGTGTGTCTCTGCTTAACGCTCTTCCTGGATGCCAGAGTGACTCGGACTGCAGCCGCTGATAGGAAGCTGATTCACTGGACAGCAGATGTTGGCTGGATAGTGTGTGTTCTGCTGCGCTGGAGCTTTTCTGAGTGTGAATGTGAAACATGTGTTTACGTGAGTGGCTCACACGTTTTATTAGTGATAGTCCACTTGTGTATAAAACAGCAGAACTCCAACCTTGAATACGACGTCGGGAGTTCTTTTCACTGAAACTTCTGTTACAAATCAACATTAAGACTCTTCATCAGAGCCTTTCTGGGCGTAAATCATCATGATCAGATTTCATCTTTGGATACGGACGTGGAAACCAAACATGAAAACACCCTCATGTCTTCTGTGACTAACACTTAGGGAATTCTCAGGGACAAAAGTAAACAATAACTTTCCACATTCTCAGTTTTGATGTCTTGCTGTTTCAGAAACATTCTAGATTCAAACATTCTACAAACCCTAATCTGCTCTAAATTCATCCTAAACTTTATATTTAACCATTAAATGCTTGTTCACTCGTACGTTTTACTGATATGAGATTTTCATCTGGAAATAAATAAGAACCTATTTGTCTCTTCTTAGATTTCAAACACACACAGAGCTAAGAGCGGACTTCATCACCTTCTGTGAGGGTAAAATATGAGATTCCCATTGAGGCGAGTAGAGTAAATATGTTCATGCCAAATGGGAAATTGAAATACAATTGGATACAATTCAGTTGTGACATGGTAAATTATTTCTCCCATCTCCTAGAGCCCAGTTGGTCCGAGAATTTGTGTCAAATCTGGAATATTTGATTTACATTCACAGCTGTGATATAGTGCAGGTATAAAGATGGACACAGCCAAGCATTACACAGATTGGAACAACTTGTCGTGGAATATGGGGTATCAGGGTCAGCTTGAAGGGCTTCCTGGTCTGTATTCCTGTGAAAAACTTGTTCCCAGTGCACGTTGGCTTCCAGAAACCAGAATGGAAGTCAGCTTCTCCCAGTCTCAGTTCATGGCTCTCAACTGGGAAAAATGTGGAATGCTACATACTGGTTTGGGAGTGACTCCTTTCTCCCAGGTAGAGGAGTCTTGTTGAGGTGACAGGATGGAGCGAGTCTCAGACTGAGGAGGTTACCCAGCAGATAAAGTCCATGAGCGTTCCTACGTTACGGTCACCTGTTGGGATGAGATTTGGATCAGGACCAAAAGTAAAACAGCCCAAAAGGCTGAAATCAGTTTTGGGTTGGTTTGAGGAGGTTTTGTGCCTTTGGTTAGAACGTTTCACCCAGATTTCTCCAAAGGGATTATAAATCCTTGCTGGCCTAGAGGGACCTTGGTTTCCCCCAGGAGAAGCTGAAGAGATGGGGAGATCTTGGATCTATTCCCTCCATGGCTCCACCTCTGATAAGCAATAAAAGAAATGATCTCTCCAACATTTGTTTCACAAATCACTGACATCCGTTTCAGTTTCGTTACGCCGTAGATGAAAGTTGTGTGGGTTACGTGGTCGGACTGTCCCTTTTTAAAAAGAAACTTAACCTCATCCTCGTTTCATAGTGAAAGTTGGAGAATTGGAATCAGTCCCGTGGGAATTTCCAGCCTCTTGAACAGAAAAGTTAAAGTAAGCTGGTGTGATTTTTACATTATGAGGCTCTGCTGGTTTTCTTCCTCTGGCTTAGTGAAAGTTGACATGATGGCAGCTAGTTGTGCTGAAACAAACCAGGCGTCAAAGCCACATGCCTGACGTCGACCTTTAACCTTTACGGAGCCTAAATCTTCCTGCTGCCCTGTAACATCAGACCTGTCAGACACAGAAGAGGCTCTCTTGTGTTGACACAGAATAACCCCACAGTTCTTATATGTCCTAATGCAGTGCAATACATTCACTTTCCAATTAAGACTGGATTGCTCTCATGGCGGCTGCATAAAATAATACGCTTGGAGACCAGCAGCAGTCTGTCAGCAGCAGCTGATGGGAGGCCACTTTACATCTCACAGTCCTCCGGGTTGATGGAGATTGTGTTTTATGAATCTGCTCGCTGCATTTTATTATTTTTATTTTAATGCAGGAAATATAATAGCTATAGAATGATTCCATCAGCAGGAATGGCTCTCATTAATCCTGCTTTTTGCTTTGCAAGTCCTTTAACAACATGAAAGAGCTCCGACTGCCTGGACGGCCGAATGTGATAACACGCGTATTTTTATTAACATTTATGATCATTGCTTTCTTTTCTTTTGTTGCAGTTTTTTTAATATTTTGCTCAAACATAAGACACCACGAGGCAAACTCAGCCTTTTAGTAATTTGCTGTTTTATTTTCTCCATTTAACCAAAATAATAATCATCAAAGGACTGGAATTCCTCGAAGGACCCCTCCCACACGCTTTTGCTACAAATCTGTAAAAATGATGGCGTCATAGCCAAGTTTGTGTTTGCTCATGTTGATTAGTGAGTATTTATCTTGGGCTAACTTTAAAAAGCTGATAAATTTTTCATTCAGTGATTACTCACAACAGTTTAATAAAAATGGGTATGTAGGACATCTGTGGGAGAAGTAAGACATGAGACCAGCAGATTAACCCTTTAAGTGGCTGAATGCTTTATTCTCTAATATGGAAACACAAACTAAACTCAACTGAAAAAACATAAAATAAACATCTTAGAACTATAGAGAGATGTTTTAGTAATACGTTGTTATAATAATTGCCCCAATTGAAAAAGAAAATGCAAAAAAAAACACTTTCTTGGTGCTAAAGAGAACATCAAACACTGAATGATACAAAAATACTGAAGACAAGTTATTCCTCATTTATATAAATATTCTCAGACTGAATTTAATAAACATTATTGCTCTTAAACCCGTTAACACCATTTTATTTTAAAATGTCATTCATTTAAATGCATGCCATTCATTTTTTGTGACTGATTTGTGCAAAACGTTCAGGAAACCAGAAATGAATAATTGCAATATGCAATAATCATAATGCATCTTTAAACAACGCTATAGCTGTAAAAATGTCTTCTCAGTGAGATTCTCCCAGCTTTCATTAACATGGTATCTTTCCCCCGTATGTATATTTTTTTAACATGTTGCCTTGAAAAACAACAAACAAACTCCCCCTAACCACTGCAGCACCTTCAGAGGAACAATCCCAGCAGGCTTTAACACCCATGTGGGTCATTTAGAGAATCTGTGATATGATTAACTCATCCGTCATGATGTCATGGAGCTGGCCGTAGATTTACTCGCCTAAAAAGCCTCTGCTCTATAAAAATCTGCAGGCTTCACACCAACACGCAGCAGGTTACCCACACATACTTCTCCCAAGATTTCACACATGGGTGCATGATAAAAAAAAAAAAAGAATTAATGGTGGAAGCAACACAGAAAAGCAGCATAATGATGTCACTGGGTGCTCTTAATTTCCAGCAGCATTAAATCCACTTCAGGCGGAGTGGAAATTACCGTGAACATGGACTCTAAGTGGCTTTGTCAAATTGGAGCGGGGAGCAGTATGAGCAGAACAACACTTGACTCAACAATGCATGACAGACCGGTATTATTATAGTTATGCGGCTGTAAAAAGCAGCCAGACATCACCTGCTCATCGGGTTGTGACTGGAAGGTGAGAGAGTGCAAGTGTTCTTTCATTGTTTTAAAGCAGGGAAATTTTAAATGTTTCATAAAATATTATTTAAACCTTCATAAAACAGCTTTTTCTATTACATCCATAATAACCCACCCCATCGTTTCCTCTTTCAGAGACTAGAAGTGAGCCACATCAGAGGAGAGCTTCAGACGACAGGATCTGGAGTCTTATTTCCTGATATTTGGACGTCTCTCCTCTGATTGGCTAACAGCAACACGACTCTACCACTGACTGATTGCTCTGCAACGTTGATGTTTTATCTCCACAAATAACACAAGCCTGGAGGAGTTCTGCTGTGTGGTGGAGATGCTAATGCTAATGGTTAGCTTCTACTAGCCCAGACGTTCTCTGCTGTTTCCTGGACGCTAAACCAACAACAGCCTTCCCCGTCGTGAGCCAAGATGGGTGAGTCCATGAATGTTAAGTGACAGTGTGACGTAGATCTGTCAGGATTTTCTAATCCTAGAGTTTCACCGTCTGTTTTCTATCAGAAGCTAATGCAGGAGATAGGTGTAGGAGACTATTTTCATGGTCAGCCTGCATGAAAAACTCTGATTATAATCACAAATAATCATTAAAATGTTTTTTTAAGTGAAGTACACCTTTAAATAACTTTTCACTGTTTAC
Source organism: Aphyosemion australe (assembly GCA_006937985.1). Taxonomy (NCBI): domain Eukaryota; kingdom Metazoa; phylum Chordata; class Actinopteri; order Cyprinodontiformes; family Nothobranchiidae; genus Aphyosemion; species Aphyosemion australe. Next base: position 4,361 of record SSNS01000178.1, on the reverse strand, counting down.
ACGAGTTTTTCCAACGCCACGTTTTTCTTTTTTTTGACAAAGTGCATAAAAAATGGGTCATGCAATCATGCCATTTGATCCAGTGCTACATCTTAAAGGCCTGACTTAATAGGTTGTCTCGGTTATCGACATAAATGTAATGTGATCATCAAAAATTCTACACAGAGCGATGTCTGCAAAATCTCATTATTGTCTCATGTTTCTGTCAGCCTCCCCTTCCTTTTGCTGGAGCACAAAGCCAAAAGGGTAATGCCAATAAGAATGAGACAAACTGGAATACAAAAAAAAAAAGCAGATAAAAATAAAAATCTATGCATCCATTAAGCCTGAGAAGGATGGAGAAAGACTTTATCTTCTTTTATTCCTTGCTGGAGTGTGGTCGTTATCCTTATGCTGCCTAAGCTCATTTCTCTGACAGGAGCCTTATCCTTCTCACTGTCCTTTACAAAGGTCACATCCATAACCTCATGGAGGCAAAACAGCACAACTTCCTCCGCTGTCCAGTTTACAGGAAGTCCTTCTCTCCCCCATAAGGCCTTATATGGAATTAATCATTATTGATTTGGTATGTTAGCTCTGAGGTCACACGCCTCCTGGATCCTCTCAAGCTCCGTGAAGCTAAACTGCTGTAGCATTTTTTAAAGTCAAACATGAACTCATCCACTAAAGTCTCAGTGTCGATCAGGAAGGCAATCATGTTAACTAACTGACTGGATTTGTTTGTGACAGCTGAATAATTGTCAGAAACAGTTTACTAACGGAAATGTTTCCTTTTAATCTAGTAGAAGAAAATATTTATATATTTTTGTGCATCAGAAGTTTAGATGTTTCCCTCATCACCCAGAGATAAATAAAGCATGAAGTTTTTTGATTGATTGATTATTTTTATTTCAAGCCATTTTTTGCCAGTTGTGCACAATTGTAATAAGTCAATGTGTATACACACACATACACACATACATACATATAAATATATATACCTACATACATACATACATATACTCACACACATATAAACACAAATTCCATACAAATGTAAGAGCTTGAAATGGAGTGGGATGAAGAAAACTTATTTACTCCCACCCCCCATTGCATTCCATAGTATTCATTTATTTGCTTACATTAACAATGTCCTGAGATTCACCATATAATTTGTTTTGATCAAAATTCAATTATTAATAGTTTACAGTACAGTAAGTGAGTTCAATTTCCATTTTCATACATCATGTACTTTGACCAGACCATTTTTTTAAATGTTAATTTAAACTGAATAATATTTACACATTGCTTGAGCTGAGTTTCCAATCGGTTCCACATTTTGACACCACACACAGACACACAAAAGCTTTTTCTGGTAGTTCTTACCGCTGGGAATGTAAAGCTACCACAACCCCTCAGATTATAGCTCCCTACATTTTGTATAAATAGTTTTTGAATAGTGGAGGGTAAAATTTTTTTACTAGCTTTATAAAGTATTTGTGCAGTATAAAAATCAACTAAATCAAAAAATTTTAATAGTTTGGACTGCAAAAATAAAATGTTAGTGTGATGAAAAAAATTTACTTTATGTATGACCCTTACAGCCCGTTTTTGGAGAATAAAGAGTGGTTGTAGTGAACTTTTATAGTTATTGCCCCAAATCTCTATACCGTATGTTAAGTATGGCAGCACTAATGAACAATACAGTAAGTGCAGTGCGTTATAATCTAAGAAATATTTGACTTTATTAATAATTGATATATTTTTAGAGACCTTACTTTGTATGTGATTGATGTGAGATTTCCAACTTACTTTACTATCGATAGTTATTCCCAAGAATTTAATCGTTGAAACAGACTCTAACACAACACCATCAATATTTATTACTCGTTCTAATTTTTCTTTATGATTACCGAAAAACAATATTTTTGTTTTATCTAAATTGAGGGATAATTTATTATTATCCATCCATGTTTTTAATTTAAGTAATTCATTATTAATATTATTTATTAAATCACTATGGTTCTCACTGGAATAAAAAATATTGGTGTCGTCTGCAAAAAGAATTAATTTTAACAACTTGGATACATTAAAAATATCATTAATATACAAATTAAACAACTTTGGGCCTAGTATTGATCCCTGTGGTACCCCACAAGTAATGCTCAAACACCCTGATGTAAAGTTACCCATTTTCACATATTGTTGCCTCTCTACTAAATAACTTTGAATCCAACTGAAAGCCACTCCCCTAATTCCATATCTTTCTAATTTTTTGAGTAATATGTCGTGATTAATCGTATCAAAAGCTTTTTTCAAATCAATAAAAATTCCAGCCGCATATTTCTTTTTATCAAGACTATTTGTGATCTCTTCTACTGCATCCAATATTGCCATAGTTGTAGAACTTGCTGACCTAAAACCATACTGACTTTCATTAATTATATTGTATTTCTCTATAAAGTTATCTAATCTGTTGTTATAAAGTTTCTCTAAAATTTTAGAAAACTGAGGAAGCAGAGAGATTGGTCTGTAATTAGTGAAGATATGTTTATTTCCATGTTTATACAATGGTATTACTTTTGCTATTTTCATTTTATTTGGAAAGGTTCCTGTTTCAAATGACAAATTACATATGTAAGTTAGAGGTTTGGAGATACTACGTATTATTGTTTTAATCAATGTCATATCTATATCAAAGCAATCTGTGGATAATTTATTTTCACACTTACTAACAGTGGCACCAGAATACCTCAAAACATACAAAAACTACACAAAATACTTGTTTGTACTAAATAACCAACAACAGTTGTATTTATATTTTAATTTTTGTTATACCATTAGTTTTCATGATTCTGCTGCGTCAAACTTTCATATTTTAAAACATTCAAAACTGACGTCCATTTTTACAGCATTTTGACACAAAAAGATACATTTTTGGATGGATTTGGTGTGGAACTGCTCGCTATGCCAGAAAGTTGCATAAAGAAAATAGCGAGTGAGCTAATAAACTTCATCACAATAGTTTGTGGCTAATTATGGTGCTGAGATAATAGGAAGTGACCTAATTACAGTATATTATTGGTGTTTTTCTGATGCAGATGCTGCGCATTTATTGCAAAAATAAATTAATCTGATATAATTATCATTCCAAATAGTTCATGTAAACATAAATTTTATTGAGGATAATAATAATAAGTTAGAACCAGCCACTTCGGAGGGGCTGAATAACCACATGTAGCTCCAGAGCCAACGAGTGTAACCCTCTGGTGTCACTGAAAACATGGATGGATGGATGGATGGATGGATGGATGGATGGATGGATGGATGGATGGATGGATGGATGGATGGATGGATGGATGGATGGATGGATGGCTCAGGCTTAGCTGAAAGGAAGATCTCAGATAAGAAACAACAGAATTTTGGTTATCTTTATTCTTTTCCCTCACATAATTACTGTAGCGTAATAACACACGTGGTTGCCGTGTCAACGTGACGGATAATTGTTGCTCATTGTTCTACTGAAAGTAATTTATTCAATCTCCTGCCATATGGAAGAAGATATCGCTCCACTGAGTCGGCAGAAAACTGCTTAGTGGCACGGATTCATTTTCCGGATCATCAAAATTACAAGCAACCAATAACCAGGGGTCAAAGGTCAGAGTCCCAGGACCTTAACAAAGCAGATGCTCCGTCCCGGAAGTCATTCATTTGATTGTTAATTTTTGCCATTACTCATAAAGATAAATTGGCCAAATATTACCATACCACTTTAATTGGTAAGCGCTTTTAACACAGCATCACAGCTGACCAAAGCGCTGCACAATTAAAACAACAAGCTAAAAAAATCACATAAATAGTACAGTTAAAAAGTAGAGAATTAAAAACAAACAGGCAATTAAAACCATAAAATACACAAATGTAAAAATAAGCAATCAATATGGAAAATATGGAAATATTGAGTAATATTCATTCAGACTCCATAATGGGCTGGTGTGATGAAGCTTTAAAGTAACACTAAATAGTTTTTAACATAAGCTAGAGCTTTAGCGTTAATTAGTTTGAATGCAGTATGCATTCAAACTATTGTTTTCCTGTTTCTCTTTATTAGTTTGAATGCAGTATGCATTCAAACTATTGTTTTCCTGTTTCTCTTTATTATTCTTCTTCTTCTTCTTCTTCTTCTTATAACCTCTGCTTCCGTACGTTTTTTGAACTGTATCTCCTCCTACAGTTTTTCAGCTATTTCAGCAAGTTTGGTATCAAACCGTTCAGCTCGTTCAGCTCTTTCCGGCTATATCTCTTGGTATTGATATCTTCAACCGTTTCCAATTTATTCAGCTTTTTCTGCCATTTTTCAGCCCATTGAAATGAATGGAAAA
>SSNS01000177.1:1355624-1388034 GCA_006937985.1 Aphyosemion australe | reverse complement strand
CAATTTTAACGTCTGTGGTGCTTAAAGTACCCAAAAAAAGAAACTGGCAATACATTTTTACAAAAATTGACCTGACTACCCGTGACTCTATGAAATGTACTTAAGGGCAATGTTCAAGAAAATAAATGAGATTTCTGATAACATTCAGTTGTGCTTTTTTATTCAATATCTATTTATTGAGCTTTTTTCAAATATAATTGCAACAATATACATTTTTCTTTATAGGTACATTTTTAACTCACTAGAGTAAGAATTTTATAAATTTTCAACAAGAATATTTGTGTTTGGTGTATTTAGGAATACATGGCATTGAAGGAATAATTGTATGTTTATTCAACAAAAATATCTGCATTTAGTGAAGGCAGAAATACATGGCATTGAAACCAGAATTTCTTTGTTAGCCTTCCAGGATTATTTTAATTAGGTGAACAAGAAGATCTAAGTTGGCAGAACTCTTGTCTGAACTTGTAAACCTTAGTTACGGTAAGTCAACAACAGTGGGCAAAAGTTGAGAATACTCAAAAATCTCTTGCATCATGTTGCCTTGATATTTTAAGTTTTCTCAACTTTTTCTTTTTAACAGTGTAGATTTACCCATCGTTCGTGTATCAAATGTAGCAGAGTGACTGCAGCATCCTCCACGCCTCTATTTCACTGCACTGTTTCCAACTTCTCTGTAGTTGTTAAGAACTGCTTCAGCAGGTGGTTAAAACGTTTCATCACCAGGATGTAAATGCAGCAGGCCTTAAGTCATCAGGTTGTTATGGAAACGTTGTTTGAGCAAACACTGATTGAGGCGAGCAGTTATAAACACATAGCTGACCTGTTTTCCTGTGATCACATCTCTTCCTCACACTGTGTTTTAGAAACCTTTTAACATCTGGAGCACTGACAGTTAAGTGATGTAGTTGACTTTGAGATCTAACTTCTACTTTTTTATTTCATTGTTTTAATAAGTTCTATTGTGAAAGTTTTTTAAATGATTTCCACGCTGAGTAAAACTGCTTCAGAGCAGCTGTGGACCAGTTCCTCCTCAGCTGATGGAGGTTTTTGTACGATGGTTTTTCACCGTGTGAACACATACTGGCTGTTAACGTAGGTTAGACTCTGACAGTAATAAACTGCAGCATCTTCAGCCTGAACTCCACTGATGCTCAGAGTGAAGTCAGACTTTGATCCACTTCCTGTAAAACGATGTGAAATTCCTGATCTCCGGCTGCTAGCATAATAAATGAGGAGTTTAGGGATTTCTCCATCTTTCTGTTGGTACCAGGCTAAACAGTCGTTGCTGCTATAAACATAAACATCCTGACTGGTTGTACAGGTGATGGAGACGGAGCGTCCCACAGCAGAGCTCACTGCTGCAGGCTGAGTCACTGTGACCTGACCTCTGGACTCTGAGGAGACAAACACAGAAAGCAGCTTGATGCTTTAGTGGGCTTCATGTCAGAGGGACAGATGTTCATAGAGGAGAGGAGCTGGATTCTCTGGACTTTACCTGTGAAGCAGCAGCAGAGGAGAGTCCAGATGAGGACGCAGGTCAAAGTCATGTTTTTGATCAGGAGGATTTCCAAGTCTTCTGTTGTGATGAAGGACAGCTGTCAGTCATCCAGTCTTCAACTGTCAGGACTATAAAGTCTCCCAGAGCACTGGAGCATGGTGCTGCTGATGCAAACTCATGCTCTATGGAAATCTGATGACTCACTCTAGCAGGACCAACCTGATGATGATTCCTGGTTTCATTTCTCTGCATCCATGACTTTATCCTGTGAACTATTAAAAGCACGTTTATTTGGTTTGCAGCATGATTTCCAAACTAAGATAAATTATTTCTGCATCAAATAAGCAAACTAATCTACCAAATGTTGTTGGGTTTAATCTTGTTTATTTGACGTCTCTACAGAACCTTCAGTTATTTTTTTACACCTTTCTGGTTTTTGGGTTGATTATTCTTTAACATTCAGTCAGTTTTTGTCACAATATTCTAATAATTTAAGAAAAGCCTTGATATTTACCCACAGTCATAAATAAGTGTCCTGCTTGTGTCAGACTCAGAGAGCCGTGTCTCTCAGAGGTTTTTGTACGACGACTCCACCAGTTTGCATCACTGTGGTGGACGTTCGGCGGAGGAACCAGACTGGAGGTTAACTGTAAGTAACATTTCATTTATTATTAACTCAGAAATTCTATCTGCTTCATGTATTTTACTAATGCTTGGGTTACATTGTTGTGGTAAAATTATATATTTAAATATAAATCTGCAATAAATCTTTGACGTAAGAAATAATGTTTAAAAAAGTAAAAATGTTAAATATTAACCTAACATTATGATCAATCTGCTGTATTTTATCTAAATGCATTGTCATTAAGTTATTAGAATAATTTAATAGGTAGGTTGAAGTTCAATTAATTTCTTACTGCAGAAAACCCTCTGAGAGAAAAAGGAAACCTCTTTTAGAGCATCGCTGAAAGGAAAAATAAAACTTTAGAAAAACTTTGCATCAGACTCATAAATGTGATACAATAGTATTGAAGAAGTTCTTTTATGAGAAGGTTTAATATTTTAATTCTTGACAGATTCACTTTGAACAAACATTTTTAGCTCTGAAACTCGTCTGTTGCTGAGGTTCAGCAGTGATGTGTGTCCGTTGCCATGGTTACTGATGTGAGAGGAGGAAGTGAAACTCTGATGAGGAGTTTGATCTAAACCCTGTAATGTGTTTTCTCTCCTCAGTGGGTCGAGTCCTCCCCATCCTGACGGTGCTGCCTCCCTCCAGTGAGGAGCTGCAGCAGGGGAAGGCCACGCTCATGTGTCTGGCCAACAAGGGCTTCCCCTCAGACTGGAGTCTGTCCTGGAAGGTGGACGGCAGCAGCAGCGGGGAGGAGAGCAGGAGCCCCGTGGTGATGAAGGACGGCCTCTACAGCTGGAGCAGCACCCTGAGGCTCACTGCAGACACGTGGAGGAAGGTGGGCTCTGTGAGCTGTGAGGCCACCCAGGGCTCCCAGTCTCCAGTCTCAGAGTCCCTCAGGAGGGACCAGTGTTCCCAGTACTGATGTGAATTACTGTGCTTCTTATTTTATTGTCTTTGCTCTTTTTCTACAACTTTTCCCTGAAATGATAAATGATGTAAAACTTTCTAAACAATAAAAAAGTTCCATCATCTCTGGTGGTGACGTTTTTATATAATTAACATTAATCATGGTGGTTACATTTAATGACTGACTAGAGCATAAATCAATAAACCTACTTTAATGACTCAGTCAGACGTTTTCAGATCCAATAAAGTCACTTTAAAAAAAAAACATCAGACTTTCTCTAAAAGCCTTCAGGTGTTTTTAAAGGATCTGATTTAATTATCTACTTTTGAGAATATTGATTAAAACGGACCAGATTCAGTCAAAATAACATTTATTTATTCATGAACTTTTGAGATCTTTGATGAATCATTTCAGACAATAAAGTTATTTAACCTAAAATTAGAAATGATGGATTGTAAAAAGTTTAATTAATCCTAAAATAAAAATTTGTCTTAAAGTGTTGGATTTCATCATGATAAAGTTATTAACTGAGACATTAAATTATAATCAACTTATAGGACATCAATTCACTTTTGTAATTTCTGCTTTTTTCTGTCAGCAGATTTTATAAACTATATTTTTACTAAAAGGTTAAATATTATTTAGTTAATAAGAAAAACAGATAAAATGAGGTGATGAAATTTTCTGACATGATTTAATTATTGAAACAATGATTTTCAGTCAGATTGTTTATCGTGTTAAAAACGTCTGTTAGTGATTTTATCATGTGATGAAATTTACAATGAGATTTAATTTCTAATTAATCTTTATAAAAATGAACAGAGTCTGTTGTAACTGGTTCATGTTTGATGATTTTTACTTTCAGTAAAGAAGAAGAAGAAACAATCTTTCATATAGCGCCTCTCAAGATAAAAATCACGAGGCGCTTCACAAAAACAAAAAGTTAAATAAAAATTAAAAAATGATTAAAAATATCAAAAAAGGGAAAAGTAAAACTTCTTCAGAGCAGCTGAGGGACTCGTTTTTACGTCATTTTAGTCACTTATTTTAACACAATTAAAAAATCTGATTAAATGAATCAGATGAATAAAAGTAGATTAAACTTGTGATTTTTGCTTTAGTGTTTGGTTTAAATCTGATTTTATTTGCAGAAACCTTTGGAAGAGAAGAAAACCCTTTTGGGAGTTTTATAAATAACATCTGAAAATAGTTTTATAAATAATGTATTAGAATTAAATAAAAGTTGGATTGATTTGATTATTAAAAACAAATAAATATAATTATTAACAAACACTTCTCAGTAGATCCTCATAGTGTAGAAGTTTAGTGAGAGAGTAAATGATCAGTGAGTTTCTAGAGCAGCTGTTAGTTTCTGTTCAGCCTGACTGATGGAGGTTTTTGTACGATGGTTTTTCACCGTGTGAACACATTCTGACTGTTAATGTAGTGAAAACTCTGACAGTAATAAACTGCAGCATCTTCAGCCTGAACTCCACTGATGCTCAGAGTGAAGTCAGACTTTGATCCACTTCCTGTAAAACGATCTGAAATTCCTGATCTCCGGCTGCTAGCATAATAAATGAGGAGTTTAGGGATTTCTCCATCTTTCTGTTGGTACCAGGCTAAACAGTCGTTGCTGCTATGAACATAAACATCCTGACTGGTTGTACAGGTGATGGAGACGGAGCGTCCCACAGCAGAGCTCACTGCTGCAGGCTGAGTCACTGTGACCTGACCTCTGGACTCTGAGGAGACAAACACAGAAAGCAGCTTGATGCTTTAGTGGGCTTCATGTCAGAGGGACAGATGTTCATAGAGGAGAGGAGCTGGATTCTCTGGACTTTACCTGTGAAGCAGCAGCAGAGGAGAGTCCAGATGAGGACGCAGATCAAAGTCATGTTTTTGATCAGGAGGATTTCCAAGTCTTCTGTTGTGATGAAGGACAGCTGTCAGTCATCCAGTCTTCAACTGTCAGGACTATAAAGTCTCCCAGAGCACTGGAGCATGGTGCTGCTGATGCAAACTCATGCTCTATGGAAATCTCACCACTCACTCCAGCAGGACCAACCTGATGATGATCAGTTTTTCCTTTTCAATCTTTGAAAACCAAGATTTTATTCTTTTGAGCAAAACTTGTTTAAGTTTTAAGACGTTTATTTTGAACTGGTCCAGGAGCTTTCTAAAAGATTTTTTACACATTCATCAATATTCCCAAACTAGAAATAAGTTTTTACTATATTAAAAAATGAACTATGTTATTTTAGTTTTTTTTTTTTGTTTTATGTTCATCTGACTTCTTTACAGAATCTTCAGCTCCATTGGTTTTCTTGCTTTAACACAGTATTACGTGTTTTACGCCGAATCCGTCAGTGAATTAAGGTAAATAAAACATCGTAATACTGTGTTAAAGCAAGAAAACCAATGGAGATATAAAATACACACAGGAAGAACATAACAAGAAGAATCTTCAGCTATTTTTTACTATTTTATTATTTATTTATTCTTTTTGCTCATTGATTTTACATTAATCTTTAAAGAGCGGGTAACATCAGTCCCACAGGCTTACTCCACCCACATTTCAATTTTGAAAAATGCGCCAGGAGAGGGCGTAGCCTGGAGGACTGAGAGGGCGGAGCTGCAGCAGTGACGAAGGCAGCTGGCTAACGAGGCTATGCTAGCTCTATTCATTGAGCAGTCATTTGAAGTGGAGGACTTTTCTCTCCCTCCTTACCCAGAGAAAAGAGAGGAAATGGGTCTAAGGCTATTTGGAGGAGAAAAGTGGACCTGAGCTGCATTATTTTGAGTTTGTGAGTTTCCTGAGAGCACTGGAGCCAAGCAGCTGACACCAATCTCTGAATGGTAAAAAAAGCAGTTAGCCTTAGCTAAGATTAGCTGAAGGGATAGGCTCCCCTGTCTCAGAGAGCTACTATCCAGCATGTTTTAGAGGTTTACCTGCTTCAACACACCTGATTTTAATCAGCAGCAAATTGATGAGCTGCTGAATCAACTGTGTTGAAGCAGGGAAACAACTAAATGTGCTGTATAACAGCTCCCTAGGACCAGGGCAGCTAACCCTGAGCTAATGTTATTGACTGCTGCACAGAAACACCCAATTTATAAATAAAAATACCCCATGACAAAATCATTCTATGATGTGCACATTTATGTTACACAATCACAAAACATCCCACTAAAAATGAACTCCTAGCCCTGATTTCATTATTTATTTACTGGTATCAGTTCCCTTGGTCGATGGTAGTTCTCTGGTGTCAGCAGGTGGGTCCCCTCTGTCTTCAGGATCAGGCAGGAGCTTCCAGGAGAATGAGCCTATAGGATTCCTCCCTCCTCTGGACTTCAGTTATTAATATTTGTTTTATTTATTAAATGAATCTAACTTTATACATTCCCTATTTTAGTTCAAGTCCATAAATATATAAACACAGTTGAATTTAAAACGAGCTCTTAACAGTGAGGTGCCTATTTTAATTCATCACAGGGCTAGTGAAATGTGCAATAAAGTAATTGAATAAATGTGAAATTTATAAATAAATATCAAAATATAAACAAAACTGGAATTAAAATGAGACATTTTGGCAGCACAAAGAACTTGTTAGATGCATACAGCATTTATTATAATAATTGTAGGCAGACAGGAGACAGAGCTGGATGGTGGTAGTGAGGAAGATGATTCTCAGTCATGGAAGGATAGCTGAGGACTTTCCAGGAAGAGGAGATGTGGTGGTGTGGTATCTTCTAGGAGAGAGAGGTTTCCAGAGATCTGTAGAAAACAAGAATGTAAGTTATTAGTTAATTTATTTTTGATACCAAAGAAAAAAAATATTTAAAAAGGTATTTACCAGGTGAATCAGCTCACGTCAGCACCAAGTGTCACAGGGCCTCCTTCGGGTTGTCATGATGTAATTTAGCTCCGTGCTCACAGCAAAACGCGTGTAACAATAACCTATAAAACACATACATAGATAATGTTACAACTATAAGGTTGTAATGAAGATTACATGATGTTTAAAAATAGATCACCTTTGCTGCACCTGCAAGGCTGGACCAGTGCATTCTTGTAGCTGCCAAAATCAGTCTGACAGCACATCACATTGTTGTGGGAGGTAGCTTTAGAGATGAGGAGAAGCACTGTTGAGAGCGGAGCGGGATGGAGGTTAGAAGATCTGTTAGGAGAGGACCTGAGGTAAAATGGTATTTTAGTGTGAGTTTGGTAAGCTACTCCTTGGTGCTCTCCAGTGGTGACCAGCCAGGTCTGGGGAGATGTGATAAAAAAAACAGCACAAAAATGGAGTACAATAATATTATTTACAATTATTATTTATAATACTTTTTTTTTTAGCTAGAACAGTTCACAGAGCTATAGAACAGAGCCCGTCATTCAGATGGAAGCTGGGATTAGAAGCTGACACCTGGGTGTGTTCAGAGTGGAGAGGCTGCTCTGGGACTTTGTACACACTCACACACACACACACACACACACACACACACACACACACACACTGCTGCTGCTGGGAGCTGGTGGCTATGTAAAAAAAGCAGCAGATATATTTATAGTCGTTTATTAGAGCAGCAACACACGTGTAACAATAAGCTAAAACAATTACATAATGTTAAAACTAGAAGGTAATGAAAGACAGATGATTAAAAAATAACTCACCTCTGCTACACCTGCAAGGCTTCACCTTAGCCTGGACCGGTGTAGACTTGTGGATGACTAAATCAGTCTTACAGCAGATTACTTGGGTAGATTTAGCCTGAAAAAAATAAATAACAGCACATTGTTGTGAGAGTTTAGCAACTTAGATCACGTAGAAAACAAACTGTCCAATATATGAGCTTCATAGCATGGCTGGTGAGTAATCTGACTGCTCTCAGAGCTAACTCAGTGTCCAGAATCAGACAGGAATATGTTCTAATCAGAGGTGGACAGGAGATTAGAACAGGGTCAGGCTCTGGTGCAGCTGGAAGCTTCATGCTGGGATGTTCTCCTACTCCATGTCCCTCCTGCATTTATCTGCTTCAGCACTCAGCATTATTATCAACTGGTGTAAAAACTCAACCTGAAACCGTCTGTAACAAACATTATCCCACACACTAGCTCTGGGCCTGATGGCTGTGTGGACTGATATTAGCTAAATGAAATGAACCACGTCTTTCTTTGCATTTATAAATAAATATAGTAATTATAGCTGCTAAATTACAGGTAGGGAGTGATCTTTAGAAGCTGATAAAAGTAATTATTTGAGCTTACCTCAAATTGGGCCAGAAATATCCGTTATGGGGAGGAAGCAGTCATGGGGCTCCGTCTAATTCCCGGAATGGTGCGGTGGGCTCCGTCTAATTCCCGGAGCGGTGCGCAGTGGGCTCGGTCTAATTTCTGGAACGCTCTTCAAACCCAGCATAATCCAGTTCAAACTCCATCAAGTTGGTGGAGGCACACGTAAAAAACACTAAACTACTATCTCTAACAGCCAGGCTACTAAAACTAAGTAATTATAATACTAGAAGCTATGCTAGGACTCTGACTCAATGCTAATGCTAAACAATAGCTAAACTACAGCAGAAACACTCACTTGAGGCTAACTCCGAGTCCCAACTGCTACAAGGCGTGGCCGAGACCTTGATGCTTTTATAACCTGCAGCCGCAGCGCTGCTACGTGCTAGTGCACGGCTACGTTGCACGGTACAGTCTCAGCCATTGGACAAGACGGATTCAAATTTCTTTTGCAAACCGCTGCTGGATAGTTTTGAGCTGAAGAGGGCGCTCCACTGACGTTTTTAGGCTGAATTTTGAGTTTTTGAAGAAAATGCACAAAAATGCAAAAATAATGACTACACATGTCTAAAACACTATTAGATACTCATTTATACAGGTTATCAGCAAAAAAAAGTTGATTTTGGTGTTACTTGCTCTTTAATGTTGTTGTTGGTGTTTATTTTGAACATGTAAAAATATGCAAATGAAAATAAAAATAATAAAAAAAACAATGAATAAGAAATTGAATAAAATTAAAACTAAGAAATCATACTTTGAATTAATCAATTTACAAATCCAAAAAGGAGTGGGATGAAGTAGAAAAACTTATAGTGACCCACCCCTTTTTATTAATTCACTATAATTAATTAATTTGGTTTCTAATCAGTAATATAATTCATATTAATTTCAACATTACACCACCTATGATCATATAACACCACCAAGAATGCTCCACAGTACCAGGTAACCTACATTATTTACAACAATTCATGAGTTTTCACTCTCTCACAAGCATGTGTCCCCATCGTTTACACATAAAAATCACTTCTTTGTACCAGATCCCAAACTGTTTAATATTTGAACACTCCCTGTGCGTCTCCTCCAAACTATTCCATAATTTAACATTTACTGAATCTTTTTTTATTTTAATATGAATTACATTAAGACATGTCTTAAAATGTAAGCACTAATTTATAAAAAAGATGACCAGCAGGTTGTTTGTGTCAGACTCAGAGAGCCGTGTCTCTCAGAGGTTTTTGTACGACGACTCCACCAGTTTGCATCACTGTGGAGGACGTTCGGTGGAGGAACCAGACTGGAGGTTGGAAGTAAGTTTAAATATTTCCCTTCCTATTTATATAATAGAAACCACATTTTCAAAATTGCTTCATAAAAATTAAGATGCAAAATGAATGTGGTGATTTAAATATAAATGTCAGTAAATCAAATGTGAATTTATTGTGTGAAAAAAATGAACAGATTTAATATTTTAGGTGATGAAGTTTTATTTTGAAGCACCGTGACTCTCTACAGTCAGGCTCGGTTTGTGTCTCTAGAACCAGAACCGGACTTTATGTTGGAGGTCAATTAAAATCACGTTTTTAGTGTTTGATGTGGAGATAAAGTTACTTTAACTGGAAATCATCCAGACCTAACACCAGCAAGTGTGTTTGTGTTCATGTCTTTGAGGATTAAATTAACTCAGTTTGATTTGTTGTTCTGTCAAAAACATTTAGGAGCCAGGAAGATTGATGTTTATTTAGAAAAAGCTTGTTGTTGTTTTTATTAAACACGATTCTTTACATGAAAAATGAAAGTAATTCTGTCCTCATTTAAACATTTAATCTGATGTAATATAACTCCTAGAATCTGAAACCAATCAGTAAAGTTGTTAAAGATTTAGTACAAAGTATTTCCAATGAACATAAATCTAGTTATTCTGAATTAGGATTAATATTTAGTTTTTCTAATGGAACAAACTCAGTTATACATGTTTCTACAAAGGCCTGTGAAGACATCACATCTCTTCCTTCTCCTGCTGATTGTCTTGTAGCTGCTAAAGTGACAGGTTGGTTAAAGGAAGTGAAACAAGGTGTGAGAGTCAGACTGGTGGAGCAGAAAAACATCTGGTAGAAACTTCCTGGTGACAAAAAGTCAAACAGCTTCTAACCTCTAATCTGATTGGTGTCTCCTAGGTGATGCCCGTCCCATCCTGACGGTGCTGCCTCCCTCCAGTGAGGAGCTGCAGCAGGGGAAGGCCACGCTCATGTGTCTGGCCAACAAGGGCTTCCCCTCAGACTGGAGTCTGTCCTGGAAGGTGGACGGCAGCAGCAGCAGCAGCGGGGAGGAGAGCAGGAGCCCCGTGGTGATGAAGGACGGCCTCTACAGCTGGAGCAGCACCCTGAGGCTCACTGCAGACACGTGGAGGAAGGTGAGCTCTGTGACCTGTGAGGCCACCCAGGGCTCCCAGTCTCCAGTCTCAGAGTCACTCAGGAGAGACCAGTGTTCCCAGTGAAAACTTGTCTCATTTATTCATTTCACTTACAACAAGAGTTTCTGTTTTTATCCTCAGTGAAATGCCTAAAATGTTTCCTATGTTTCAGAATTTTAAATAAAGCTACGTTTTAAATCAAATGGCCTTTTCTTCATGTACTTACACAATAAATGTGTGTGTGTGTGTGTGTGTGTGTGTGTGTGTGTGTGTGTGTGTGTGTGTGTGTGTGTGTGTGCGTGCGTGTGTGTGTGCGTGTGCGTGTGTGTGTGTGCGTGCGTGTGTGTGTGTGTGTGTGTGTGTCTGTGTGTGTGTGTGTGCCTCCAGAGTTGAACATTTGTCTCCCTCTTCTGGCCAATTAAAGGAGCCATATCATGGAAAATCCACTTTTTGGGGCTTTTTACCGTGTGATATCAGTTCCTCATGAAAAATACCCTAAACCCAGTTTTGGCTGCGTTCGTGCATTTTCCTGTCTCAGCTGCAAAAGGACATTTTAAAAGGATCTGATCTTTCATGGGGTCTGAATCCATCAGGAGATGTTTATTATGTGATGACGGCTGGATTTTATTTGGTTTTCCTGACCTAGAATTCGATGATGCTCCAGCCGACAGGAGGAGAGAACAGCTTTTGGCCGAGCGGCCGACCTTTCAGAAATCTCATGCTTGTTATTCTGGCTTATTTATGACGCTCAGATGAAAGCAGAGCAGCTTTTCACTAGCAGCTGGGGACGAAGAGCAACGGGTTGGGTGTGGGAGGAGGAAGAGGAGTGGCTTTACATGTGTCCTTCAGCAGCACGTGCACAGAAGATCCTTCTGCCTCAGGGAGCAGAGCTCAAAGGATCCAACACAACCAACAATTATTAGACACTGGTCTGAAAAATAAACGAGTTCTGATCTGAAATCCAGCAATAAAGTTTTACTTTTTCCAGTCATTTTTCTTTTTATTTGGTTTTAAACATAAATTTGTGTATTTCAGGAATTCATCACATCGTCTAAAACGTTGTTTTCCAGCTGACAACACTTAGTTTACACTTCAGCACTGAAAGCAAATGTTATTATACTTCTGTCTCCTGTTGGCTTCAGGAATATCTGGATGATCAAATTTCCTCCACTTAAATAATCTGCAGAAATTATGTTCCCATCAATGCATTTGTAACAGTTACAGAACTCACTCACTCACTCACTCACCCACCCACCCACCCACTCACTCACTCACTCACTCACCCACCCACTCACTCACTCACTCACTCACTCACTCACTCACTCACTCACCCACCCACCCACCCACTCATTTGCTCGCCCACTCGCTCACTTGCTCACTCACTCACTCACTCACTAACTCACTTGCTCACTCACTCACCCACCCGCTCACTCATTCGCTCGCCCACTCGCTCGCTCACTTGCTCACTCACTCACTCGCTCGCTCACTAACTCACTTGCTCACTCACTCACCCACCCGCTCACTCATTCACTCGCCCACTCACTCACTTGCTCACTAACTCGCTTGCTCACTAACTCACTCATTTGTTCACTCACCCAACCACACACCCACTCACTCACCCACTCACTCACCCACCCACCTGCGCACTCGCTCGCTCGCTCACTCACTCACTCGCTCGCTCACTAACTCACTTGCTCACTCACTCACTCACTCACTCACCCACCCGCTCACTCATTCACTCGCCCACTCGCTCACTTGCGCACTCACTCACTTGCTCACTGACTCGCTCGCTCACTAACTCACTCATGTGCTCACTCACTAACTCAGTCGCTCACTCACTAACTCACTCGCTCACTCACTAACTCACTCACTAACTCACTCACTCACTAACTCACTCATTTGTTCACTCACCCACCCACTCACTCACCCACTCACTCACCCACCCACCCGCTCGCTCGCTCACTTGCTCGCTCACTCACTCACTCGCTCGCTCACAAACTCACTTGCTCACTCACTCACTCACTCACTCACCCACCCGCTCACTCATTCACTCGCCCACTCACTCACTTGCGCACTCACTCACTTGCTCACTGACTCGCTCGCTCACTAACTCACTCATGTGCTCACTCACTAACTCAGTCGCTCACTCACTAACTCACTCGCTCACTCACTCGCTCGCTCACTCACTAACTCACTCTCTCACTCACTAACTCACTCACTCACTAACTCACTCACTCACTCACTCACTCGCTCACTCACTAACTAACTCACTTGCTCACTCACTAACTCACTCGCTCGCTCACTAACTCACTCGCTCACTCACTAACTCACTCGCTCACTCACTAACTCACTCGCTCCCTCACTCGCTCGCTTGCTCGCTCACTCACTCACTCACTAACTCGCTCACTCACTCACTTGCTCACTCGCTCACTCACTAACTCACTCACTCACTCGCTCACTCACTCACTAACTCACTCGCTCACTCACTCACTCGCTCACTAACACGCTCACTCACTCACTCACTCCCTCACTACTCACTCGCTCACTCACTCACTAGCTCACTCGCTCACTCACTCGCTTACTCGCTCACTCACTCACTCACTCGCTTACTCGCTCACTCACTCACTAACTCACTCGCTCACTCACTCACTCACTCGCTTACTCGCTCACTCACTCACTAACTCACTCGCTCACTCACTCACTCACTACTCACTCACTTGCTCACTCGCTCAGTCACTAACTCACTCGCTCACTCACTCACTCACTCACCACTCACTCACTCACTCACTCACTCACTCACTCACTCACTCACCCACCCACTCACTCACTCACTCACCCACTCACTCACTCACTCACTCACTCACTCGCTCGCTCACTAACTCACTCATGTGCTCACTCACTAACTCAGTCGCTCACTCACTAACTCACTCGCTCACTCACTCACTCGCTCACTAACACGCTCACTCACTCACTAACTCACTCACTAACTCACTCACTCACTCACTCACTCATTTGCTCACTCACCCACCCACTCACCCACCCACTCACCCACCCACTCACTCACCCACCCACCCGCTCGCTCGCTCACTTGCTCGCTCACTCACTCACTCGCTCGCTCACAAACTCACTTGCTCACTCACTCACTCACTCACTCACTCACCCACCCGCTCACTCATTCACTCGCCCACTCACTCACTTGCGCACTCACTCACTTGCTCACTGACTCGCTCGCTCACTAACTCACTCATGTGCTCACTCACTAACTCACTCGCTCACTCACTCGCTCGCTCGCTCACTAACTCACTCGCTCACTCACTCACTCACTACTCACTCGCTCACTCACTCACTAGCTCACTCGCTCACTCACTCGCTTACTCGCTCACTCACTCACTCACTCACTCACTCGCTTACTCGCTCACTCACTCACTAACTCACTCACTCACTCACTCGCTTACTCGCTCACTCACTCACTAACTCACTCGCTCACTCACTCACTCACTCACTACTCACTCGCTCACTCACTCACTAGCTCACTCGCTCACTCACTCGCTTACTCGCTCACTCACTCACTCACTCACTTACTCGCTCACTCACTCGCTTACTCACTCACGCACTCGCTTACTCGCTCACTCACTCACTAACTCACTCACTCACTCACTCGCTGGGCTGGGTTGGGCTGGGCTGGGCTTGGCTAGGCTAAGCTGGACTGGACTGGGCTGGGCTGGGCTAAGGTGGGCTGGGCTGGGCTGGGCTAGGCTGGGCTTGGCTAGGCTAAGCTGGACTGGGCTGGGCTGGGCTAAGGTGGGCTGGGCTAGGCTAAGCTGGACTGGGCTGGGCTGGGCTAAGCTGGGCTTGGCTAGGCTAAGCTGGACTGGGCTAGGCTGGGCTTGGCTAGGCTAAGCTGGACTGGACTGGGCTGGGCTGGGCTAAGGTGGGCTGGGCTGGGCTGGGCTAAGCTGGGCTTGGCTAGGCTAAGCTGGACTGGGCTAGGCTGGGCTAAGCTGGGCTGGGCTAGGCTAAACTGGACTGGGCTGGGCTGGGCTAAGGTGGGCTGGGCTAGGCTAAGCTGGACTGGGCTGGGCTGGGCTTGGTGTGCACAACATCTGCAAACGAGCCCAGACACTGAACCAAGTGACAAATGTGGAGCAAATCCAAACAAATGTTCTGAGTGCAGCCGGGTGCTAACCCTCTACTGCTTCGTCACTCATCTCTGGTCAGTTAACTAAGCAATAAAAAGGAAAGTTCAAACAAGGCGGTTTAGGGGTTAAGATGAAGATTACTGCTGTTTATATCTGACTGAATAGATGCTGAACTCAGGATCCTGCTGCACAGATCAGCACGTATCACCGTTACCGCCTTCAGCTGCACATTCACCATTCTGACCTCATTAGTGCAGCGCTAAGGCAAGCCGTTGATGCAATTAAATAAGGTGTCATGCATGTGATACAAATTAGAGGTTGGACACTGTGTTCCAGCGCTTTTTTTAACGTTTTCCCAGCGAATCATTCACACCTCTGAGAAAAGGTTTGTTTGTAATCACAAGCTCTCATGTGCAGAACTAGATCTGATGCTGCAGAACTCATACCTTACACGGTAACCTGCACCCCCAGCGGTTGAAGCCAAGCGAACTAATGTACACCGAGGATCGTACGACAAAGTATTTAACACGCTCTTACGTTACCAATTTTACGGATCTATTTATTTTCTTGTCCATCACCATCTCCGGGCAGCAAAAGGAGAACCAAGCTGCAGATTTCTAGATCACACAACTCTGACCATCGTCCTACTCTAATGCAAACCCCGACGGCCTCCATTGAAGTATCCTCAGCAGCTGATTGTTGTGGTCAGCCGGCACCTTGGTCTCATTATGTTCCCACACAGCTGTGACCTTCTCAGGGATCAAACGGGAATCTGGCCTCCTGATTGAGATTCCACCTAAGATTAAGTGCATCCCCAGAAATCTGTGTCAAGTGTGTCGTCTGTCAGCCTCCAAAGTGTGCATCCTTTGTTTTGAAGCTCGCGTGCAGTCGAAGTGGGAAAGATTTACAGCTTCACACAGAGTTAAAGTCTTGATATTTTATTTTAAACTGCCATAACAACGTCTTACGCTCTGAATCTGACTGCAACTTATTCCACTGATGTTTTTGGCTCAGTGACACGATAAACTATGAAAATACTTTTATAATAATGCAGATCAATGTCAGATTATTGACATGATGGACAGGATGACAGATGACGTCAGACAGGAGTCTCATGATGTTTGCAAATGTCCTAGTGATCTGCAGTGAGAGCAGGGTGCAGGTAGAGGAGAAGCTATAGAGGTGGAGTTATGAACAGTAGTGAGAGCAGCTATGTTGTCTGGTTTAGAGACAGTGTGTCCACGAGGACAAGACAGGAGACAGATGTTGAGGTTGTCTTTGGGAGTGAGGAGGATGGATAGGATCAGGAACGAGTCCATCAGAGGGACAGCTCATGTTAGATGTTTAGGAGATAAAGTCAGAGAGGACAGAGTCAGACGGTTGTCCAGAAGAGAGACAGTGATGACATAGGTTGTGGCTACAGTGTAGCTCATCACCACCAGGGTGTGAGTGTGTGTGAGTGGGGGTGAATGACTAGATGTGTTGTAAAGTACCTTGGGGGGTTGTAGAACCCTAGAAGGCATAATATCAAATACAAACCATTTACCATTAAAATAATCATTTTTGTGACATTTATGCACCCCCTTAAAACTATAAAGGTCTGAATAAAAGAAACTCTCATCTAATGAAAATAAACAATTACCAAAGACACAATAAAGCGCTGAAATGGATCAGTGGGACAGACGCAGTGAATGACGCTCCGGGTTATTTCCTGAGCTAAAAAGAGCTATTGTCCCCAGATAATTGAGTTTAGCATGAGCTAAATAAAGCACCAGTGGAATGCAAACATTTGGCCCTCACTGACACACCGGGACAGATGTAAAGCTTCGCTAAACCTCACAGGAACAGGCACAAGAGGGTTTCCACGAGGGAGGAAGGTAGAGACAGGAGGGCGGCAGAGGAGGGGAGAAGGATTTAGTGTCACAAACACAAGACCAGAGGCTGAGCTCACTAATGAGAAGGTCAAGAGAACGGCAGATGGTCGTGATAAACACAACAGAGGATGATGAGGCACCTGGTAAACAGAATAAAGAGAATGTGTAACGAAATATTTACAGTAACACAGCTTAGAATCACTGATACTGTGTTTAAAATATGGAAATGAGTCTATTATGTTTAGCTTTGTAGTAGAGTAAAACATTCATTATTGAGAAAATTACTTTTCAAAACAGAAAGAGTATGTTATTGTCCTTATTTTATGTATTTATTTGATCAATTGTTTCATTCCAGGCTTTCTGCATTTAGCACTCAGGTGACAAGTCACTTCCAACATATATAATAATATTATTTATTTATTTATAAACTTATTTATTAAGAGGATTAACCGCTTGAGATGTAACATCTCGTTTTAGAGCGGGAATATAAATAACCTCATCTCACTCTCCACGGGTAGTCTCATCCTTCCAAGCTCGGGTCCTGGGAGCGCTCTCTCTCTTTCTTTCTCTCTCTCTCTCTCTCTCTCTCTCTCTCTCTCTGTCCTTCTCTCTTTCTCCCCCTGTCCTTCTTTCTCTCTCTCTCTTTCTCTCTCTCCCTCTCTCCCTCTTTTCTCTCTCTCTCTATCTAAATATATATATATATATATATATATATATATATATATATATATATATATATATATATATATATATATATATATATACATATATATACCAGCTCCAGTGGCCTAGTGGTAGAGTGTCCGCCCCGGGACTGGGAGATCAGGGTTCGATTCCCGGTTGGGTCATTACAAAGACTTTGAAAAAATGGGACCCAATGCCTCCTCGCTTGACACTCAGCACTAAGGGGTTGGATTGGGGGGTTAAACCACCAAATAGTTCCCGAGCGCGGCCACAGCTGCAGCTCACCGCTGTGGTGAGCACAGGTGACAAACGTCAAT
The DNA here is from genome assembly GCA_006937985.1 of Aphyosemion australe. Lineage (NCBI taxonomy): Eukaryota > Metazoa > Chordata > Actinopteri > Cyprinodontiformes > Nothobranchiidae > Aphyosemion > Aphyosemion australe. The sequence continues at coordinate 1,370,275 of SSNS01000177.1, read as the reverse complement.
CACAAGTAAAGCACAGGTGTCACCACTTGAACACAACAACTAAAAATTGATCACACTTGTGGCTAATGATGTGAGGGATCATACTCAGTGCTTCATCCTTATAGATGTATTCATGGGGTCTTGCCACAGCATCCAGTTGAAAACCCCTCTGTAGAAATAGATCTAGTTTTGTAAGTGATACAGGAAAAGTGATTTAGGCCACTACAGTCTATCACTACGTAATCAACACTGAATGTGTCTGGATAATATGCCAACCTGTATGTACTGGAGTCTTTGCTCTTACAGTAGTATTTGTATGTTTTTGTACTTTATTTTTAGTAAATGGGCTTACTGTACACAAGTGTCAAATGCACAAGATTTCTGTTTTGTCTTTTTCTACCAGCGTTATTTTTGTTTTGCAACATGCATTTCACCTACAGTGAACAGTAAACATTTATTTCTCCATCTTCATGTCCTGAGCATTGTGTTTTCTGTTTTTCTACGTAGTGTTTAGTGACTGTTCAGTAGTGACTGTCATTGTGATTGACTCAAGGCACGATTTGACAACATAGTTCAGTTTTGAGCACAGATTGAACTGTTTTGAGGTGAAAGTTTGGTTTTGCAAGAAGAGTCTGAGGTTTTGGGGATTTAGCTTGAAAATTAGGTTTTGTGTTCACAAGATAGAGAAAGAGAGAGCAGCTTTCAAGAAACGTGTCTTAGCAATCGAGAAAAACCGTAAACGTCCATTGTCTGATTGGGGGGGTGATCGTTTTCTGTGAGACGGTGATAGTGACTGGTGCGTGGTCACTAATAGTGATGGGGTGGATCTGTGCCTCACTGATGTCTTGAGTTACTGGTTATAAATAATCTATGTGGGACGGGTGAGGAGAAGGTGTATTCCTTAAGTGTAGGGTGATAACAGCATCACGAGCATGTTTTAGCTGTTTCCCTGCTCCAACACACCTGATTTTAATCAGTAGGTGATCAACAGGCTTCTGCAGAGCTTGATGACCTGGTGAACAGGTGAATTATGGCTCAGTCAAGCACAGCTACACCAAATATCAATCTGAGATTATAATGACTACAAACCAGAAGTGGGCGGAGTCTTTCTACTCTCCAGCGTCCGTTGTCTCCTCAGTAGTCGTCAACAAGACAACCTCTTCTTGCTCACATCCTGTCTATGTAGCCGACTCTGTTTGAAGAGCTACTAAACATTTCTCTGCAGCACCAGCTGTCCTGCAGCGGACATGACGGCTCTGCTGGTACTCGTCACGTCCAAAACGTCTTTACTGAAAGACCGGTTCCTTCAGAGCAATTAGCTTCATCTCACCTGCTTGACGTTCGTCACGGAGCCGTAAAACCACTCAGGAATAACTTTCAACCTCTCTGGCCATCTGTGACATGAACTCTGCCAAGGTCGTGCCAAGGTCATGCCTATCTATAACAGCAGGTCGCGGCTCCGTCAGAGGAAGTGATGCAGTGACATGTTTGTTATCTATTTTTGTTCTATTGCTGCAGCAGTAAAAAGTGCAAAGGTGATAAAGAGCATCGTGTTGATCACACCTTTATGAGGACGTCCTTCATCTCTGGGTGTTTACAAGCCTCCAGAAAGCTTCATTTTTCATTCGCTGCCTCTAGATCAGTAAAGCAGTGTGCTGCACAGACCCACCAGACGTGTTAGAGCAGGTGGATTTGGTCTGAGGAGATGTCCTGTTCATCATCAGCTTCTCTGTAAAACCCATTTAACAAGCAGCTGCTGAGCCACAGCGGTGCAAAAGGATCATGTAGAGGTTTATGAGTCAGCTGGAGTCTTTACCGGAATAAAACCAGGAGCTTGTAAAAGATTCTTTGAATAGTTTATTTTAGTGTTTGTGATGAAACCAGCCAGGGTCGGATATGAAATAAAAAAAACATATCTTAGTTAACGCGATAAGAAAAAAACATATCGGGAGTGGGTTTCTGGAATAGTATTCCACTGTCAGTAAGGGACAGAACTAGTCTTCCTACCTCTAAGAGTCGTCTAAAAGTGTGGCTCAGGGACACACGTTTGTTTAGTCAATCATTTAATATCAAACATGAAATAGAATTAGTGGATTACACATAGGGGACATGGATATTGATGCAAACTGGGGTGTGCGTTAAAAATCAGTGCAATATGGGCACTTTATGTCTAGTGCAATAGGGGTTAGTGTAATGCAGGTCGGTGCAATATAGATGCAATAGGGATCAGTGCAATATCAGGACAGTTATGGGAGGTGTGTGCAATACAATTGATGTGTTTCAATTTTATATTTTCCTTTGTGGTTTGTTACTACTGTTATTTTACCATAATATGGTCACTGTTCTTGTCCTTGTCTCTTTGTATTCTGTCTATATTCTCTGTCTTTGTGAATGTTTATTAACCTATGTGTAGCACCAACCTGCCAGGAGTTCTGCAGATGGAAATTAGCCAAAGGCTACAATCATTAATATTCATTGTACCTCCTCTTTTTTAAAAAAAAGTTAGAAAATGTTTTTTTTTTAATTCAATAACTGCAAGGTAAAAAGAATATTAATGAAATGTGAGATCATTTTTAGTAAATTTTTTGTTTGTTAGTTTTTTTCAAGTGGTTGAAAAAGCCAGCAAACAAATCTGCAAGTGGCTTTTATAAAAGTGCAGCTGAGGTAATCATAGGGCTGTAACAATATTGACAATATCACAATAGCGTCGTGGTCTTGTCTCGATATCGTTCAGTACGTCTTGAGGTAAAAATAACACTTTTCAGTCTGCTCCACCAGAGCATAGCAAAGTAAACTACATAGACCATGTTCCTTTGCCTTAGTTTGTCAATGGGAGTGCGTGCGGCCCACACAGCAAAGATAAACAAACCTGGAGGATGGAGGCTACAGCGGTGAACGCAGCACGGAGGATTCCAGTCAAAGTATTTTATGTTGTATAAAATTAGTCGTATTATCGTGAGCCTCCACACAATATTGCAATAAATATCGTATCGGTTCATATCGTGAGATTTGGATATTGTTACACCCCTAGTTAATCATTATGTTTATTTTCTATTTTCTACATTCACGTTTAGCCTGTTTGTATCTTCTGACACCAGCAAAGTTTTAGATTTTATCTCTCTTGTTTTTTATTTTTAATAAATTCCGAAGGAAAAATCTTAAATCTAAAATTACGTGTTTGATTTACAGAAAACTTTTTTCATTGTTTGTTTCTTTTTGAAATTCTACATATTTTTGTTTGTATTTACTTTTTCCTTATCCAGACATTTAGTACCCTTTAAATGCTTTTTCTGTTTCTTTTTTCCTTTATTCTGAAAAACAAACACTTCCAGCACCAGATCATCTAGATCATGTCCATATCACTGGGAGATTTGGTCTAAAGGAAATCAAATATTTTACCTTCTGATCTAAAATAAACTCAGTCCACACGTTACCTCTTCAGAATGTTATTAATGAAAATTAAGTTGCTAAAGAGCCAGATTTGTTCTTATCCAATAAATGTTAGATTTTTGGGTGAAACGTGTGCTTAAACACTGAAAAATCATTTTTAATGATTATCTCTGATTCTAACGGGTCACTCTGAGTGTTTCCTGCAGGCTGAACATGAAAATAGTCTCCTCCACCTATCTCCTGCATTAGCTTCTGATAGAAAACAGACTCTAGGTGAAACTCTAGGATTAGAAAATCCTGACAGATCTACGTCACACTGTCACTGAACATTCATGGACTCACCCATCTTGACTCACGACGGGGAAGGCTGTTGTTGGTTTAGCGTCCAGGAAACAGCAGAGAACGTCTGGGCTAGTAGAAGCTAACCGTTAGCATTAGCAACTCCACCACACAGCAGAACTCCTCCAGGCTTGTGTTATTTGTGGAGATAAAACATCAACGTTGCAGAGCAAACAGAGTCAGTGGTAGAGTCGTGTTGCTGTTAGCCAATCAGAGGAGAGATGTCCACATATCAGGAAGTAAGACTCCAGATCCTGCCGTCTGAAGCTCAACTCTAGTTCCTGAAAATGGTGCACCAGAGCTTTGTTTCCCCAGAGTAAGACTTACAAGGTATTCATTCCTACTAGAGACCACCGCAGATGTATTAAATGAGTGAACCACACCGTTAACTTTTATCTAATATTTTAAATAAATGGTGCATTTAGAGACAGAATTAGAGCTTTAACCAACAAGTAAACATAATCTAGTTGGGCATTTTTCTAAATGGTGTTTTGTTTATTCCTGACCACGAGCCACTTGTCTCTCCTCCTATCATCATTCCGGTTGTAGTGACACACGGCGCTCCGGCATTCCTCTCATTCTGTTATAATAAGCCACATTCCCTGGAACAAGTCCTATGGTCTGTTCCTGTTTGTGGTCCCTGAACACACACACACACACACACACACACACACACACACACACACACACACACACACACACACACACACCCTGACTCGCCACCCTCCCTACTCGCTGCTTATCCCTTCATGGCTGTCCACAGCTTCCCATTGGGCCGTCTCTGTGGACCTCTGAGTGGTTTGGTCACGTTAGATCAGAGAGTCTGAGGACTGCAGCGCCTCCACACACAGGACAGGCAGCATCCAGCACCAGGATCTGGTCACAAAACCAACAGGAGAGGACTGGAAATCCTGGAGAGACCAACTCCATCACACCCATGAGAGACATGGGAGGAAAGGAAAAGAAGATTTTGGTGATTGCAAACGTGCCCAGCTACCAGGGGTGAGTTTTCTCTGCTCAGAGCCCTAAAAACCCAGAATTTAAACACTTTAGCTCACTTCTCCTGCAAATCCTGACAAGTTTTCTTTTTAAACCCAAAGAACTTTTAACTTTGCATTTTGACCATGTTTTAAATTCTAACACCTCTTCCTCTGTGGTATCAGTTGCATGCAGTACATGGTGCCACTTGTCAAGTTACAACACATGCTGATTTATTTAGCACGTATTTAATCTTTGGACAGCATTGATTTGCACAAACAGCTACATTTTTATGTAAAGTTTTCCAGAACTCTTGAGCTGATTCGGTGCTGCTGTGTTGACTGTGGGGCTGCAGCTTGGATTCATGAGCAGCAGCTCAACGCGTTTGGCCAAAAACAGCAACTTTAAAACATTTGAAATGATTGTAAACGTTAAAGCAAAGCAGAAGAGACTCCATCTGTTGCAGACTAAATTAAGGCTTTGTTCGTGGTGACACAGGAAAAACACACTGGGTGGAGCTTCTTCGGTTTCACTCTTCTGCAGAGGTTGCTAAGTTGATGTCAGCATGAAGGATTATGGGGGGTTGTGAGCTCTGGACTCGTCTGTTGGGGTAAAACTGGAACCTGCGTGTTTGTGTTTCTGGAGGGGTCTGCTGTGATGAGTGACTCTGAGGCCTCCGTTTACCCGTGTGTTGATAGTACAGCTCACCGGCGCTAGGGTTTCTGGGTCAGCCGGGTTCAGTGACAAGTTGGCCGTATTCAGAGACAAGCCGAGAGTTTGGACGTCCAGCGAGACGTGTCTGACCATGACTTGGCTTGGATGGAAGCTGGCGAGATCCTTCAAGTTTCGACAGAGAAAACCGACCCGCCGATCAGCTGATGTCATCGTGTCAGATGGTCAACACGCTTAATTTGACAAAATTCTGGAGCATCCTCTAATGAAGCCGGGCGGACTGGTTCAGCATCTTGATGTTTTTATTTCCTGGTAAATGATGCCGATGACCATCGTTCACCAGGAAACCCTAACTCCTTTAAAGTTTAAAGAGCTGCTCTTGTTTTTTCTGGCTGTTTGCATTTGAGACAACGGATTTAATGTGCCTAAATAACAACGCCCTGTACATCATATTCTTTCCTGTGAGCTCACGAACACCTCCCTCACATTCCTCAGGTTTATGGGCTTTAATGGCAGTTTCCATGAGGCTAAACAAGGATACCACGGAGACAGAAGGGTCACCTCCCATTCGATTGCTGCTAGACTTTGTGTTCTGGATGAGATGCTGTGGCTGCACCATGCTTATGAGCCAGAGTAAAACGAGAGCAGGGATTAAATCTGCTCTCATGCATAAGGATTTATCTACATGCATGCACAGGATACAAGCAACCATGCAGCAGACTCGCTGTCTCTCTGCACCACTTAACGTTATCTCAGCTGATAGCGAAGTCATTCCTGTTCCTCCAGCAGCAGGCAGACAGAAATAATCATAGTTTTATTCTGCTTGTTTCACACTGACTCATTGTGTGATGTTAAAGTGCAGCGTGTTATTCTACACCAGGTCAGATACGACAGTGAAGCCCCCGCTGTGGCAGATAAAAATACATTTATGGAGCATACCAAGCGAGCTCAGACTTCAGCACAAGAATTTAACGGGAATTCTCATTGTCCTGTTTAAAAGAAAAGATTTGGATTTGTTTGAGTAAATTTGGAATTTCACACTTTTATCTTGTGCTGAAAGTGAATTTGGGAAAAACACTAAAAAACTATTTAAAAGAGGCTGTTTAAAAAAAGAAAATCATAGACATAATCAGATTTTGGCCCAAATGACTCTAAATATTTAGTAAAAACAACCAAAAGACCCCTAGTGGCTGGCTGCAGGACACGTTATAAGCACTTCCCCTTTCACGTAAACAACTGAGACTTTGTCCTGAATTTAAAATGATATTTCACATTTTTTATGATTATTTCTGATTATAATGGGTCACTCTGAGTGTTTCCTGCAGGCTGAACATGAAAATAGTCTCCTCCACCTATCTCCTGCATCAGCTTCTGATAGAAAATAGACTCTAGGTGAAACTCTAGGATTAGAAAATCCTGACAGATCTACGTCACACTGTCACTTAAAGAGTAACTAAACCCCAAAATAACTTTGTTTTGCTTATAAACTGAATATTTAGGTCTTTACCAATGCAATCTTTCTGTTTCTGTGCATTTTTCGACATGTTTGTGTAAACTTAATTAAATCTTCTAGGTCTAAAAACGTCTTAGTGCTGCCCCCTGTGGGTTGAACTGTAGCTACTGCATTTTAAATTTGTGATTGGCTGGGGGTGGAACGATTTCACGTCATCAGTACAAACGGCACAGGCCTGGTCTCTGTGTAATAACACTCAGGTCAAGTGTAGTCTTGGTATCGCTGCAGACCCGGAGACGCCACTTTCAGGCCGACGCCACTTTCAGGCCGACGCCACTTTCAGGCCGACGCCACTTTCAGACTTCTACTGTTTTTGAGACAGCGCCGCCCCCTGGACTAGTTTCATAGCAATAGCATAGCAGTCCAAGATATTAAGAATTCGTTCTAATATTGATAGCAATGACTGCTCTTTCTGTGAAAGTCATATAGAAACTATAGATCATATTTTTATGAATGTCAGAAAACACAATTGTTTCGGAAAAAACTAGAGATGTGGCTCAAACCAAAAACACCCTTCCCAGTTCACATTACTAAGATAGGATCATTTTTGGAATTCTACTCAAAGATAAAGATAAGGAACTCTGCTATAACATCATCCTCTGCTTAGCCACATTTTTTATCCACAGTTATATCAAATTATATCTAAAGTCTCTGAAATACCTCGACAATTACAATGAAAATGTATATAACATACTAGCTGAACGTCCCAAAGAGATATCATAATTCTATACTCTGTATCCTCATTGAAAGCTGTGTCTTATCTGTTATTTATTTTTTTAAAGTGGCGTCGGCCTGAATCTGGTGTGGTTACAGTTAAACATCTGTCCATTAGAGGTCGCTGTCGCGAAAAGGGTAGAAGCCTGAAACTGGCGTCTCCGGGTCTGCGGCGTTATACTATTGGTTAGGATAGCTGGATGGATAGGTCATGTAGTAAGTCAGAGGACCCAGGTTCAAATCCAGGCTGAGGCAAAGACCGACATCTTTGCTGCTTCCTACTTCAAACCAAAATGTCCGCCTCAGATGTCAATCGGGAAAACGATGTCGGACAAAGGAAAATCTCTATTTATTATTAAATTTAAAAACATCTGCTGGGAGCAGACAGGCAGTGTTAGAGCTGTGCTGGTACAAAAAATACCTAGCGTCGCTACGGTCACCGTCCATGTTTTTCTCATCACAAGCTAGCTTTCGCTGTCACTGTCCTCCGTAACACAACCTCGCCCCCTCGCGCTCCCCCTCCCTCCCGGGAAATTCCCCACACTTGGCTGTGCCCCTCCGGGCCTCCTGCCAACGCCCACTTTCATAGCATTTTTCAAATCTTGACTAGGGGTGGAGTTACGTTTTCTGATGGTGTTCAGTCCCTCTTAAACATTCATGGACTCACCCATCTTGACTCACGACGGGGAAGGCTGTTGTTAGTTTAGCGTCCAGGAAACAGCAGAGAACGTCTGGGCTATTAGAAGCTAACCGTTAGCATTAGCAACTCCACCACACAGCAGGACTCCTCCAGGCTTGTGTTATTGGTGGAGATAAAACATCAACGTTGCAGAGCAAACAGAGTCAGTGGTAGAGTCGTGTTGCTGTTAGCAAATCAGAGGAGAGATGTCCACACATCAGGAAGTAAGACTCCAGATCCTGTCGTCTGAAGCTACTTTCTCCTCCAGCTGAGCTTTCTGTGCTGAAACAGGCGCACCGGAGCTTTTTCCTCCCAGAGTATGACTTACAAGGCATTCATTTATTACTAGACCACTGCAGCTGTATTAAAAATAAGAGTGAAGGACCTCTTTAAACAAAAAATACTCTTCAGATTATTTTCTTCCAAGATGTTGCTTCTTGTTTGTAGTAAAAAATATTTGTTTGTGTATAAATATTCTTTTAGATCCTAAAAATAATCAGTTGAAGCAGATTTTGTGATACTGAATACATGTGTTACAGACGGAGATCTTCCCTCTCATCACGAAGCTCGGGATCCGTGTGTGTGTGTGTGTGTGTGTGTGTGTGTGTGTGTGTGTGTGTGTGTGTGTGTGTGTGTGTGTTTTCGGCTGAGCTTTAATCATTATAACACACACCGGTAGACTGAAACAATCCTCGGGGACTTAATGATTCTCTGCTACTTTAGGAGTTATGAGACACACGCAGTTCCTGCTATCAGTTACATGAACGGATTACGATGGAGAAGACAGACGGGGACGTCCTGCTGTTCTTCAGAGGGACGAGCTGAGAGCCGCCAGGAAAACAAAACAAACCACCACAGATAGAACCAAAACACACACAAGTGTGACAAGTGAATTTCCCCACTGTGGGATCAATAAGTCTATTCTAGTCACACACACACACACACACACACACACACACACACACATCTCCTAAGGTTTTCACAAACAGAGGTTTTCCATGTCTGGCGACGCCGTGCTCGTTCAACAGCACCATGCGCTATGGAGACCCTCTAAATAAAGCTGTTTAAAGCAAATGACCCAGGGTCAGTGAGCCCCGTCCCAGGTTGGTGGGACGTCTCAGCACCATCTTAGCTGACACCATCAAAACAGGCATGAGAGTTCACTAAAGGAGCCTCTTTACGGCTCCCAAAGTAGAGCAGCGGGCTGATCAGGTGGGACATCTGTGGCATTTCAGGGTAAATGCTTGAAATACGCGGCTCATCTGCTTTTATTGTGAAAATAATTTAGGTTAAATTAAAACGTAGATTTTTATTTCATGAACGTTTACAAAAGAAATCCCTAAATTTCCTAAAATCATTACTTGTGATCTACATTACTGTGTATCCCATTATAAATCACATGAATATTATTGTTTTAATTTATTAAAGCAAGCAAAATACACTCCTCCTCGCCCCAGCATCACTCTCCAGTTCCTCCAGGTGATTCTAGAGCGAGAGAGGACATGGATCCTCTCCAGTGAGGTCTGGGTGTGCCCCAAAAGGATCTTCCACCTGGAAAGGAGGCAAATCTTCAATGGACTCCTTCGATGAGGAGGAGCAGCAGCTCGGCCACCTCACAGAGGAGGCTCATTAAACCACTTGTATGTAGGCGGGTACATTCAACAATAATTTACAGTATACTCATTAATTATCTGTACTGGTTACTCCTCATTAGGGTCACAGGGAGCTGGTGTCTAACTCCTGCAGTCACCAGGCAAGAGGCGGGGGACACCTGGACAGGTGTCCATCACAGGGATACACACCTAGGAACACTTTGGATTCTCCATGCATCTTTTTGGGAAGAAACCGGAGCATCCAGAGAAAACCCACATAGGGAGAAGAAAGGCTGTAGCCAGAATTCGAACCTGCAGCCTTTTTGTTGTGAAACAACAACGTTACCATCTGCAGCCCAATAAAATAAACTGTAAAAACGTTCTGGGGACAACAGCCCTGTTTGTGTCGATCCGTTAGATCACTAAAGCCTGGTAACAGGATGGTTGGTGAGTTTGTTTATTTACCACATCGTGTGTCTGACAACAACAGAAACGTGTTCCGCTCTCTGTAAACAATAAACAAACACTTGGAACAGCTGTGTCCCATGCAGACTCCTCCTCAGAGACGGGGCTGAAATCCAAGCCCGAGAGAAACCTCCGCTCCAGAACAGTCCTGATTCTGACCCGGCCTAAAGGCAGAACCTTTCCACTGGAGGGTATAAATACCCGCGACTCCCCCGGAGGCTCGGCAGGAAGAGCAGAGCAGGAAGCCAGCTGTCTCTGGCAGATTTCTCCTCAGCATCATCACTCATTTCATTAGGATCTGAGATCCTCTGGAGGGAAGGATCAACGTTTACAAGCCAGACAGTATTTCAAAAGTGTTGATTAGAGCTGGGCAGGAGACCTGGCTGCAGCTTTAAAACAGACGTCCTAATCCTTTAACAGCACTAGCTGCATAACCGGAGCCACAAACTCACGATGACTGACGTCAGCGGTTTTCATCCACGGCTCAAACATCTCCTGTTTGTTTGTTTCAGGTCTGATCAGAAGACTTTGTGTAACGATTCTGTTTCTGGTAAGAAGAATGTTAAAGCGCCCTCGTCATCGGTGCCACCACCCATACCCATGTCCCCCATCGTGGAGAAGATGGAGGGGCTGAAGGCCATCCGTAACCGTAGCAACAGCCTTCGTTTGGGGCGTCTGGCCTTCTACCGACACCTGGAGAAGGTGGAGACGATGCGCTGCTTCTGGGAGCTCAAACACGTGGAGCTGGAGGGAGGAAACCCGCAGGTAGCGTGTGCTCCTCACCCCTAAACCCTAAGCGCCTACGCTCGTGGTCCTGATGGTCACACGAGTCACAAGTTTAATTTAGGTGATCATGGAGTCATGAGCTGATTCTGGAAAATATCTAATTCACTAAAACGTCTGAGCGTGGCTGTGACTGCTGACTCTTAGGTTTATTTACCTGGTGGGGGAAAAGTGGGCGTTGTTTAAAAAAATAAAACATTTTTATTTTTTTATATTTGCTCAAATTTAGCTTCAAATTTTAATGTTAAAACGATTCTAAATGCATAAAATTATATCTAAATGTTGATATTTAGTTAAGATGAAAATAGCAGCTTCCTGTAAAACAGAAGCATCCTATCAAAATAAAAGCAGGGTGAAGAAAGCCCCTATCTATGGCCTCAGAGACCCTTTGATGTTATAATTGTAGGAATTATTAATTATTTATCAGTGACAGGGACACTGATGGGGGTCTAATGACCCCACTTTTATTTGAAATTGACGTGTTAGACGTGTTCAGATGTGGAATAAATGATTATATCTGGATTTATATTTGACCACTCAGTATAAACTCATTATTTATAATGACTAGGATGTGACAAAGTCGCTGAATCTGACAAATGTTGCTGCAAAAATCCTAAATTTGGCGAAATGTCACTAATTTTATACAGTTTTACTTTGAAACTGGCGCTGCGTATCAGCTCTACCAATAAAACAAAAACAAGACAAGAACATGCTGAGGAACACAAGTTGTTTTATTCTGTTTTCAGCACCTGAAGGCCACTTTCTCAGCTTTCAGATTTACTGCAAATTGGTTCCAGGTCAAAGGCCATGAGGAACATGAGTCAGAACCATCCGTGTTCTCTCAGTCAGGATTAATAGCTCCCAGCAAACCCAGTCCCAGACCCCAGCATGTGCTGAAAGGTCACCCAACAGGTGAACTCCAGCCACCCACTAGAGGGCGCTGCAGGTTTCCTGTTTGAACCTTCTCACCTCACAGGACAGAAACATCCAGCAGGTGACCACTAGATGGCAGCAGTGGGCGTGTTTAGAGGACAGGTGAAGTGATTTAAACAGAACTGTGTTAATTAGTAAAAGCCACGTAGGTCAGAGGTAACAAATAAATAAAATATCCACATGAATCTAATCTAATACATGATTTTATATATTAATATTTAAGGCATTTAGTTTGATGAAGACTGTTTTTTCTGAACTCCTTATGTGGAAATTACTGCGTCAGCAGCAAGACTTTAGGAAGGTTTTCAATATTTGTGTAAAAAAGCACAAAATGATAATAGTTTATTAAATAAAGGTGAAAAATATTCTTTTATATGAGTTTAAATGAAGAATTAAAGGTTAAAACATAAATAATCATAAGAACCATGTCAGACGTTGCTCTGCATGCGTCCTTGGATGCTCGTGTGTTCCATGAATCATTTTAGCTAACATGACAGCTAAACACGCCTCAGGGGAACGTTCCGTGTGAGGTCACATGTGAACACGTATGTCATTTAAGATTCTCGCCACTTTCCTCTTTTCACCATCTGAATACCTAAAGCGCGTCCTGCAGGGCTGCAGACATGTCACTCAATCCTCCGGTACCACGTGGTGCTATCCTAGCCCGGTTCCCTGTAGACGTTCTCCTCAGATTCCCACTGGGAATATTTATCCTCCCTGGGTTTCTGCACTGCAGCTCCTGTGACCTTTGAACCCCCAGCTGTTGTTGCTTGTTAGGATTGCTTCAGATGTTTTGCTTTTACCTGGTGAAGAGCGTTCCGATCATTCTTCAGGAGGAATTTTTCTCATATTTAAACTCTTTGGAGCTTTTTTTCCAGGTAAAAGTAAAGTAAAAGAGTTTGATTAGAAATTTTTAAAAATATGGAACAAAACTGAAATTTTTCATTTTTGCAGAAATATTTGAACAAACTAAGTTCAATTATAGTTTCAGTCCCTAAAGGTCACTTAATGTTGTTGGATGATGTTTTTCTTTTGTTCACCTTGTTTTTTTGGGTCCATTTTCTAGATAAAAACAGTTAAAGGTGACCTAGAATGCAGTTAATCAACAATCTAAAACAGCTCTGAGCCTCTAAAAGCATCAGAAATGTTCTTTAGGCTTTCATCTGTCCCAGGAGCCCTGATACAGGCCATTCTAACCCCCCTAAACCAGCCTTGCTGTGAAGAGCTGTTAGCCCCTCCCACTCGGCCAGGACATGAATATGATAATGAGCTGCTTGCTGATTGGTTGGTTTCCCCAGAAGGCCTCAGAGACTGGAGACATGCAGGTTTGAGGAGGCGTGGCTCCCCCTAGTGACGTGTTAAGGAAGACTTTCTCAGAACAGGAGGTTTTCTCTCGCCTTTTTCAACTTTCTAATTTACATAAAAAGTAGGTCAAACACGGCTTTGACTTTCTGGCATGCTGCTGTTGACCACCCAAGCTGTCTTATTCAACAACAAGGAACATGTTGGTTTACATTCTAGCTCCTCTTTAAGGTTTAGGCTGCAGATTAAGACTTAAAACATGCACAAGTGCTCAAGAACAGCAGCACAGCCTAAATCAGAGCAGAGAACACCCCATAAATGGGCTCATGTGCTCCACTTTGTGTTAAAGGGGTCCTTCACTCATATTTTTAATACAACTGCAGTGGTCTCTAGTAGAAATGAATGCCTTGTACTCTGGGGGAAAAAACTCTCCAACACATTTAGCTCAAATTTGAGAAACACAAACATTTTAGAGAAAAAACATTCTGTTATTGTTTAAATTTGCCCACTGATGTCCCGACAAAATTGTCCACAACACTACTGATTGTGTTGTAAAGCACCTTGGGGGGTTGTAGAACCCTAAGAAGGTGCTATACGAATACAGACCATTTACCGTTTACTGAGGAGAGATTCAGGAATGCAATCAGCCTTTTTTCCAGTTGCATTAGTGTCCATCTTCTACACGTATGTATCAGCTGTGGTTTTATTCCATGTTTACATTTTGCTTTGACCGAGATTTGAGGGAAACAGTTACATCCTGTGGGTTTATGTATCTGATAGGATTAGCTCCTAAAACAAATAAAGAGGAAATAAACGATTTTAAACAGAACAGACGCTCAGAATGTTGCATCTTCATTTTCTGATGTTACCAGCGTTTGCAGCGCCTACCAAACTGGTTTATGCATTTAAAAAATGTATTTGAAATATATAGTTGAGGTCTTGCTTATAGATGGAGCCACCTTTAGATAGACAACCGTGTGTGTGTGTGTGTGTGTGTGTGTGTGTGTGTGTGTGTGTGTGTGTGTGTGTGTGTGTGTGTGTGTGTGTGTGTGTGCAGTGACATCACAAATCAACAGTTTTGGGGAAAAACAGACTTCAGGTTTTAAGCAACAAGGTTGAGGTGTACCATCAAGTTACTGGGCAGAAGTCGGTGTCTGAGATGGTTTCAGAGGAGCATCGAGGCTCCTGGAGGACGTCCAGAAGCTGATAGATATCCAGTGGTTCCGTGTGTTGAACTGTCCAGCCCGAGGTCCAGATCCATCTCCGATGAAGCATCGTGAGGTGGAGAATTACCACCAAGGAAAAAAACGTT
>SSNS01000177.1:1340624-1350624 GCA_006937985.1 Aphyosemion australe | reverse complement strand
AAGACTGCAGAGTCTTGGCCTGAAGAGGTGGCTCTCCTGTGCTGAACCATGCTCTTGTGTAGTTCTTGTTTAGTGTAAAGGTCTGGACAGTCCTCACTGCATTGGACTGCATAGACGACGCCACTGAGCTCCTGTTGGTGTCTTGTCTTTTGGATGGACCAACTTCTGTCTGAGGGTGTTGCTGGGTTTAATGTTTACTGGGATGTTGTGTTTGGAGAAAATTCTTCAGTTTCTCAGAGACTTCTGCCACGTATGGGATGCTGGTGCCTTTGTGCCTGTTGTCCCTTTCGCTGCTGTGGATTCCTTTCTGGTGTCTGCAGTTCTGGAGAGCTTTCTTAACGTGTTTCTCTTCCTTTTGCTTTCCTTCAGTCCTTGTGGGAATATTCTCAGCCCGATGGTGTAGAGTCCTGATAACTGACATTTTGTGCTCCAGTGGGTGATGTGAGTCAAGTTCACCAGGGAGGACGCCCACAACAACAAACCTTCTTTCTTGGACTGCGCGGTGCAAATTGAACAGGATGGAAGTCTCAGGATTGAAGTCTACAGGAAACTGATGCACACAGACCAGTATCTGCATTTCAACTTGTTTAAATGTCCTGTCCAGAGTCTGGTTCTGTTCTTGTTGGGAACGTTTAGGTGACAAACCTGTTGTCTGTGAACGCAGCTGTCCTCTGTCGGCTGGAAGAGCTGTCTGTCTGTTTGTTGCCTTGGCAACGCGGGTGTGCGTGCGTGAGAGGCCATCTGAGAAAGTAAAGCGAGTGAGAGTACCATAGCAACACCACACTATATTAGCTAGCGTATTTAATTGTTAAATGGCTAATTTGGTGCGTTACGGTAGAAGTTATGGCAGAAAAGGGGCCAACAACTAATCCACCTTTGAGTGATGAGTTATTAGTTTCAAACTGACAATAACCTGCAGCCTGAGTTACTCAGTAAGTATATTTCTGTAGCACAAAGCCTAATTATCATTATTATTATTATGCTGTTGTGATTTCATCAGAGCCAAAATGACGTAAAACCCTGACAGAGGAAGAAGTAAACGTTGAGGCTTTTACAGTGAACGCTGAAGCTTGTGTTAATGCGTGAGTGAGACTAACGTGTGAAGGGCTTCTCAGACAGCATAGCTCAGACCAGATATAAATACAGCAGGATCAACTATAACTGTCTCATGATCAGTGTAAGAAAGCAGGGACAGTAGAGACACACTCAGGACAGATCTGGTCTATAATCAGCCACACCTAGAGGGGTTCTCTCAAACACAAAGCAAGGAGGAAATTAAAGATTGTTTCATTTCAAGTTTTGTGTTTAAGTTAAGATACGAAACATCTTATGAACCACTGGGCTGATTTTACATCTGCAGCTGTACGGTGTACATTAGGACATCCTCGTCGCCAGAAATCAGATCAAACTGCCTCAGATGTCAGACCATGAGGGACAAACCACCAGGTGTCATTCAAAAACCCAACAGGCCTATGAAATTATCAACATCAGGAAAAATGAAGGTCTAAGGGAAAACTCCGTAGGACAGATGAAACTGACTCAGAGTAGCTTCCTGCAGGTGGCACCATTGTCAGGTGTTTTTACCGTATTTACATCGTTACAGTAGTTACTCACATATTCCAGTGGTCTGTGGAAAAGGATTGCACACCTAAGAACAGGAGGAAAGAGAAGCGCTAGTGTCTGGTGTGCAACAGCGGCGTGGCAGAAGATTCAGACTCCTAACATGATTTACTGCTAAAGGTGGGAATTTTACAGCAAATTAATCACAAAACTAATGTCTGAGTCATGTTGGAAGGAAGGTTAGACTGGAATAGATTTCATTCTTGGGGGGGGGGGGCGTCAGTTTTTCTCCTTTTTAAAAAAGGGGGGGCGCGTGCGGACCACATTCGCCTCATTCCGTTGTCCGTGAGAGCGGAGGGAGGGTGGGGAGGAATGAAGGCGCATGCCCAGGAAGTGAAAACTAGCCCAGGATTGGCTTCACCAGAATTATTGACAGTTATGCGGATCAATGGTTAGATGATCCACCTGGAAGAACGTCTGCAATACCTTTAAAGTAATGTAACTGTAGTTAAGTACAGGGTACAGGGAGAAGTCATGAAACTGTCTGTGGTGATGTCAGAAGTCCAAAAACAACTTTTCACTAATAAAAATGAGATTGTGAGTTGTTTTATCGTGACTCTAGTCCTACATGAACAAATCCTGATTTGTGGCCAAAACCTGAATTGTCAATAAAATGTAAAAAAAAACATTTTAAGGATAAGATTTAAAAAACAAGATATATTTTTAAACATTTAGGAAAATGACAACATTTTTAAGTAAGAAATGAGTGGAGTTTTTTTTAACCATGAGGGAAACAAAGTTATTTTAAAAGTGAAAGTAATAAATGAAAAGTTCAAAATTAGGAAACAAATGTTGAAATATTATTTAAAAGACCAAACATTTGTTGTCTAATAACCTCATGTAACACTCAGAGGCCAAAAACTTTATTTTCTAAACATTAAATAAGATCAGTGCTGGATAATATGGCGTTCATCCTCCACCCAGAGCTCAGAGGGAATGTTCTGCTTTCTCCTCGCCTCCCGGCCTCCTGACTGGTTTCCACTTTCACACGTTTGCATAACTCATTACTGGCACGGTGCTGAAAAATTCCTGAGAACATGCAGTCGGTCCGCAGAAACACGACGTTTAAATCCTCGACTGTCTGATCGAGCTTTAGTTTAGTTTCAGGTGCTCCAAATAAACCAGCTGCTGTTCTGGCAGCATAACAGGATTTATCTCAGGGGTCAAAGGTCAGCTGTCAGCAGAGGGAAGCAACCGAGGACAGATTAATACAGACGTCAACGGGAGGTGGTTGGGCTTTATTATTTTTGATTGAAAATAAAAAAGATTCTGGGAAGATGATTATTATTATTATTATTATTATTATTATTATTATTATTTTATTATTATTATTATTATTATTATTATTATTATTATTATTATTATTATTTTATTATTAGTATCATCATTATTATTATTATTATCATCATTATTATTATTATTATTATTATTATTATTATTTTATTATTATTATCATCATTATTATTATTATTATCATCATCATTATTATCATTATTATTATTATTATTAATATTATCATCATTATTATTATTATTATTATTATTTTATTATTATTATCATCATCATTATTATCATTATTATTATTATTATTAATATTATCATCATTATTATTATTATTATTTTTTTTTATTATTATTATTATTATTATTATTTTATTATTATTATTATTATCATTATTATTATTATTATTATTTTATTATCATCATCATTATTATTATTATCATCATTATTATTATTATTATCATCATCATTATTATCATTATTATTATTATTATTATTAATATTATCATCATTATTATTATTATTATTATTATTATTATTTTTTATTATTATTATTATTATTATTATTATTTTATTATTATTATTATTATTATTATTATTATTATTATTTTATTATCATCATCATTATTATTATTATTATCATCATCATTATTATCATTATTATTATTATTATTATTATTATTATTATCATTATTATTATTATTTTTATTAATAAATTGTTGTTAACAGAAATAATTGCTATAGTTTTAGTGTCTATAAATAAAGTAAATATTTAAAGAGCTCACACAGTAGGTTTCTCTAACAAGATAGATAAAGCAACAAGTTTAATCAATAACTGATTCATTAGGTTATTAAACATCTCAAAAATGATCTGACGTGTAAGTTTGAGGCCACAGAAGTGATTAAACACAATAAAGTCAAACTTTTCTCTCTTTTTTTCTCTGAAATCTTGAATTATTTTAATAAAAAGTTCATTAGAATAAATGAAAACGTCCTGCCAGACATAATCAACAGATTTCTGCCAAAGAATGGATATTTTTAAATAAATCTACTAAAACAGAGACAAATGATGCAGTTTTAATAACAACGTTTTGATTTTGGGACACAAACAAAAACTCAAACAAGAACTTTTGGTTTAAAACCAAAAATAAAAAGACAAACATTTATCTGGAAAAGCAAGAAGAAGATAAATGTATATATTAATGTTGCTGCACACTGTACAACATCAGCTAAACGTTTTTATGGTCAGACCTTCATCAGGAAGGAAATGTTTGTCCTGAAAATAGTTTCTCTGGTTCTGATGGTCCTCCCCCTCGCAGATTTTCTGAGTTATTGAAACGTTTTTACTCATTTTCCATGAGATTTAACTCATCGAACGTTGCTAAATTCCCTCGTTTTGCAGCCAATAATCAGTTTTTCAGCAAGTTTTCTAAACTGTTAAGGACATGACATCCAGGAGCCTGACTGCTGTTGAGTATTTTAGCTTAGAGTTTAGTACTCTTTAGTTAAAGCAGCAATCCGGAATTTTCCCCTTTCAGGAATTCTGTATGATTTTTCAGAAATCCGTAAAAGTGATTGTCTCATCATGTAGTGTGATATAATGTAAGCAATACGTCTTTTTTTTTCTTTTTGCTAAGCCCGCCCCCTGCCCCATAAAATCTGTGCAATACGAAACCGAGCGCCGACCAGAACTAACCAATAGCGTTAGACTACCGCTTACGTGCTTCAAATTTAAGGAAGTACCACGGCTGATGCAGAGTTGATGAACTTTTCACGGACAAGTAAGTCTTTAAAATATAAATATATGAAAACACAACATGACATGAGAATAATAATTGTAAAACAACGTGTTTTAGCTGTTTGTCGGCTACAGAAGCACATTCATAAACAAGAAACGTGCCGTCGCCATCTTAAAAAACCGAGTCCACCGACTATTGGTGTGATACACTTGTCAGCCACTAGATGGTGCCATCAGATAAAAGAAATACTCCGGAGAGCTACTTTAAAGGCCAAGTTCACTGAGAACCCGATTTTTACTTGTTATTTTTTAAATATGATCAGTCACTACGAGTTTAACAGGCTGAACATGAAAATAGTCTCCTCCACCTATCTCCTGCATTAGCTTCTGATAGAAAATAGACTCTAGGTGAAACTCTAGGATTAGAAAATCCTGACAGATCTACGTCACACTGTCACTGAACATTCATGGACTCACCCATCTTGACTCACGACGGGGAAGGCTGTTGTTGGTTTAGCGTCCAGGAAACAGCAGAGAACGTCTGGGCTAGTAGAAGCTAACCGTTAGCATTAGCAACTCCACCACACAGCAGAACTCCTCCAGGCTTGTGTTATTGGTGGAGATAAAACATCAACGTTGCAGAGCAAACAGAGTCAGTGGTAGAGTCGTGTTGCTGCTAGCCAATCAGAGGAGAGATGTCCACATATCAGGAAGTAAGACTCCAGAACCTGCTGTTTTCATCTCCTCTCTCCTTCTGAATCAGGAGCACCAGAGCTTTTTTTTTTTTACCTTTTTTATTGACTCACAAGGCATTCATTTAAACTAGAGACCACAGCAAATGTGTTGAAAAAACAAGTGAACTTGGTCTTTAAATCAGGTGTTTTCCTGAGCTCACTCAGCCATCACACCTGTGTTAATCCTGTTTATTAGATCAGCTGCCTGCACACAGAAACCAGCCTTTGGTGTCTTGTTGTCAGATTCTCCTGTTTCCCTGCGGACCTCTGAGCTGATCTTTGTGGTTTCTGAGTCCATCATCAGTGCCTCAGGTCTGCGTCTGGAGCTCAGCTATGACATCAGTTATTGATGCTTAACAGACACACGTTAAAATGACCTTAAAATCTATTAAATCAATCTTTTAAATGCAGTTTTAATCTGGATCAATTAGTTTTTACAGAGAAGAAGTCACAGCAGGTCAAGTTTTTGTTTTTATTGTAAAACGCACAAAAACAAAATCTCATAAAGCTGCTGGTTGATTTTAGATTTAGATAAAAATTATTTGTCATTAAAAGGAATAAAAGTGTAAAAAGAACCAGCTGTTTTAGATTTACATTCATTTTCTGCCACCTGGTGGTCAGATGATGGAAGTGCAGTTTACCTAAACAGATTTTATTTCTTTTAGATTTAATTTTGCTTTTAAATAACTAATATAAACACATGTATCTCATGTATTTAAAGCGTAAAACCATTCTAGTTGATTTTAGGTAAAAATACTGTTTTTAATCAGATTATAATTTTATTTTGACTCTAAAACTTTTCCCACATTTTCTAATATATTAATTTATCAATAATAGTATTTTAGGGATTTTGGAAGCTTTCCTTTCATTTAGTTTTCTTTAATTTCTTAGAAAGAGACCCAAGATCAAAGTTTTCATTTTTATTATTTATTCTGACTTTAGCATAAATCTAGTTTCACTAAACCTGAGATTATTCTGCGTTCATCTAAAAGGGACATTTTTGTTCACGTTTTTCTTCCTGAGTTGGAAACTCTGGATAAAAAGGGAAAGAGCTTTTAGGTGCATCTACTTATAGATCTGCACAGATGTGGTTTACACAACGTGCGTGCAGGTTGGCTCTCTCGTGCTCAGACGCTCTGCTGCCGTCGTTCAGCAACTGTTTTCCACTGGAGGCGTTTTAGAAACGCTGCAGCGACGTGGAAACAGACGGTGGCGGCGGAAATGTGACAGGACAGGCTGGTCGGCTTGTTAGACGGGAGAGCAGCAGGTGGAGCTGCAACCTTGTCTTCATGGTGGTGTCTCCTCTAACGAGTGTGTGTGGGGTGGGGGGGCATGCATAACTTGAAATTCAGGTGCAGCAGGTCTTCGAACGAGGATGAACATCAGGGACTTTTTTAAAACCCTGCAGCATTACAGTTTGTAACTGAATCTCAGGGTCTTTGCACAATCAGAGATCTTTTCTTTACGTCATGATTCATGTCCTCATTTGTTTTTTTCTCCTGACTCATAAACAGGAGCTCTAACCTTTGGCAGGTGGACAGAGTTAGTTCTTCCTCAAACAGGAGCCACCTCTAGGCCTGAATGGTGGTGGTTGGTTCCTCTAGTTCTCCAGCTGAACTTTGTCCATTTCCAATAAAAACAACATTTAACTCTGACGTCTGCTTTAATCCTGATCTTTAAAGCAAACAAACGGTGACTTCTTCGGTCCCGTTGCTTCCATGTCTCTTTCATCACAGCCGGGAGAATCTCACACCCCAAAGTTCAAGTGAGACGCGCGGGTGGTGACCCAGAGGATGAGGATTCGGTTATTTGAGACTGTTTTTAGTCTCGGTGAGGCATCGGGATGGAATGGTGGATCCTACGAGGGCAGAGATGCCATTGTGGAGGGAAACCCTGGAAGAGCTGACGGGAGGGGGGGGGCAGTCTGGATTTGGGAAGATCAGAGAGAGAGCTGCCTCTGAGCTGCTGTCACTGGGTCCAGAATGTCTCTGAGCAGGTTCTGTTCATCTTTACTGTTTATTTGCATGTGAACAAACGTTAAGCATAAATAAATTATTTATAGCCTTTGATTGTTTGTAATGCAGGTGGGCCTTTAATGAAACTCCTTAAATGTTAATGTCATTCAGGGTCATTCAGCCAACGTTTAAAAACAAAACTTCTAAAGTTTTTATCTCCAACAAGGATCAAAAATTCCTGTTTTCATCTCTAACCGTTTAAACTGTTCTGCTGCATCAAAAAAGGCCCCAAAAATCCTTCCTAAATCCTAAAATCAGGTCAGTTTGTTATTAGGTGTTGGTCTGCTTTGTTGCTATGGTTACTGTCTCCTCTGACCTGAAGATGGTACCAAGAAAGCCACAAATAGCTGCAGGAAACAGGAGCTAATGAGGACTAATCTACAGGTCCAACTCACCTGTTGGTGTTTCTAATCTATGTTTCAGAAGCAAAAACGCTCATTTACCCAGATGCTGAGCTCTGATTCCACCCAGATACTGAGCTCTGATTCCACCCCGTCGAGTTTCATTCCCACCTTAGTTGGTAAACAGACCTGGGGGGCGGGAGCGATGCCGGTGACAGCTGACTGGAACGGAGCGAGGGATGGCGTATAGGTCAAGCTTTTTCCGGTGCTGACAGATGGGAGCCAGGATATAGGCGCCAGCTCTTTGTCATCATGCCAACTCCAGATAGAAGCATACTGGGATGTGGAAAAGTTCTTCCTCTTTAACTCCTGGCAACAACATACATGCGTGTCCCACAATCCCCTTCTCCGCTAACCCTAACCCATACACAAACACTTCGGATCACCTGCTTCCTGCTTCCTCGTGTTGCTTCAACACACGAACGTTCTGAGGAAGATCGTTTTAACTTCAAATTAAAGCAAACGTAAACGTCTCCATGATGTGAGTTTTGAAGTTTAGTTTAGTGCATGCTTCAGTGAGACGCAGGGACTCGACCTGCCAGTTTAAGGGTTTTAATCAAAGGCTTTGCATCCAGTCAAAGACTGCATCTTGTTTTGGGAAGTGATGACATCATACCTGACCTTCATGCACTCTGTCACCAGTTAAATGTGTCTCCCATCTAATTTTAGTTAAATATCTGCAAATTCAACACCTGTGTTAGGTGTATTAATGTGGAAAAGTTCATTAGTTGCAGATTCACATCATTTTTTAAAGAGTTTTTAAAATCAGTCCAGTTGTTAAGAGGTACTTTGCAAACAGTCAAACGATGTTTTTTAGGCAATGATGTGATGTAACGTGGAGATCTTGGAGGCAGCCATCTTGAATGTTGTTGAGCCTGATTAGCTGTAGATGAAAAACTTAACATCGGTCACACAGAGTTTAACATGCAGGCTGAACATGAAACTAGTCTCCTCCACCTATCTCCTGCATTAGCTTCTGATAGAAAATAGACTCTAGGTGAAACTCTAGGATTAGAAAATCCTGACAGATCTACGTCACACTGTCACTTAACGTTCATGGACTCACCCATCTTGACTCACGACGGGGAAGGCTGTTGTTGGTTTAGCGTCCAGGAAACAGCAGAGAACGTCTGGGCTAGTAGAAGCTAACCGTTAGCATTAGCAACTCCACCACACAGCAGAACTCCTCCAGGCTTGTGTTATTGGTGGAGATAAAACATCAACGTTGCAGAGCAAACAGAGCAAAACATTATCACCTGTCCGTTAGCCTTTTTGGCTGCAGCTGATAAAACGAGTCTGAGGTTTTAGGTTGTCAGTGGATACGGGAGCATCGGGGAGGTGAAAACGTGTCGGTTATTAAAAACGGGTTCAGAAATACAATGCTGGTGTTTTTAACACACACACACACACACACACACACACACACACACACACACACACACACACACACACACACACACACCTGTCTTTCTCCATGCAAACAGAACCCTTCTACCACATATAAAAAGAAGGCGTCGCCGCGCCGCGGGTGAGACAGTTCTTAACTCTCTGACTCCAGGTCCGTTTCTGTTCCCTTCCAGAACTTTTTATTTGTTTGCTTTTCTTTTTATGGCGTCAAATTTCAGGCCTGGATTCTTTGGATTCTGACACCCGTCTGAAGGGCTTTTTAAGTGTCTCAAATGTCACATAGCGCACTCCCCGCCCGCCTTAAACCCCATCAATCCCCAGCTGAAAAGCTCTTATCACTGGACACTCGGCCGCTGACGTCCGAGAGGGGCTGAACTTTCATTTGGAGCAGAGCCTTTTGCTATTCTTATATCTCCGTCCTGTCCTGCTGCATTTGGGGACAGATTTATGTCCTCCTTTCTTCCTGCCTGGAACTTTTCTTGGATAGCGGGCTTCATCTTGTAGTTGACATGTGAATCTGTGAGGAGGTGTAAAACGTGAAGCAATAGATTTTGATGCTTGTGAATCGGAACACTTCGATCCCACCATGAGCTCCAGTCTGGTCAACTCGTTAGCCAAAGTGTACGATCCAAACCCTCTTCACGCTCAGAAGCTTCCTGGAAGGAAGTTCTCCCTCAGTGGATCAGATAAGTCCCAAGCTTGTTCCTCCGCCTCATACCAGGATGCTTCCCTGCTCTGTGTGGAGAGCAGAATCGACTCCCTGAGCTCCCAGATGGAGCACCTGCTCCACATGCAGCAGATCGT
>SSNS01000177.1:1270624-1333124 GCA_006937985.1 Aphyosemion australe | reverse complement strand
ATTTGCTATAGATATGTCAGGTTTGCTCACCAGCTGTCTCTCATTAAACAGTGGATTTCCTCCACCAGACCCTCTAGTTCAGTGGTTCTCAAGTAGTGGGGCGCAACCCCCATGGGGGGCACCAGAGACCCCACCCCCGCTCAGAGATTCTCTGACGGAGAATACAAACCAGATGCCGGATACAACACACTCCACACTCCCACCTCGGCCATCTTGAATCCTTCAAAAGTTGATAAATTATTAAATTTAAATTTGTTTTGTGGTTTATGAGGTTCTTTAGTAACTCTACTGACCGTTCTCCAGAAAATAAAAACATTTCCCATCTCTACACTGCAAAAATGATCCATCTAACCAAGTCTTGGCGTCTCATTCCTGCTAAAAAGTCATTTTAATGTTGTTTTGACACTGATATACAAGGCAAGAGAAGAATGTGTTCTTCACATCATTACCCAGTCCTAAAATAGTAACTTTAAACACATTTTAGGGATAATCGTGGGACAGAGGCGTCTTTGATATTATTTTGAATCTTTCAGAACAATTTTAGCTGTGAAATTGGGTTAGGGTTAGGGCCTCCCACCAGTCATTGCCACATATTTGAACTCTGTGTGTCTGCTAATCCAACTCAACTCGTCCTGCAGGTTCATCCGTGCCACGACGACGTGCCGCCTCAAACATCACAACCACGATAGTCATGCGGCGTTTAGAGTGGATAATGACTCAGCATCCTGCTGCTATTTCCATCCTCTCTGTTTCCAGGCATCTTCTTCAGTCTCTGCTTCACTAAAATCCTTTTGTTGTTTGTTTACCTGGTTTGCAGACTCAAGCCCTCCACCTGTGGCACCTTTCGACCACCGCATCGTGACTCCCAAACCCCACCAGATAGCCACCTACTACACCATTAACCAGGACCAAGTCCTCGGCGGGTGAGTGGAAACAGCACAACAGTTGGTGGATGGATCGTTTTCGGCTGCAGAAACAACCAAACGAACGGTTTGCTCCTCTCTAATGAAACAACAGAAGACTTCATAGCCTGTGGAGGTCCGAATGAAAGTGTTTTTAAGACCTTTGAGCAGGATGAGGCATCTGCAAAAGAACATTCCTCTGTAATGTAATGAATCGCTGCTAAATCCAAGCCCTCAGAGGGAAGATTACTCCTCTGCATTCCAGCCCAGTCCTCTAATTACTGACTTAATGACACCAAACTTATCCCTAGTTTATGCAACTAAAAGATGCATGAAAGTCACAACATTTACAGTTTTTTTCGATTGCTAAAACTCAAAAAGCAAAATTGAGGCACAATTTTCACAACCTCTACTTCTGTTCCCAATCGCTTGACTCAATTTTTCACTACTCAAGATATCCTTATCATATTAGAACTCTGATTTTCCTCCTATACACTCTGATGTCAATTTCATATTACCTTGCTGTCAAAACACAGCACACAATTATCAGGTTTACACACACTTCTCACATAAATCCTCAAAGCTTCAATCAACAACACACAAATATTCAAATCTCTAAACTTTCGGGTCTGGCGAGCAATTTGCGATCAGGGACTGCAGCATAAAAGGAGGCTTGACGCTCTGTTGTGTTTGATGAGCAATGGAGAACAGAGACAACAGAGAACAGAGAAGGAGAGTGGTACGTATGGGAGTAGGAGGAGGAAGAGGAGGACGGGGTAGGGGAGGAGGAGAAAGAGAAGGAGGAGGAGGATGGGGAAGAGGAAGAGGAGGAGGAGGACTGGGAAGAGGAAGAGGAGGACGAGGAAGGGGAGGAAGAGGAGGAAGAGGAGGAGGACGGGGAGGAGGAGAAAGAGGAGGACGGGGAAGGGGAGGAGGAGGAGGACGTGAAAGAGGAGGAGGACATCGCCTGTGATGTTGACGAGGCCCTCTGGTCAGACAGAGACCGGAGGCATGATTCCCCATGAATATGCTTGAATGGGAGAGGGGGGGGGGGGGTCAAAAATAAAGTGTTTAAATTTGTGTGTCTAATGTTTGTCTATGAGAGAAGTGGGCAATGTAATAGATTCAGTGTGTTCCATTTCTCTAATTGTGTTTTCAGTTTTGCTCTTCAGTGTTCTTTCCATGCTTGGTAGTGTTCTGCCAAATGCTACTTGTGTTTATTCAATGAATGGTATGTGTGTGTCATGTGAAAATATGGCTGTGTTTACCAAATGAAAACACGTGTTCCATTATGTTAACATGTTACGAGATTTGATGGCAGAGTTGTTTTGCAAAGGGATGCCAGGGTTTAGCAATTTGTGTGTGATGTTTGGGGTTTTGTGTTTGCAGTTTTGAAAGAAACGTACAGTTTTGACAAACGCGTTTTAGCAATCGAAAAAAACTGTAACTGCAAATTTGATAAATGTTGGAGTTTTAGGCTGTAAAATCGTAAAAGATTTTGAATATAACTCCTTAAACCCCCTCAGGACGAGACCTTGAAGCTTTTTGTTCATTCTGACACACATAAGCACACGTTTGTGAACCTTAAACTCAACCAGAAAAGTCAAAAACGTATATTTTGCTGCAGACAGGTGATAAAACTTTTCATCTGAGAAGCTGGAACTGGAAATATTCAGGAAGCTTCCTTAAATCAAAACATTTAAAATCATCTCAGTGGGTTTTATTAAAAAAATAATACGGACACAATGATTCCTGTCCTGTTTAAATCCCATCTGTGCTTTTCTCCTTTTAGCGGGCGTTTCGGACAAGTCTACAAGTGCTTGGAGAACTCATCTGGCCTGACCCTCGCTGCCAAGATCATCAAAGCTCGGAGCCAGAAGGAGAAGGTGCGGTAATAACCAGGCTGTAAATGCACTCAGCAGCTGGACGACAGCTCAGAAACACACAGAGCGATGGGACATGAGTCACTTTTGTTATCGTCTCAGGTAACAGCTGAGATCGAGAGCTTAGAGTTTGGTTCCTGCTGCGTCACAAAAATATGACGACACGATCACAAGCCCTATTAAAGATGGCTGCCACAGCTAATTAAAAATGACAACAATAATTATGAAAAACTGAAATATTCAACTTTAGCTCTGGTGCTAACCCTAACCCTAGCACATGAGATAAAACATAAAGTTGCGTTAAGATTGATCTAAGACGCTTTAAGTTGAAGGTGACGTGCATTCCTTTAAAGGAATTTCTCCAACAGCTCCTTCTAGTCCTTCAACTCCACCAAGTTTTCTGAAATGTAACTTGGAGTCATCCTTCCACAACGAATCAAACCTCAACAAGTTCTCATCCAGAAGGACTTTGAGTTTTAAACCCGCTTTTCTCTCAGGAGGTGGTGAGGAACGAGATCCAGGTGATGAACCAGCTGAACCACGCCAACCTCATCCAGCTCTACGCCGCCTTTGAGTCACGCACTGACATCATCCTCGTGATGGAGTAGTAAGTGTTATTGGAGGTCTTAGCATGTGTTTCACACAGCAGAGTTACAGCTTCTCCTGCTTGTCTCTGCTGCAGCGTGGAAGGAGGCGAGCTGTTTGACCGCATCATCGATGAGAACTACAACCTCACGGAGCTGGACACGGTGCTGTTCATACGCCAGATCTGTGAAGGGCTGCAGTACATGCACAAAAACTACATCCTGCATCTGGATCTGAAGGTAAAGCGGACTGAAATGCTTCAGGGTAACCATCTCACTTCCCCAGAAGGAACCTAAACGCATTTCCTTTTTAAGCCAGAGAACATCCTTTGTGTCAGCAGAGCAACGAACAAGATCAAAATCATCGACTTTGGTCTGGCAAGAAGGTAAAACTTCGTCTTGTCTGTTTTCCGTCCCTGAGCACATCCGTCCTGACTCCGCTGCTGTGTCCTCATCAGATACAAGCCCAGGGAAAAGCTGAGGGTCAACTTCGGAACGCCGGAGTTTTTAGCTCCTGAAGTCATCAATTATGAGTTTGTTTCATTCCCAACCGACATGTGGAGTCTTGGAGTCATCACGTATATGCTGTGAGTTCAGCTCATTAACACGACTCCTCCTGCATGATCATTAGCATTAGCACTGTTAGCTCTCACGGCCAATAAGAGACCGATTAGCAGATCTGTATCTAATTCAAACATGAAACCAAAAGAAGCCACAACCCTCTCCTCCCTTCATGTCCCTGCTGTCCGGTTCCCGTCTGTCCAGGCTCAGCGGCCTGTCTCCGTTTCTGGGGGACGACGACAACGAGACTCTCAACAACATTCTGGCCTGTCAGTGGAACTTCGAGGAGGAGGAGTTTGCCGACATTTCCGATGAAGCCAAAGACTTCATCACGCGTCTGCTGGTGAAGAGCAAGAGTTGGAGGATGAGTGCCACGGAGTCCCTCAGACACGCGTGGCTCTCGGACCGGAACCTGCACTATCGACTACATCAGAAGGTAAAAATGACCTTTGACCTTCCATTAAGAATAGCTGTACCGATGATCACGACACTGACTATAGAAAATAAAAGCTTCATCATGATGTAATGTAGGAAGTGTTCTCTGTGGTAGAAATGGTCACAGCAACGTAATTTTACGCATTGCTTTTTTTGTAAAAACCTAAATTAATGTTTTATTTACCTGCAGACCTTTAAAGACCAAGTTCACTGAGAAACCATTTTTTATTGTTATTTTTATTAAATACGATCAGTAACTCTGAGTTTAGCATTCAGGATGAACGTGAAAATGGTCTTCTACCACAAATTCCTGCATTAGCTGATGGAAAAAACGTCTAACAAAATCAAAAAGAAGTTAAAAAAACTCAAGTTAAAAAATAAAAATCTTAAGTAACAAAAACTTTTACAAAAAAGCTAATAAAAAGAAAGAAAAGTATTTTAATAGAAGCACTTCCTAATTCATTATTTTGTTCTTTTTGTAACACAGCGCAGTCAAAAGATAGCTGTTTCACCTTGAAGCTGACATGTTTTGGCTAGCGACTCTAGCCTTCAACAGAGCTTGCTGGTGTTGGTGGCGTCACTTCTGTCAGCTTCAAGGTGAAACAACCATCTTTTTACTGCGCTGTGTTAAAAAAAAGAACAAAATAATGGAACAAATGTACAAAAGAGCACCACTTCCTGTTTGGGGTTAAGTCATGCTTCATTAGTATATTGGTACTATGCTCTACCATGTAGTTAACCAGCTAGTTAAAGGCTTCAAACAATCGTTTCACAGCCCTACAAACACATAGACTCTCTGCAGTTTGAATAATTCTCCAGTAGCTCAAAACAGAATAAATAAATTAGATATTTCATATCCTTTGCATTTTTGTATTTGTCCCTTTAGTTGTGTTTTATCAGATGTTAATTTTTACTGCATCTGTTTTAAAATCTTTTTTTGTCAAATTTTGGAATCACAAAGTTTTTGCATATTTTTTATGTTTTTGTGCAGAAAAACAAGTGTCACTCCACGCGCACGCCTCACCCAGAGAGCTAAACCGGTGAGGCTCATTTCCTCCTGTCAGCTTGTGTGTCTGTGAGCTGATTTTGATTTTTCTGTTGTTCTGTTTTAGAAACGCAGCGGCTCTCGGGTCTCCTGCTGACATCACAGGCCCCGGGGCCCACCACTGGACCAATACTGCCCGTCGACAGATTATTGCTCACAGCCTCGCATCTTTATCTTTGCATCATGTAGGTCCGACCTGGACAAAGCAACTTTTGATGCTGCCTTTTTGCTTGCAGAGTTAATAGCATTTACCTGAACCTGTGAGGATAAACTGTAAAACCCTGAGTCACTTTAGTAAATATCAAATCTGCCGCTGGCAAAACTGAAATCATCAAACAAATAAATGTCCAGGCGGGGTTTTTTTTGCATGCTCTGCACTGTTTTTACCACTTTCTCCAAAATTCAACAATCTAGTAGGCAGGAAGAATTTAATTAGATGACTTGTTTTGGTAAAAGCTGCATTTATTTTAATTTATGAGTCTTATAATAAAGTTATTTGTGTCTAAAGTAAGCTGTTTGAGGTTAAATCCCACCCCACTAATTTATTTTGTACATAGCTGCTCCTTCTCCACGTTGAGACCTTTTACTCTGCAGAGCGTCGTCTCCTGTTTGCTTTCATGTTCTTTTGTTTTTGCAGTTTGGAGCATCCTTCTCACCTTCCATGAAGGCATAACTAACAACACACACTACCTACGAATGACTCATGTTTATGACTGGAGTGTTCATTTATCTACTGGCTCAACACCAGAATGTACTTGAAAGCTTTTTATTTCAGAGGATTTTATGTTTGGTTTGAAGAGCGAAGACGGCGCCCATCACTGCTCTATTGTCTCGTTTCTCTGAAGTAACACACACTTAGAACGTATTTTTAGTTCTTGGCTGTTTCACTTTGAATGAAAAAGTGTGCGTGTTTTAAACATTTGTTCATCAGAATTTATGACATTTTTCAAGTTTTTTTTGTGAAATAATGATATTTAAATAATTGTAGAGCATAATAATAAAAGATGCACATAAGAAAGAATTGCAGTGTTTTTCATGGAATATTTTTTATTTACTATTCGACTGTAGATTTTAACCCTTTGATTGGCAGTTAGAGCACATTTGAGTCCTTTTATCATGTTGAAACATGAACTGAACTTAATGTAACACAGAGGAGTTTCCTGATCCTGCACCCTACTGGTTGAAAGTGGAATTACAACTGTTGTAAACAACCCCGCTGCAGCCTGTTGTAGCTAGCGCTAACAACGAGCTAACGCTAACATGAGCCAACTAATACTAAAATAAACCATGAAGTAAAAAGATCCACACTGTTGGACAAAAAATATTATTACTTACAAGTCCAGTAGCAACAAAGCCAGGTCACCATCAGTCCGTGGTTTTGTAGCCTCCTTTAGCTCCCACAAACTAACGTAGGCCACGCTGATGTTCACTCTGGTTTTAGCTCTTTACTTCACCTCCAAAGACATTACTCTGTTACTTTTACTTCCAGGCTCCGCCATGATGCCAACAGAAAAAGCTAATTTATTTCTTCTAGTGCTTTTTATTGGCGATTGGCATGCTGAAAATGCTAACTACTAGCATTACAGCTAACAGGGTATAAGAGCGCCCCCTAGAACATCTACCCGCTCCACAAAACTGTTAAGTGCAGTATCTGGTCAGCAGAGGGCTGCAGAGTGGTGGTAAATATGCAACCAGTCAAGTTTCTAAACCAACAATCACTGAGATCATTGTTAAAGCGCTAGCTTAAAGTTTAAAAAACTACTTAGTGTTACTTTAAAAAAGCCACAAAATAAAAAATCCTGATAATTTTTAGGGAAGGTTTGATTGAAACCATTAGCCCTGTTACCATACATGATCCTTGCATTTCCATTACATTATTGTTGCCCTAAATGATGAAAATGGTTTTTCATGGTTTTTTTCTTAATTGCAGATGAGTATTTTGTGTTTAGGATGATTCTGTCATGAATGTTTTCATGTGGACTCAAGGCAGACTTTTATTATAACTGACAATGTAATGAAAATTAAACAACATCAAATAAAACAAAGTGGGCATCTGGACTCACTCATCTGGACCAAATACCAAATACAAGAACAATAGGAGATCATGAGCTGCTCTGATGGTTTGGTCCCTTCTTGTAACGGTCAGAGGATCTAGACCTAAAGATCCAGTAGTAGTGTGGGGTGACTTCAGACTGACCTGACTGGGCTAAAGTGTCATGAGTTGACTTAAGAAAACAGACTTCGCACTGATGCACTGGACTTGGCTAGACTGGATGTGAACTGGAACCGGAGCAGGCTGGTAGGCTGGCTGAACCACAGACATATATACGTAGCACCCCGTGGACTGGCGCTGCCTATTGGAGTTGCTATAGTGGCCGGCCGCCATCTTAGATGGGTCTCCATTCACCCCCAGGGCATTAATTTCTACTGAGGAAGGTGCTTACCTAGCTAAAAAACACATTTTATCAAACTTTTTCACAAAATCAGACACATGGTATGACATGATAGTTGAAATATGAATATAATTAAACAAAATAAATTAATATAAAATCTCATCAGGTAGGCTAGAAAAGTCAATAGTAACCCCACGTGATCTGTTTTCAATAGTACGCTGGTTGTTGCAACCATAGATATATATATCACTAGATGCCTTACACGCGCTGTTCGTCGATTGGACGAACGTCCTTACGCGGCGGCCATCTTACCTCGGACAGCTGCCCCCTTTCGTAACATTGGTGTCAATGGTGAATGTACTATTTAAATAACTCTAACTTGCTCGATTTTCAACCAAATTTCAAATGGTTTGGTTTGTTATAAACGCCAGAGATGTGGCTGTACAATATGATGGATTTGGCCCGTTAATTTAAAAATGTGAAAGTATGTCCTATCAAGTCTATGTGTTATAAGGTTTGTAATAATGCAACCCGCTTGTAAATCCGTTAGTATTTCATCGAGTTAAGAGTGTTTTTGTTTAAGTTGTTCAATCACCTTCCATCTGCTACCATTGAGAACGGAACGTAAGCTGTCCGAGGTAAGATGGCCGCCGTGTAGGGATGCTGTCGACTCCCAGTTAAGGCATTTAGTGATATATATATCTATGGTTGCAACCATAGGCTGCACAAAAACGGGCATAGTTGTGCACTCTGCATTGACTTTGGAGAATGAGGAGACCCATCCAATATGGCGGCGATGCTGTTACTCTCTTCAGCGCCCAATGGGACGTCTACGTATTCATGTCTATGGGCTGAACAATGTTGATGATCTGGCCTCAGTGCTGTGGCTGCAGGTCGAGACAGTTCCTGGTCAACAAGGTTGGGTGACGGGATGCAGAGGAGAGAAAATGAAAACCGTCCAGGAACTAAAATCACGACACCTTTTGAGGTAATGTTTTACAGGATGTTGCCCTCTTGTTGAATCCATTTCCTTCATGGAAAAATCACATGGCTTGATCATGTCGTTCACAAGGAATAACATGATCCTATGGGAAGAGCTTGTGTTGTTTGCACATTGTACATGGTACCATGTGTTTTATGTGTAGTTTACATGTTATCCCATCGGCTTCACATGTGAATGTCCTCAGGTTTCAGTGTGTCCCAGGGCAGCTGTGGCAACGATGTAGCTCATCACCACCGGTGTGTGAATGGGTGAATGACTGGTTGTGTTGTAAACTGGTTGTAAAGCGCCTTTGGGGGTTGTAGAACCCTAGAATGTGCCATATAAATAAAAAACTATTTACCATTTTTATTACCCTGAAAATGTTCCAAATTCACCATAAAATGTGTGAAAAACACAAGTGGTCACATGGTTTTCACACACGGCTGAAGATTGTTTTTACATGTGGTCCCATGTGATTTTTCCCATGTGATGTTTCCATAAGGGTTCTCATTAGTTTGGCCACTAGACAGACAAGTTCTGTAACAAATGTCCTAAACTGTCTTCACGTGACATTTCCACACACTCTGAGACAAAAGATTGCTTTGTGTATTTGGTCGTTTGTGGTTTTGTGGTGTCCTCCAACCCTCCCTGGCTGCTGCATCAGGACGTTTGCTGAACCGTATTTATTCCCGTGGGTCACAGAGTAAATGTTTTACTGGTTAATTGTGTCAAAAAATAAAAGTACTGCTAGTTAAATTTAGCTGATTTTTACATTAAGAGCTCCCAGCAAATACCTGTATCTGTCACAGTTTCAAACTTAAAATCACAATTTCAAACATTTTTGTTATTAAACCAGATGAATGTCCCACGTTTTTAATCTGCTGTTGCAGGAAGTAAGGTCATTGACCCTGTGTCACGAGTGTTTCCATCCTCCATCTACTGCCAGACTACTGCCAGAAACAACATTAGTATGTTTATGCACCATAATCCTTCCCGAATAGCAGGTGCATTCCCTAGCCATAATAACATTTTCCCAAAGAAGAAAACATCGTGTTTGGCAGCCCTTCCACAAAATGCTCCAAGGACATTTTACGTCTCTTCTAGTCTCATAAACTTGTTTCTCCATTTATTCTATTCTATATATACGCTTCCTTTACAAGATGTTCAAACTTAATGAATCCTGCTTGATTATTTTAATCATGAATCTAAAGGACTTGCACCTCATTTCACCTTTTCATTACATTTAACCTCAATTCACCATTTTACCTAATTTTATTTCCATCTTTTTATTGTTTATTCCATTTTTATTATCCTTGTTTAATTTCTCTTTGAATCATTAGCCTTGATATAGTAATACATTGATTTTTATAAACTATTTTACTATTTCATAAATGTTTATCTTTAGAAAAAGCTGATTTCTTCCTCATCCACCAACCAAAGGTCAAATACAGCTGAACTCACAGACAACTGTTCTAAAGTTCATGATTGCTCCATTAAAAAAGCAAACCAAAAAAATCTGTGTTTAACAGATCAAAACAGAGTTTTACTTTTGGAAATTTACCAATGTCATGAAATAAAAGTCACTATTGCCGTCAAACTGAGTATAGAATATTTGATGATTATCAAAACTTGTTTTACAGTAGAAAAAATTCAGTTCTATAAGTTAATAAATAAGAACATTTAAGTAAAACAGTTTGTTCTGATAGAAATAAAAATAATAAATGAATAAACCAGTAAAACAACAAATCTATACATAAAAAGGCAAAAAACAAAATAAAAATGAAAGAAAATCTTACAATTTGATCAAGTAGAAACACTATCATGAGTCAGGTGTTTAACTTTTTTGTTTGAATATTTATTAATTTATCTTAATAAAACAGATGGCATTTTCTATATCAATAACCACGCTGTTCATAAAGCCATTGTTAACTGAACATTCTGATGATGAACAAATAGTAACAGCAGAATAAAACATTTCTAATGCTCTTATTTGGCTGTGGTCTAACTCTGTAAAAGATTAATCACACTTATTTTGAAGGAGTGTTTTTTTTTATTTTCAGCAGTGATTTGCTACATATATAATTATTGTATTTTTTTTTCTTGTATTAAACATTTGACTAAATCTAACACTGTTTACAGAATGCTGGTCTTTCTGGCAAATAAAAATGTAATTGAACTAATTAGTAAAAGCAGAAAAACATCAATGTAACTAAGTGTCAGTAGCTGAATTTATTTTACTGTGATTTTTTCAACGTTAATCATGTTCAAGAGTTCTCTTACCTTCTACCAGCCACAGTGTTTTGAATTCACTCAGCAGGTTTTTCATTCCCTGTAATTATTCTGAGTATAGCGCTTATTGTGTTCATGACATTTTTTATTACATTTTATCTAATTAAAACCATTTTTAACATTAAAAATCAAACTAACTTGTAGTTTATATGACTACGGACAGTTCCTCTCCTGATCTGTAGAGGGCGCTGCCACAAACACCACCACTCCTATTAAGCCCCGCCTCCTGGGAAAAAAACCGTTGTGTTCTCCTCTCTTCCTATTGGCTCACGACACCGCGCTTCCTCCTACGTTACTCTGAGCAGCGGTGTTCAGTTTACGGATGCTGAGGATTCCCTTTGGTACTCAGGTTCTAGGCTCTCTGACGGGTTTCATCGGTTCCGACTGGCTTTTATTTCGCCGCAGACTGTAAACATTTAACCGCAAAGAGATGGCTCAATGCTCCGAAGCCGCTACCGCCCGCTCACCGATAAACGGAGACGGTAAAAAGAAGAAGAACGTTGCTGTCGTCACCGGCATCACCGGGCAGGTACGATACAGGACAGTAAATAGATGTATTCAAAGTAAACGCTGCATGATTTAACCTTTATGTGTGTGCTCGTGTACCTTTTGATGCTATAAAGATCAAGTTTTGGTTTAAAAAGTGCCTCTGCCGGTGTGACAGAGATCTAGTTCAGGAGCTGAGTCACAATAACCAGGTTTAACTGGAGTGTCTGATCTGCACATCGGTGTGTGATGAAAGTACAGGTAGCACAGGTATCCACACAACCAGGAAACACGCCGTGTTACTGTACACCGCTGCTGGAGGCTGGACTTATCTGATTCACAGGCGGAAATCCAATCTGTGTGGGTTAAAGATACACGTTTGTCTAAAAGATGACGAGAATAGAATAGAATAGTCTTTATTGTCATCATACCTGTCCTGGAGGCACCACGTCATTAGTTATGGAGAAGTTGATGATTTGGTTTCTCTTGTGCTGCTTGATTCTTTCAAGCTTTACTCTGTGTCTCAATAGATTTAAGGTTTGTTTCACCACAGTCAGACTCATCAAACTCATTATTATAATGAGATGGATGGATTATATTTATGAAAGTGTTTATCAGCTCTTCCTGGTATAAAGGATGTTCTTACTCAGTTGCACCCAGATGTCTTCTTCTCTGTCTTCTTTGTGGCAAACAAAGGATTGGACACACCGCCCCTAATAAGTGACCTATAAAGAAAGTTTAGTTTAGCTAGTTCATGTTTTTCTGTTGAACTGCGCGTCAGGATTCCTACCAGTTTAAAAAACAGGTGTTTTTCTTTTAAATATCTTATATTTTCAATATAATAAACTGTTTAACCAGCATGTTAGAGTTTAAAGTTTATGATTTATTCTCCCAATTTTCAGAACGGGGTTTAAAAATGAAACTTGTAGGGCTGTGTATTAGGAGTGGGCCATATCACCATAATACCGGCAAATTGGGAAAAGAAATATAACATGATATGCTAATTAGATGACGTCAGCACATCCATGGTGTTTTTAAAGGTAGGGTTAGGCAGACATGAGTGTTCGCTCATATCTTTTTTAGAAATTCGTATAACTTCATAATCAATTACTGTGTTTCTTTCTTTTAACTCAGGGCAGTAAAAAGATAGTTGTTTACCTTGAAGCTGCCATGTTTTGGCTACACCTCTAGCCTTCATCAGAGCTCTCTGTTGAAGGCTAGAGTTGCTAGCCAAAACATGGCAGCTTCAAGGTAAACAACTATCTTTTTACTGCCCTGTGTTAAAAGAAAAGAACACAGTAATGGTTCGCTCATCTCCTTTAAAGATCTTGCAAAAGCACTCAGTGTTCAGTAGAACACAGCACTTAGCTACTTTTGTTAAAGCTAAAAAGTCATTCATTACATTTTTTATTCTGTAGCCACTGATTTGTTGAATTATTATTCATTCACCGTATTATTACACGCTGTTTAGGTTAATAAAAATGGAGAGAATAGAAATTAGGAATAATAAAAACTGAAAAAGTAGAATTTGGGAAAAAAATAAACTAAATGTCATTAGGGCCCTAGTGTTGCTGCCAAAGAAATAAATAAAAACATTGTTCTTTATCGTCAGAACATACTGAAATATCATGATATTATGTTTGGGCCATATCACCAGTGCCTTAAGTGGGCTGGTACGCACCGGTACCACTCAGTGTACTGGGAATACTAGACCTCCCCCTCCTTGTACTGGGACATTTTCCTGTCCACATAAAGCACTGTGCATCGCACACCTCTAGCAATAAAGTCCTGATGGTTTTATTGTTTTGTTTGTTGTACGAAGATGAGCCGCTCCACTCATCAGCTGTTCTTTAGAAGCCTGAGACATTGAGGGTAAACGTTATTAACCAGGAAAATGAGCAACACTTTTATTAGACATCAACAAGAAACTAAGCTTTTTAGTGTTTAAAATGTACCTGCTCTACTTACAAAAACTCATTTTGTTATGTGATTTGATTTTTATATGACAAATAATCTGCATCTCACTGTTAAATTCTGCAGCAGACTGCACGTAATAGATATGATTTTGCTGTTGAAAGATACAAAATTCTTGGTTGAAAAGTTAAATTTCGAGTAAGCTCAGAGAAACCTTTCTAACAAACTAACAACATAATTACTCTACATAGTAGGTTTAAACACACAGTTTTAATAGTTTGTGTAAAAGTAGATTTCAGATTAGCCAGATTTGGCCACCAGGGGGCAGCAAAACCTAGAGCAAAATTATAAAATTCTATAATGCTGAACAAGCAGATTCTAAAACCATTAAAAATAAAAAAAATATATCAATTCTATCATATGGATGCTGTGAAGCAATACTTTTTTATTATAAAATGGAATCTTCTGATGATTGAATGAGTTTTAGATTTGAGGAGGTTTTTGTGTTATTAGTAAAATGATCACAGAATTATTTTAGGGGTTATAATGACTTGGTGATGTTCCCTCATACTAAACATATATATAATCTATTTATTAGTCTCCATATGTAAGCCTGTGTGTAAAAGCTTGTTGTGTTGCAGCGATAATAGGAATTCTGCTCTTTTTGTAATTACAGCTTCTTTTAAACCCATCTCTTTGAGGGATACCATCCTGTAAATTTTAGCTGCTTCCCTGCTTTAACCCACCTGATCTAATGACTGAGTTCCCATCAGGCGGCCCTCGAGGACCGGAGTTGTTGACCCTTGTTGGTGGTATACACGGCATGATTACATTGCACATCACAGCTTTAAATTATGAGGCCCGGTTCCTTTAAATAGTCAGGTTTCCTGTAAAAATGAATGCAGATATTCATAAAACTTGATGTACAGAAGTATCAGATGACTCTAAGAAGTCTCAGCAAAATAACAATCCTGGGAAATTTCACCTGTGGTTTGGTTTGATGCACATTTGAATGTTTGTCATATTCAAATGTCACATTTAATAGCACACGTGTCTGTTTCTGCTGGGTGATTTGCATCAGAGCGAGTGAGCAGAAACCCAAAAGGCCGTTTGTTCTGACCCAGTAGTTATCACTTGACCGTTTCCCAGAATGTTGCCCTGGAGAAGCAGCTATCAGACATCCTGGAAAGTCAATTCCAGCCCTTCCCGGGCCTCCTCCCGCCCTCTTTAACAGACAACAAGAATAACAGCATTAACTCACTTTTATTTTGCCGGTCACGGCACCGCTGAAGAACACTAAGAGCTCCTGCAGGAGGCGGGCAGGCATCTGGACCCACCATCTCAGAAGTCATGAATGCTATAAATTAGCTCACTAACGACTCTTCATAAATCTCAGGGCAGCATGCTGCTCGGTCAGAGCGTTTCTGAGCCACGTCTCAGTGTGAAGTATGGAGGCGAGATGGTGTGAGTTATAGGAGACCACCTGAATGCCAAGGAGCAGCAGCAGAGCCGTGCAGGAGCCCGGCTGGGTCAGACCTCTGGCAACGAGGTCACAGAGAGGACAGCTCCAACCGCTCTGTTCAAAAATCAAACTTTACTTTGGCTCGGAGCTTCTCCAGCTCCTTAGGATGGGAAAAGAGCAGCGACCCCTCAGACTGTTTGATGTTCATCCCATTAGCTCTTTGTTCCTGGTTTACACACTCATTCCCTCCACTCACTCCGCTCTTAGCAACAGAGAATAAAGCCCGAGCGCGCGCCAGCAATAATAATCATAAAGCTAAGAATCCGTGCACACTCCTCCTCTGGTGCTCATAAGAAGTGCTGATGGTCCCTTAAAGATGGATTCTTCCTCTGGCTGCTTCTGTTCTTACAGGATTAGAGACGAGTTCAGCTGCATTAGTTTAAGCTCAGCAGCACCAGCTCCTGGTACAGTGGTGGTGATGATGATGGTGATGATGATGATGGTGATGATGATGGTGATGATGATGGTGATGGTGGTGGTGATGATGATGGTGATGGTGGTGATGATGATGGTGGTGATGATGATGGTGATGATGATGAGGATGGTGGTGGTGATGATGATGGTGATGATGATGGTGATGATGATGATGATGGTGATGATGAGGATGATGGTGATGATGGTGGTGATGATGATGATGATGATGGTGATGATGATGATGATGGTGATGATGATGGTGATGATGATGATGGTGATGATGGTGGTGGTGATGATGATGATGGTGATGATGATGATGGTGATGATGATGATGGTGATGATGGTGGTGGTGATGATGATGGTGGTGATGATGATGGTGGTGATGAGGATGATGGTGATGATGATGGTGATGATGATGAGGATGGTGGTGGTGATGATGATGGTGATGATGATGGTGATGATGATGATGATGGTGATGATGAGGATGATGGTGATGATGGTGGTGATGATGATGGTGATGATGGTGATGATGATGATGATGGTGATGATGATGATGGTGATGATGATGATGGTGATGATGGTGGTGGTGATGATGATGGTGGTGATGATGATGGTGGTGATGATGATGGTGATGATGATGGTGGTGATGATGATGGTGGTGATGATGATGGTGGTGATTATTTTATTATTTCTGATTATAATCGGTTAATTATGAATTCAGAAGAAAGAACAAAGTAAAGACAGTTGTTAGCTTGTAGTTTGAAAGGAAAAAACTAAAGTAACACAGAGCAGTTTCCTGCTCATCCTCCCTGCTGGTTGAAAATGGAATTACAACTGTCATAAACAACCCTGCAGCAGCCTGCTGTAGCTAGTGCTAACAACAAGCTAACACTAATTTTTGTATATTTTGTAGCCTCCTTTAGCTTCCTCAAACTAGCGTAGGCCGTGCCGATGTTCACTCTGGTTTTAGCTCTTTGCTTCACCTCCAGAGACATTACTCTCTTACTTTTACTTCCAGGCTCAGATGCCAACAGAAAAAGCAAACTTCATTTTTTTTTCCTTCTTCTTGTGTTTTTCAGTGATGGTTGGCAAACTG
Source organism: Aphyosemion australe (assembly GCA_006937985.1). NCBI lineage: Eukaryota > Metazoa > Chordata > Actinopteri > Cyprinodontiformes > Nothobranchiidae > Aphyosemion > Aphyosemion australe. The sequence continues at coordinate 1,316,618 of SSNS01000177.1, read as the reverse complement.
AAAAAGCTAACTGCTAGTCTTTATTAGCTACCAGCACAGAAATAGCCACCAGCCATTAATCAGGTAAAGAGCGCCCCCTAGGGCTGGGGTTCCCAATTTTTTTTCTTTGGGGACCCCCTTGCCTGTGTCCAAGACAAGCCAGGACCCCCAACCCCAAACCCTACACACATAAACATGTTAAATGTGATAATTTGCAATTTTTCTACAGACATACAGAGTTATAACTTTTATATGGAGTTCTGATTATACTATAGGCTCTGTTATTAGGATTTTATAAGTGTAATTTTTACAAATAAAATCTTGTAACCTCACAACCTCAGCAAAGACAAAATTATGGGGACCCCCTGTAATCTTGTGGGGACCCCATTTGGAGTCCCGACCCCTGATTTGGGAACCCCTGCCCTAGGGCACCTACCCGCTCCACAAAACTGTTAAGTGCTGTTTCTGGTCAGTAGAGGGCTGCAGAGTGGTGTCCCAAGTGAACACCATCACTGAACCCCACTTTTAAAGGAATTGGTAAGTGTAAAAAACTGCTTAGTGTTGCTTTAAAAATACTTGTTAGTTAAACTAGAAGCTTAAACTGATAGTTTAAATTGTGTTTTTGGTTGAATATCTCCTCCTTCACTCGTTCCGAGTCACATTAATTCGCTTTACTTTTGTCAGCTGGTGCTAAAGAGAAGGAGGGAGTTTCAGGCTGTTTAATGTGTGTTTGTGCAGCTTCATGTGACCATATCAGGCTTAACAGCAGACCAGTGTCAGGCTTGCCAGCTTCTGCCTGAGGTCTAAAGAAAACACGTTAAAGTGATTCATTAGTAACTTCCACACTGGAATAAATACCTGAACACGGCCGTGTTTACGCTCTGGTCTGCTTCCGCCTACCAGCACGAAGACGGTCAAACAGGTTTTTATTATTATTTATCAGGTGATCTGATTCCAAATAAAAGTAAAATCATGCGTTTTCTCACTTCATCGCTTGGCCAGCAGAGGGCACTAAATCACAGACACCCCCCCATCTGTAGAAAAAAGTCACTCAGATCTAGAAAGTAGTTGTTTTTCATCAAGAAGCCTAGCCTAAAACTAAAACTCCGTTTATAATTTCTGACAAACTCCATGTTCTGTGAAGTCTGATTGTATCAGATGATATTTCAGGCTTCTATCTGTCCAAAGTTTGATTTTACTTTACATTAATCACAAACTCGTCTTCATGCTGGACTCTTCAACATTAGTCTTTTGTAACAACGCGTTCATGTTTAACGTTATTCCCTTAAAGTTCAGCTGCTTTAGGATCCTTGGTCTGTTTTCTGTTTCTCTTAGAGTAAAGATTATTTTGTGTCACAGACCTAAATGAGTCTTCAGGGAGTTTGTAGTGTGGTTGTAGGCTTGACAGGTGTGTGTGTGTGTGTGTGTGTCTCGCTTGCCGTGTTCCCCATAACAGGAAACGGTGAGGTGAGGCCGGGGTTTACGGGGTAATAGGACCTGAAAAGAGCTTCTTGTTTTGAGGCAGAGCTGCAGCTCTTCTGGCTTGTTTTTGGTGTTGCTCGGTCTGCTGTGGAACGTTTTGACCCTGGCACAAGGACAGGAAAACATGACGGTGCCCATCTCTCCCTTTTAAGTCACAATATGTAAGAACTCTACAGTCAATAAATCACAAAACAGACTAACGTCTCAATCATGTTGGAAGGAAGGTTTCACTGAAACAGATTTCAGTCTCAGCCGGCTGCGGGTTGCGTGAGCGACACCATTTGTAATTCAACACCAGCCGGTAAAACACATCAGCGTTTTGTAAAGAACTGGTGCCAGTAAACAGGAGCGACCCAGAAGTTATTTCTTGTCAATCAATCAATCAGTCAAATTTTATTTATATAGCACCTTCCACCAACCTTGCGGGGGCCCAAGGCGCTGAACACAACATAGAATAAAATCATAAAAGAGCAATAAGAGTAATAAAAACAACATTAAAACAAATAGTTAAAAAAAAGTTAAGATTAAAAACCCATCACATAAAAGCCAAACGATAAAAATGTGTCTTCAGGCGACTCTTAAAAACCTGCAGTGATGGTGACTGTCGAATAATGAGCGGCAGCTCATTCCAAAGAGTAGGTGCCAGGATCACCCCTGGTCCTGTGCCTAGAACGTGGAACATCCAACAACTCCTGCTCTGCTGAGCGCAGAGATCGTGATGGAGAATGCTGATTCAATAACACAGTCGAATACGGAGGAGCATTACCCTGCAGAGCCCGGAAAACATACAGCATCTTGTATCAAATCTTTATCCTATAGAAGCCACGACATCTTCTTGTTTTACTCTAACATTGGGTGAAGCAGGCTAAAGGCTAACGTTGAACTAACAATGCTAACGGTGAATTAGAAGCAAATAGTTGGCTCTAAAAATATCTCAAGCTACTTTTTCAATCCCCAACAACTGGATATTACAGTGAAATGTATTTATCTACTCATCAACTCACTGTGAGTGACTCGTCTTCTCGCTCTTCGTCTAGAACTTTCTGGTGCTGATCCGTAACTGGCAACATCCACGAAACTCACAGAAGTGTCCCGTGTGTTTTTAAACATGGACTGCAGTACCCAAACATGACCACAGGATTTATTCTTACTTCATGTTTCCATAATGCACCTTTAGGTTTGGGCAGGAACAGCTCTGGCATCAGCGGCAGCAGAGCAAAGTGCACGGCCTACAGACACGGCAAAAATCTAAGCCTTCATTTCTGCTGGTGATTTATCTTTTGGTTTTAACATTTTCTACATCAAAGGGATTTTTTGGCTTTTGTGTCAAAGTTTGAAACATTTACCATTTTCTGAACAGCTTTAGTTTGGAGAAATAAAGTTTACTTGGAACTGTATAAGATTTTTGTCAAAATAACCACAGAATGTGAAAATGATGGTGGTGTGAAGGTTGGAGCTGTTTAACCTCAACAGGTCAGCAGTCAGACTAGTCGTTAGCTCATCAGTCCTGTATGGTAGAAACTCCATTTCTCTGAACAAAGGCTGTTCTGGAACCTGTCCACTAATAAATATTTAGAACTTACACAGAAACACATTCAGATTCAGCTTTTTATGCACATAAACCTCTAAAGTCAACCCGGGAGTCTGCATGTGTGTGTGCGTGTGTGTGTGCGTGTGTGTGTGTGTGCGTGTGTGTGTGTGCGTGTGTGTGAGTGTGTGTGTGGCTGAATCTCACAACTTGGATCTTCCAGAGTGTCTCAGAATGTGCGGTCAGAAAGTCTGAACAGGAAAATAAGATGAGGAGAAACGGGTGAGGGGAAACAAGACCTCATTGACACTGGCTGTTCTCTCTCTCACACACACACACACACACACACACACACACACACACACACACACACACACACACACACACACACACACAAACACACACACACACAGGTCAGCCAAGAGTTTCAGATTCATGTGGGTGTTCGTCTCCATGATCCTGTGACGTTTTCTCAGCTGTTTTACGGGTTTTAGGAGGTTTTTGAGCCAACTACAGATGTTTAGTTATTTTTATAAACACTTCTCTGATGTTATTTCTTTTAGTGACATAATTAAGATTTTCTTCTTCGTTTAGACTCAAACTTTGAATTTATTTTAAACTTACATCAGATTTCTTCATCACCCTCCGTGGACGATGGTGGCAGAGGAGTTAAGTGGCCGCCTTGCAATCGGAAGGTCGCAGGTTCGCGACCCGCTCAGTCTGTTGCTGTCGTTGTGTCCTTGGGCAAGAAGGGACCGGTGGCGCCAGTGTACGGCAGGCCCCACCTCTGTCAGTGCGCCCCAGGGCAGCTGTAGCTGCATTGTAGCTCATCCCCACCAGCGTGTGAATGTGTGGATGACTGATTGTGATTGTGAAGTGCCTTGGGGGGTTGTAGAACCCTAAGAAGGCGCTATACAAATACAGGCCATTTACCATTTTTTTACCATTTCCGTTGTTCCTACAAACGTATCTCTTCTAAAACTGTAAAGTGAATTTATCAGCTGTTTTAACCGTATCCAGAGCCAGTGCAGGGTTGGGAAAATTAATTAGAAGAACTAAAATAGATGAACTAAGACAGAGATTTTCTCCTGTTAGTGAATTATTTATAGGATTAAAAAACATTTAACTATTGTTGGAGTCAGTTTTATTTGTATTATTTTTATTCAAAGGTGTTTTTTTTCTGTTTTTTCAGGATGGTTCCTACCTGGCTGAATTCCTGCTTGCAAAAGGCTACGAGGTGAGAGGAAAAAATAAACTCTTCAAAAACTACCAGAACTCTGACTTTTGGAAGCTTAGAGGAACACAGATTTTGATAGATGCCAAAATACACAGAACAGCATTCCCCCGATAAGATGCATCCAGTCACGGCCGTCTGCGGGATCACCAGAGGGATGGTGACGTTATTAAACAGCTCGTACTCTGACTCACACCTGATAAAACCCCCGGCTGTTTACCTCCTGGGTCAAGAAATATTGGTTCATATGCAGCATTAAGAGTCTGGTATCTATAGGCAGGTTACTATTAAACTAAGTATTAGTTCCTCCCCTGCAGTTGCTTTACTGTTTTGGAGCTGGACCACATATTATCACGTTCTAAGGAATCTATCAGAGCTCAAGATGTTGAGGTTCTCTTTGGGAGGGACTAGGATGGGTAGGATCAGGAAAGAGTCCATCAGAGGGACAGCTCATGTGTTAGAGATAAAGCCAGAGAGGACAGACTGAGATGGTTGGACATGTCCAGAGGAGAGACAATGATGACATACTGTATGTAAAAGGATGCTGAGGTTGAGAGACTCTGCTGCTCCCTGCCTTCTAGGCTGTAACACTTTTGACATGATTCCCAGGCTGAGGCCTTCCCTGGAGCAAGCAGGGGGACAAGTCCCTAGCACTGACTGCTCATCTGCTACCTGTCAATCAAAAGGACACGCCCCTAAGTATTCATCATTTCAAGCATCTAAATGGATGAGTTACAAAAAAGTTCCCCCGTCTCAGAGTTGTCATGACTGTAAACTAGAACTATTAAACCTAAAATGTTTTTGTACCAGGCTGTAAACATGTTTATGCCTGCTGTGAAGTTGGCATTTTTAACATGGGAGTCAATGGGAATTTGCTTGTTTCTGAATCCAGCCCCTAGTGGATGAGGGCGGAACTGTAATTTATGTCATCTTTGTTACGTTTGTTCTGTGTTTTCTATCCAATTTCATTTTTGTGGTTCTTCATTATACACAGAGCAAAAAGAGGTTGTTTTTACCTTTGCCGACATGTTTCGGCATCTACTGCCGCCTTCGCCAGAGCGATTTATGACACTTCCATGTTGGCTTCGCTTTTGGCAGCTGAAGTTTGCCCCTTGGTATGAACTAAAACTGTTTATTCAGAAAAATAATAACAGCTTAATCTGAATTTAGAAAAACTTTATTTTTGTAATCCAGACTTAGGTTCAGTTTGGCTCATTGTGATTTGTTTATATTTGAGAACTAAAATCACTGTATTTCCCCCTAAAGAAGGCATATTATGACTTTTGAAAGTTACAGTAGTTCTACTGTCGATACAAAACATGTTCTTGAAGTTTTTGCACTAAATCCCTCTCACATGAAGCAGTCTCATCAGTTTTACTCATGGCATTTTCAGTACCTTCCAGAATGAGCCATTTCAGGGCTCTGTCACTTTAAGAAAACAAGATTTTGCTGGCTCCGCCCACCCATCCTCTGATTGGCTGCTATGAGTTAAGGAGCTCAGATATCCGGGAGGGGTTCAGAGTAGAGCTGCTGCTCCCCACGTATCGACAGGTTTGGGGGATTGTACGCCAATTTCCCTAATTGTGACATCACAAACAGGTACTTTTTGAAACGGCTCGTTTTAGGCACATAGTTCCTAAAAGCAACCACTGACAGAAAAAGAATGGGCGGTTTTTCCTCATGTTTGGACCTGTTTCTAGAGGCAGAGACCCACATGGCAGCACAGAAGGATGCTAAATGTGAGTGTTGTATAATACGTCTTCTATCAGAACTATAATCCTGCAGATATGGGCCTGATGAGGCCCAAAGAAACCAGAGCTTTTTTATCTTGTTGGTGTATGCACCTGCAGCCTTAATTAAATAAAATACAATAAAATAACTAAACATGACTTACTGTACAGTTTTTCCTCCATGGATGAAACTTTTCTGTTTCAGTTGTGTTGAATCAAGGTGCTGCTGGTTTGAACTGACTTTCTCTACTCATCAACTTCTCCATCTGCTGCCTTGCTCAGGGACAGCAGACAGGAAGTGGCTGGATTCCAGATGGGGTGGGGGGAGGGGGTAATAAAGAGGAGAGCAGAGGCAGGCAGGAAGAGCAGAGTGAATAAAGGAAGTGAGGTCAGGGCACAGTGTCCTCCCACTGATGGACTCCCCTCGGACCGACTCCTGTTATCTTCTCTGAGCAGATCTTCCTCACAAATGAACCCCCCCCCCCCCAGAATACGGAGCAAAGCCCACAGATCAGAGCTGAGAGGTGGATGTAATACGTTCTTTTAAAAAGCTAAATATTTACCGTTTCAACAGTGGTTCAGGTGATGAAAACACACTTCTGTTTAAAATGACCTGATGTTTCCTCTCCATCAGAGTAAGATGAGTCCAGATTTAATATATCAGTTAGATCTAGCATATTTGTCATGTTTAACATTTGTAATAAGGTCTTAATCTGAAAGAATTCGTATCAGACACTTAGGTTTTTCTCATTCCTGCCTGTTCTGTTATCACCTTCCTGCTCAGGTCCACGGGATCCTGAGGCGTTCCAGCTCCTTCAACACAGGTCGCATCGAGCATCTCTACCAAAACCCACAGACACACACCGAAGGAAGTAGGTGTCTCGTTTATCTCCTCGCTCTGACCACAAAAGGTCTCAAAGATGCAGGTCAATGAGCTACTTTTATGTTTGTTCCACCTAAAGCAAAAATATAAATGACATTAATAGTTAAACATCGCATCAGTTTCCTCACATCCATAATCTCGCTCCTCCAGGCCTCGGGGAACAGGTCTGCCCCCACTCAGCAGATGTTTGTGTTCTTTAAAAGTTACCTGCTTCATCTCACTAAGATTTAGTTTAAATGAGTCACATGACCGAGACGTGGTTCAGAAACAGCTTCACAGAAATGTGTTTTCAGTAAATCATATAAGAGCAAAGCCAGAAGAAACATCTCTGGACTGTGAATAAAAATGTTATTTTCTGCTCTTTGACAGACATGAAGCTTCATTATGGAGACCTGACTGACAGCACATGTCTGGTGAAAATCATCAACGAAGTGAAACCAACAGAAATCTACAACCTGGGAGCTCAGAGTCACGTCAAGGTAGTGTGATCTCTAATGTCCGGGTTTATGGGGTGATGGTTCTGACCTGGAGGCTCCTCACTGTCCTCCTGGAAGGCAGGAGACAGAGAAAGTAGTTGGAAGGATGGGTGGAGTCGGCACAATGCTGACTGCTTTGCAGGTCAGGCGGGTTAGATAGATGTCCTGGAGGGGAGGGAAGACAGGTACAGATGATCACCTCAGATGCTCTCACTATGAGACTTCTGACAGGAAGCAGTGCTGCTGCCGTACCACACAGTGATGCAGCTGGTCAGGATGCTTTCTGTGGTCTCACGGTGGAAAGTGGTCATGACGGGGGCTGGTGCTCTGACTTTCTAAGTCTGTGGAGGAAGTGCTGCCGAACGTTTCTGGCAATTGATGCTGTGTGCTCTGCAAGAGAGGCATAAGAACGTCTGTCTCCTGTTGCTGTTGCTCCATGCTGATGGTTAGATGGTTAGTGTGTTTGTAGCTACAGGATGAGCTACTGCACCAACCACTGGTGGTCTATCATTCTTTTAGGTGCAAATAGGAAATTTCAATCTGCTTTAGTGAATTTACAGAATAAGCTAGGTTTTGAACGCAAACGCGGTCACGGAACACTCACCCCTCCCCGTGGGTATCTTCCCTGAGACGCTTCAGCTGGAACCGGAAACCCGCGATGCCAGATGAAACGAGCTAGCGCTAAACACCAGTCTCTAGGTCCAAACGTCTTTTGTTGTCCGTGACTTCAAATGGTGTTTTTCTTTTTGGGTAGTTTGTCCTAAAGTTGAAGTGGTAGCAGCCGGCTGTTTCTCCTTCTCTGATATTATTGAGCGGAGAACCTCTCACACCAGGGGTGTTCTGTTGCTGAATACGTGAGTGTGGAATGAGTGGAGGACCCAGGGAAGTGCGGCGGTTCAACCGGATGGTCCGATGGTTGCTTTCAACAGAAACATGTTATTGGTGGAGGTTTTTAGACAAATGCGAGAGAACCACTTAATTAATTTTTTTTTTTTACCTCCACAATATATTTATAGCTATGCTATGTTAGAACGTTGTTAAGAGGCATGAAAAAAGTGTTTTAAGCTCATTTGTTTTCCAAATTTGCTATTGTAGCTTTAATAATGATTTTGGTTCTACATTTCTCATTAGGCAAAATCATCACAAAATAAAATCAGTATTTGTTAAGGATGTCTGATATTATCGATCTACCATTAACATCGAACAATATCGGCATTAAAATTTAATATCGGAAAATATCGGTATCGGTTTTCATTCTTTTAATGACACAACTTTTACACCATACACATGTTATACGTCAAACTCTTCAGCTACTTCTGCTCTCTCTCAGAGAGTTCAAATATAACAGATCTGAGGTAAAGCTTTTGAGATATTTTAGTTTATTTGACACAACTTGTGAAGTAGAAATTTGCCCTGTGAAGTTAAACGACTAAAACAAAAACAAGAATCTTCACCCAAGGCTGGCTTTTCTCATCTGAAGATCTTTATAAATGTTTTATCACCTTAGCTGCAATATATAAAAACAGAAAAAATACATGACTAGCCAATAAACACATCTTAGCTTAGGGAGAATGAGAGTCAGCTGCTGTTGGAGACTAAATAAATGTGGCACTTTTCCTGTTACTAACTTAGATTGAAGTAGTTGTCATTTTGCACAGAAAATGTTTAAAATGTAAGCATGATGGGAGCTATGTGATGTTAGTAACCTAAAATGTTTTAGTTTTCCTTTTTTATGAGAGAGGGGCACCGCATATATCTCTACCAGTTTATATCGGTATCGGAAATTAAGAGTCGACAATATCGGTATATCGGATATTGGTAAGAAAAAAAAAACAATATCGAGCATCCCTTGTATTTATTAATATCTAAGTCTGTGCCCTCAGCAGAGGTGGTCCAAGCTTGCTGTTAAGGTGGCATTGACCCACCCTGGACCCCCCTAGAACCCACCCCTGCTTGTCACTTACATCAGACTGCTGCTGGTTTACAGCTGAATGTGTCAAAACTGAGCGGCACATTTGTAGAACATGCTGTCGGACAGGAAGTAACGTTTTCTTGGATGGGTCAGTGTGTAAACACAACAATCCCTTTGTCTTTGAGCCTCACAGCGATCCCAGGATACCCATGTGCACCGTTCCTGTTTCTCTTACGGATCTGACTCACTGTTCTTAGTCCCATCCCATGTGTGGGACTAAGAGCTTTCTTACAATATGAACAATTTACTAAGTAGTATATGATGTAACTTTTCTTTGGATTTAAAAACTAAAACAAGCATAGATTTGCATTATACTGCATATGAGACCATATCAGATCTGAGGTGAAACTGATGAAATGCAGAACTGGGTGGGTTTTCCAGGTCTTGTGTAATAAAGTTTAAGCCAGACCTCCATAAGCTCTATCTGAGGGTGTGACTGACCAGCAGCTTTCCAGGAAACAACCTCTGGGATTATGAGAAGGTCAGATATACGTTTATAGATGTTTCATCAGAGAGAATAAATGTGAAATTTGGACTGAATCAGAGAAAAAGGAGCAACAGAAAGGAAGTAAGAGTGTGAGAATGTGAAAGAGGGAGGACAGATGACTCCGCTCTGCTCACCACATCCTTTGTGGTGAGAGGACATGACTCTGCTCCCACCTCCCACATAGAAGATGGTCCTCAGGCCACACATCAGACTGGCTGGAAGTCCCTGAACATCCTAAAGTTTCTGTTTGTTTCCACACCAATAAAACCAGGTCCTGATGCTACCCACCCCGAATAAATGAGCCTGTGGATTACTGGCTTCAGCCCCCCCCCCCCCCCCCCCACACACACACACACCACCACACCAGTTCCCATCGGTGCTCATTCTGCTGCCGCCATCTCACAGAAAATCCCTTCTGAAGCCAACTTCTCCATGGCATGTGTTCCACGTAGCTGAAGCTGTAGTTGCGTTTTGAGATGTGTGGGTTCTGGTTTCCTCTGAAGAGAGAGAGTCATCTCTGAGAACAGAGTGGCTGTTATTTTCTGATGCTGCAGGGGTGGAGGTGGACAGGGAATAGTTGAATCAACATCAGAGTACCAGAGAGACGGACAGCTGTAATATCAAAAGAAACACATCCAAGTTAAACAAAATGACCTTTATGCTGACCTAAATGTCTGATCTTTGTTCAGAGAAAATCCCACTGGTAGTATTCTAAACATCCAGACCTACAGGAAACTAATGGCAATTAAAAAAATCATTTTACTCATCTACTGAATGTAGTTTAAGCATGGATTATTTTCTGTGGACTTTAATTTCATACAATGGAGCTAATTTTACACATTTCCACAATTTTAGCTGAAAAACATCCAAAAGCACTGCACCTGTTTAATCGAGCATCAATAACTATTATTCTGATTGCAAAAGAAAAGATGCAATTTAATTTATGACATTTTATGTGAACGTGCAACAGTGTCTGCTCTGAATCTGGCTTTTCCTGACCCACCTGACCATGTTTTGTTAAAACAGTTCACTTGATCATTTATTTCTTCCCCTAAGAAGCAAATTCCTCCAGATCTCATAACATGTTAAATATTTCACTCTAAGTTTGTGTTGCACCTTTTGAGATTTGGATGCCTTTGGCCATAGACAAAGTTTACATAAATGAGTCAATAGTATTCATGATATGAATGCTGAATAAACACAGCCTTCCCCGTCACGAGCCAAGATGGGTGACTCCATGAATCTGACTGACTTTTTTAACCCATGCGTTTCCCTGGAAATAGGGATGGAAGAGCATTTTCATGTTCAGCCTGCAAGTGATACTCAGAGTGACCAATTGTATTTATAAAATAATGAGTAAAAACGGTTTCTCATTGAACCTGCTCTTGTAATGAATCACCAGCAAGTTATTTAACCCAACTAGTGCAATGAGTTGCTTCTCATTTCTTCAACAACCATGTGGAAAGACACATCTGGTGGTGGTGGAAAAGGTGTTAGTCTGTGTGAGAAGGGTCACATCATTGGCATGCATCAAGCAGAGAAAACATCTAAGGAGATGCAGAAACGACTAAAACTGGGTTCAGAACTGTCCAACGTGTTATTAACAACAGGTGTGATGAGTCCAGATGGAGCCTGTTCCAGAGTGATGGGTGCATCAGGGTAAGAAGAGAGGCAGATGAAGTGATGCACCCATCATGCATAGTGCCTACTGTACAAGCCTGTGGGGGCGGGGCTATGATCTGGGGTTGCTGCAGTTGGTCAGGTCTAGGTTCAGCAACAGGATGTGCTCCAAGAATGAGGTCAGCTGACTACCTGAATCTACTGAATGACCAGGTTATTCCATCTTCCCTGATGGCACGGCCATATTCCAAGATGACAATGCCAGGATTCATCGGGCTCAAATAGAGAAAGAGTGGTTCAGGGAGCATGAGACATCATTTCCACACATGGATTGGCCACCACAGAGTCCAGACCTGAACCCCATTGAGAATCTTTGGGATGTGCTGGAGAAGGTCAGACTCTACCATCATCAATGCAAGACCTTGGTGGAACATTAATGCAACACTGGATGGAAATACATCTGGTGACGTTGCAGAAGCTGATGGAAACAACGCCACAGTGAATGTGTGATGTAATCAAAGCTAAAGGTGGTCCAAACAAACATGAGTGTGTGTGACCTTTTTTTGGTGGCGACTTTTTTTTTGGCCGAGCGGTGTATATGTCTGCACATTCAGTGATGCTGCAGGTAGTTATGTTTTTATTTTGTTGGATTTTTATCAAAAAGTTCAGTGATGTCATTCACTACTTTTGATACTTTTCCCCACAGTTTGCTCACATTAGTTGTCATTTATTTAGCTCGGTGAAAACATGATTCATGAAGCAGACAGTAATAAATAAAATGTAAAACATGTTTACAAGCTTACAAATCAGTGAAGTCATTTATCAAAACTTTTCTGTTTAAATAAATCAGTTTTTCAAACTGCAGGAGTCTCCCCCTGCTGGTCATTTATTAGAATGTGTGCTTCAATCTTTAGGCAAGAGGTCCTCAGTTTTAAATTTGGTAAATGTATGAAGGAAATTTAATTACTAATATTTAACACTCATGTCTTTAATATAGAAATTAAATATGTATTTAATTTAAAACTTTTTTATTTAAAAATATAGTTTGAAATTTGTATTGTTTTTGACATTTTTGTTACAAAGTAAGTGAATAACTCATCGTAAATATGTTTGGTAACATGATGTGATTCTCAATGAATTACTCCACATTCATACTTTTTGTGTTGGGATTTTATTTTCTCCATCCATAAAGTCTGTGTTTCACTGGGCTGCAACTGTTGGGAGACGAATTGTAGGACAACAGAACAAACGAGCCAGTGCAGAAATCTCGACAGACCGTAGAAGCAGCAAAATGATTTTGCTTTGCAGGTCGTCTCTATTCACAAACGAGCAACAATTGCAAGGCAGTTTCCAAAATGTCTAAGTGTCTTGATGCTCTCAGTTTCTTTGCATAGCTGCAGGGCCTTGCTGTCATGTGGCTTGAATTTTCAGGTGTTTGCAAGAAGTTCTCTGAAACTTGTAGTTTGTGTGTCAGGAACCTGTCTCAAATCCTCCTCAGTTGCTCCTCAGCTCAGAGATCATTTTGACAGAGGCTGGTGACCAAAGTGAGGACATAATAGGTGCGTTTCCACTGTCGGAACTTCAGGGTAAATTTACAGGAACTTCCCTGCCTTCGCGTGCGTCTCCACTTGACCGGACCGGATGAACGGCCGTTTCCAGGAACTTTCTGAGTACCTGATCAGGGGTGGGTACTCGGAAAGGCCTGGTGGAGTAGCTGAGCGGGACTTTTGGTTAACTCACTCTGATTGGTTGTAACTCAGTAGGAAATGACATCAGCAGACGTTGTTCAAAACAACCGGCAGTAGTAAAGTTAGAAGAGTTGCTTGAAGCAGAATGGCCGTTACTAAACTCCCGACACCGGAAAACACGGCGAAATTCCCCCACAACACCTTAATTCACAGGGCTTTATTGTGTCACAGAGCGCTGTAAAAAACTGAGCTTCTTTCGGTCATTGAACGCCACATTTTACATCATGCAGCTGCGCTCGTCCTCTGAATGGATTAAATTATGATATACTTCAACAGAATAAAACCTTTAATGTTATTAATGTTACTGGGGATGCTTTTTGGTGCTGATCAGTGACATCACTCACTGCTGAAGCAGTCGTGATATGCTGACGTCTGTGTAAAGTCCGGAAAGAGACACAACCGCTCAATTTCCCCCTCCCAGAATTTACCCTGAAGTTCCGACTATGGAAACACGCCTTATAACAGCAAACTGCAAACAAGTCAAGACTTAAGACACTAAATTGGAACAAGAACATCTGCATGGCTGTCATAAAACTTAACATTAAAGTGAAATACGTACCGATTTCTCGAGATTCTTATTTAGAATAGTTTATTTTCAGAGGATTTTGTGTCTTCCAACTAGTCTCCAACAGTCATATCCAAATATTCCTGGAGAGAAGCTGAGGGACTGGATCCCATCCCAGCTGGTGATGGATGAAGGTGGAGTACACCTTGGACAGGTTAAAGTCAAATATGGAGAGATGGGTAATGATGCATGCTTACGCTCACACCGACAGTCAATTATCCTTGACACAAAGTCAGATCTAGTTTTCTAAAGTGCAGCGGTAACCAGATGCATCAGTAAATCAAAAAAGAGTTAATATTTAATATCTACAACAATGATAAGAGCTGGGCATTGTGGAAACTCCACCTCTTAAATATACATGAGGAATGTACTGAAAAGGGGAAGTGCTCACAGTAATCTGTTGTGCATCTGAAGGTTCAACACAATCCCTTTGTGCTGTCCCACTGAAGCGCTGCACAGGAAGGGCACGAACAAAACCCATTAACGGTGCTCTCTGTGTGCAAGTTTTCCCACCTGCAGCTGTCACCGTCAGGGAGACAGGCTGGATTATTATTCACACACTGGGAAAACGACGCCATGAAGAGGAGATGGAAAGAGTCTCAGCTTTCCAGAGAGCACAACTGAGTGGACAAAGACGCTGAAATAGGTTTCAGACGGCTTTCGAAGACAACATAGAGATCACTCTGAGTTCTGTCTTTTATATCCAACGTTATCCATACCTCAAAGTGACGGATCGTCGTCCCATTATCTACTTAGAGCACTCGCCGTCTCTGTTACCCTTTGGTCTCTCCCCCATCCGGGTTTGGAGAGCCACACAGGATTTAACACGCCTGTTTCCCCACAAAGCTCTGCTGTGTTTGCTCACCGTGTTGATGCGTTTACGGGCCTGTAGTGGCTATTGTGCAGCCTGCCAGCAGTTTACTCTTGTAGACAGGTGGTAATGCCACTACTTACTACAGTTTGTGAGCTTCTTGTGCAATTCTTGTTTTTTTTAGTTGTTTTGACTCTGTGTGTAATCCAGTCATCTGCGTGGGCAACTTCCTGCCTTGCTGGTTAAAGACACGCTGTTTTCTCAAAGCACAAATTAAATCTAGATATTTTTTCTTCTCATTCATGATAATTTGGGTTTGAATCAGTTATTTAACCTCAAAACTGAATTTAAAACATCCGGTACATTGGTGGCATTAGAAGGCTTGAAATGCAGAAGCAAGTTGACCTATGAGGCTAACAAATGTGTATTATTAAGCTAATGTCTGATTTAAATCATTTATAAGTGTGTGTTTTCTGTCTCACGGAAAGAACCCAAACCAAAAAGTTTTATTTCAGCACATGACAAAAAGCAGCATGAAGCACTGAGCGGAGAGGACATTATTGGTGAAAACAGTGAATCGGTTTTAGGGTTCAACTAGCAACTTTTGAAGTCCTATACCTCTCCTGACAATAATACGTCATGTTGCTACATATTCTTGTCATTAAAGCTGCTGTAAAGCAGCTCCATGCAATAGGAAACTGAGCGCTGGTCAGAACTAACCAATAGCGTTAGACTACCGCTTACGTGCTTCAGAATTAGGGAAGTACCTCGGCTGATGCAGCGTTGATGAACTTTTCACGGACAAGTAAGTCTTTAAAATATAAATGTATGAAAACACAACATGACATGAGAATAATAATTATAAAACAGTGTGTTTTAGCTCTGTTTGTCGGCTACAGAAGCACATTCATAAACAAGAAACGTGCAGTCGCCAACTTAAAACATCGAATCCAACGACTCTTGGTGCAATATGCTTGTCAGCCACTAAAATAAAAGGGTTCTACAACACTTTTTTTTTTTACAATAGGAAACTGTTATGAGTCTCTATTGATCATATGAAACGTTGTTGGGGCTGAAAATGACCCGGGAGTTCTGATAAACGGCCACTTGGCCAGGACATAAATATTAAATGAGCTGCATGCCCATTGGCCGGTTCACACCAATGGCTCTACGACGCAGCCTAAAGCAAGTAACTCTGTGTACAGCGGTGTCCAGTATCCAGATTACTCAACAGGCAAGCTTCTGTAATTCATTTATAGTTTCGATATTCCCAGAACATTTCAGAACATGAGTGGTGCTCCAACATTCTTTGTTGTTTTCCTGTCGTCCAACAAGGATGTTAGCAGTAGCTCAGGCTAGCGGTTATGCGGTTAGCATTACCATGACCAATATTGACGATGCTGAAGTGGGTTGGGGCATGCTTATATAAGGGGGCGTGTCTAAGCTTATGACGTGTTAAACCAGCTTTTCTCAGAATGAACTGTTTTTCTGCAGCCATTACATCGTTACTAAGGGAAGTAGGGGTGCACCGATCGATCGGCCAACCGATTTATCTGCCTTGATCTCAGGTGATCAGCCAAAAACTGCAATCGGTGCACCCTTAAAGGGAAGCAGGTCGGAGACGGTACAGACTTTTTGGTAGATTAGACGCCCCAAGCTGCCTTTATTCAACAACAACAAGCTAAATGTGGTTTGATGTTCTAGGACTTCTTAACAGTTTTGCAGAACAGAGTTTTCCACAGCCCAACCGCCTTTGTTTTTTAAAACCCTCTCGGTGAATGATGAGTGGTCGTGTCTTTGCAACAGCCCATTGGTTGAGTTTACTCACTCTCTGATTGGTGTTTATATTACTGCCATCCAATCAGTCAGCAGCGTGTGCGAGATCAAGACTTGTCTGGAAGCTCATTCCCAGTTAAAGTGTGTGTTTTGTGTCTCGTTGGACTCATTAGTTGCACGTGTGCAGATTGCGTGTTTTTACGTTTTTTTTTTCCAGAAATCTTTGGATTTGCACTATGATCCCTGCGGTCACATTTCCTCATGTGTGACTCCTTTTGCTTGATTGCATGAGTGTTCTGGTCAGATTAGCTCCCTGAACCAGCCATTCCTCGTTCTAAAGGTTAGACCTTCATGCCAAATGGCCTCCGTGGGCCTTGGAGTGAACTTCAGCTTAAGAATAGAGGCTCCTGTGCCAAAAGCAACAGGCCTGCATTTCCCCTCCCGCTCTAAGTCAGGGGAATGTTTTGCGGTTGTGTTTTGTGGGTCAGATATGCTGCTCCACTCATGACTCAGTTCTTTTTCTGTTTTCCAGCACCGTTGTAGCGCATGGAAACAGGCAGTTTGGGAAAAGATAAAGACAAGAAGGGAGTAGAGGAGGGGAGCTTTTTGAGGTTTGTTAAGAAAATACATCAAGTCAATAAATAGTATCACAGAGCTAAATGTGATCGCATCAGAGTCTGTATCTTAAATCAACCCCCCAAATATTCCACATCAGCCGTCTTGCTTTGGCTTCTGTAGCCTGCAGAAGCCAAAACAAACGGCTCAGATGCAGTTTTACCTGTGATTTATAGATGGCAGTAGTAAGCCATTATGGATGCTCCCTGGTGGTTTTCAGTCTTTTATCAAAGGTGAAACAGAAATCAGACCAAGACTAGGAGATGGGTTGTATTTAAAAGTGCATAAAAAAGAAAACAAAGATAATTCTGCAGATGAGAATTTGAATCTGGTCGGTCGTTTAGCAGAAATATAAAATAAGTGCAGTTTTCTTTTGTCAACTCTGTCAACATGACGCACTTACCTGCAATAATTAATTAATAATTAATGAACTGGAATCTGTCAAGTTGTATTTTCTTCATCTTCTAGACCAATGGTGTCCAATCCTGTTCCTCTAGCTCCCATCCAGCATGTTTTAGTTGTGTCTCTGCTCCAACACACCTGATTTATTGGTTGAATCACCTGTTCAGCAGCTCATCAAGCTCTGCAGGAGCTGATTAAAACCAGATGTGTTCAAGCAGGACGGTGGCCCGGGAGGACCCTGTTGCTCCAGATGAATGCATAATTGATTTAAAGCAATTCGATTCCTCACATTTTAAAGCTCCAAAGCTGCACTTAAGTTACTTTAAGATGGGATTTTTTTTTTTACCACAAACACATTTTTAATGAGATTAAATTTTGTTCAGAGGAAAGAAACTTTTACTTTACTAACAGAGTGAAGAACACCGCCCCCTGCAGTCCCAGGTACGGCATTACAGCTCTTCTCAGGTGACAAAGTTGAACCTGTCTGGTGTTTTTTATTTGGCTAATTTAAAATCAACTAGATAAAGTAAAATAAGGAGATTTAAAAGCAGATTAACATGTTACAGAAACATGTTTATTGCTGTTTTCTCCATCTGCAGCATCATGTTTTAGATTGCTTCGCTGATATCCGATCATATGACGAGTGACTGACAGTTGCCCCTGGCGTGTTTGTCGTGACGAGGATTACAACAATTAACACACAAAGCTGGGATGGTTTCTTTAATTAGTTTGGTTTGGTTCCGCCGAGGTGAGACGTCTGTAACCAGGAATTACACTAAATATTTATTAGACTCATCAGCCTCCCTCGGCTTGTTGCTATGTCCTCCAGGGAGACTTTTGGTGATGATCAGTAATGATTTATCTCTGTTGTTGTTGTCGTCGTGTGTCTTTAAAGTTTTCTGAGGCGAATTCCAAGTAATCTGAGAGAACATTTTGTGGTCTTTCCTCTAAATAGTGACAGTAAAACTAGAAGTCTCAGATCAGATTTCAGATCTTTATCTAACCTGTAAACTGTTGTCTGTGTCTAAGTGTGCACTTGCATTAGATAGTTTTATATTAAACCCACAAATACAGAATAATTGATTTGAAAAAGGGACTGAAAGTGGGCTGAATTAGGTTTTTACCTCAAGATTTTCAAATAAATAATGCAATTATTAAACAACCATCATATTTTTATACTTGATGAGCCAATATCGTCTGTAATAATGTAATTCTTTTATTTATAGTAACATTTATATACCGACAGTGGGTCAGTTACTTGATTTCTTCTTGCATTTTACTGCTTGGAATAATAATTCTGCTTCAGTGTTAATTTCATTAATTTACATTTAATATATTTTCAAACTGATATACTTCTTGAGCTTTTCTCATTGAATAAAATATTTAAAAATAATTCTAAAATTAATTATTAAGGTGTAATTCATATTTTTTTTTTATTTTTGTAGAAAAACTTGAGTTAAAATGATTATTTACCATACCATTTTATTTATAGAGCGCTTTTAACGTGGCATTACAACCGACCAAAGCGCTTCACATGAAAAAACAAACAAAAAAAAATAAATAAATAAATAAAAAATAAATAAATAAAAAAAATAATAATAATACAAAAAAGTAAATAAAATAAAAAAATTAAAAATATAAAATAAAAAAATAATTAAAATTAAAAAATTTTAAAAAATTTAAGAAAATTTAAAAAAGTCAAAAACAATCAATCTCCTTTTTCAATTTTGTTGTAAACTAAAACAATGTCCTGGTGCTCCTGGTTCAGGAGGTAGAAGTTAGCCAGTGGAGCCAGGAAGCAGGAGATGGCAGGATGTGGAGTCTTATTTCCTGATATATGGACATCTCTCCTCTGATTGGCTAACAGCAACACAACTCTACCACTGACTCTGTTTGCTCTGCAACGTTGATGTTTTATCTCCACCAATAACACAAGCCTGGAGGAGTTCTGCTGTGTGGTGGAGTTGCTAATGCTAACGGTTAGCTTCTACTAGCCCAGACGTTCTCTGCTGTTTCCTGGACGCTAAACCAACAACAGCCTTCCCCGTCGTGAGTCAAGATAGTTACTTCAGCTACTTTACTCTGATGTCATTTAATAAAAATCAATCTTGCTTCAACATTTAGATGTTTAAAAGGGTGTGAGTGTAGGTGAATGACTGAAGGTGTTGTAAAGCGCCTTGGGGGGTTGTAGGACTCTAGAAGACACTGTATCAAATACATTTTCATTTAAAATATTTCCTGAAAATTCCAGCTTCCATATTTTGCAATTAATCAGATTTTCCTGCCTGTTGCAGTTTTTATCCTGACACAGTCCAGAAAGACGGAGCAGCATCTCAAACAGGCTGCAGAACACAGAAACACTAGAAGGCTGTGGATCCTGTCCTAAGAGTGGACTCTCTGGACTGTGAGCCAGTGGACCTTTGTGTGTGAGATTCCCTAAGCGAGGAAGTCTATGAAGGCTGAACAGAAAAATGGAGAAAATCAAGGAGAGCTGGAAGAAACTAAAGATGCAGAGTTCAGTCGAGCCTTGGAAAACCCACCTAAAGGAAGAAAATGTGGCTTACTTTATTCAGGAGGACAAAGTTCAAAATCACAGTTGTTTGGGGCCTGATTGTCCGTTTGACCTCACACCAAAATAACTAAAGATAAGAAGCAGAATTTTTCAGGGAATATTTGGAAAATCTACCAGCAGAGGCAAATAAATCCTTCATTAAATGGTCTGAGAGGGTTTTTGAACGAGCCAGGCTGATATGTTTGTTGCATCATCGGAGCAGCTTTCAGTCGAGTTTACACAAAGACACTCGGCTCGGTTGACTCTGAGCTTAAACGCTGTGTACAAAAGGATTTCAGCTATAAATAGCTACAGACAGAGGAGCTGTGGGCCATATTAACCATGTTTGTTTCTCAGGTGTCTGACAAACACCTCCTACTCTTTATTATTGTTTCATTAAGAGAAATCAGTGTTTTGTCATCAGTTCAGACTCTAATTGCAGCGTTTCAGCAGACACCCAACCCCTAAGTGCCATAAGCTCGTTACTCACAGTAAACGCCGCTGCTAATCTGTGACCACGAGTCTCTGCTGCTGCCCACCCTGCTGTCTGCTCACACCCTCACGCTTCAAACACACTTCCTCTGCTGATGTTTGTGTAATTCTGCCGCTTGTTTGGAGTTTCTCCTCCCAGAGAGGCCCAGTGAGACGGCCCAGAACTATTGTTCCCCCACCTCCTCTAAAAAACCTGCTCCTTAAGAGGATCGGCTCATTTACGACCTGTAAAATTCCCTTTTATGACACTTTTCCCTGTTTTATTGTGTTAGTTGAGAGCGTTTGTGGGCGAACTTGTCGGTTCATGCATGAAAACACGTGTCTGTTGGGTAATTTGAGGATTGCAATCAATTTGCAACAGCCCCTGATGTAATGAGCAATGATCTCACTTGTTTGGATCCTGTTGTGGGACGACGATGGCGCAGGAGGAGTGTTTGAAACCAGGAGAGAGGAGAAATATGCAAGCCGTGGATGAGTTACGACATCAGATACTGATCTTAATGACTGTAATCATTTTAGTCTTTTTATAGGCTTAATAAAAATGTTTGTGAACAGCAAGGAATTCTTTTTATAAACATGTACGCTCTTTGTTTGTTTAGTGTGCAGCGTTTTCATTAAAACCTTAAATCAGGCTGTCATACCTTTTTCTGTGGCGGGTTGGGCCGGTGTTACCTTGTTCTCCTGTCACCCAAACAAACGGCTCTTTATTCTCAGAGACAGAGCTGCTTTAATAAACAGCTGCTCTGTGAACATTCATCATCAGGGAGCAGCGTAAGAGATGATCAACTCCTCCTTTCCTGGAACTCTTGGAATCTGCTTTCAATTATTAGTGCAGAATTTAGCATCTTTTGCTAATGCTTGGCACGTAAAACTCCTAAAGAGGAAGTTTCCAGCGTCTTTCTGTCCGTCTAAAATTAGTGTGTGCCTCGAGACCTCAGCACGTTTTGTTTTAGGAGTTAAAACCCTTCCTCCGGGTTTCAGGATGTGGAAGTGGAGAGGGTTTCAGAGGGACTTCTGTTGTCACACTGGTCATCGTTTCAGGATTGGATCAAAATGATGTTTATGCTCATGTTTATAATATAAAACAATAAAATGAGTTGAATTTTCCTCATAAAACAAAAGGGTTAATGAGAATCAGCGAGAGCTCTCATTCTGAGCGGTGTGCGTTTCAAACCTGCGAGTGTGTGTGTGTGTGTCTCTAGGTGATTGTTTGGCCACACACACACTTCTGGTACTTTGGGTCCAGCGTTGTGTTGCTGCCAGACATCTGAGTGGCAAATGGCAAAAAGATCATTAATCAAACCATCGACACACGTCCTTTGTTTCCCTTCACCTTCCTCATTTGTTTCCATCGTTGTTGCAGTGGAAACTTTAGAGTTTATTCTCTTATGTCACAAAACATTTTAGAAGTTTATTAAACTTTGCTAAAGTATTTTAACAATAATCTAAAGGTAAGCAATAAGTTCAGCTGATGCTGAAGGAAAACATAGACATTCACGTAGACGGACCCGTAAAGGTAGTCGAGGTGTTCCTGGACTCCTGAAATGCGGATTCGTTGCCGTCTCTTGCCTCCAGGCTGATCGTCCTCATTATCATTCATGCTGCCGTCACAAGAAATGTCTCTGGCAAAGTGAAACAAATGGATCAGTTATTTATGACGAGTCTTGGTTTCTGGTTTTCCACAGAACCATCCATCATCTGTGCTGGCGTGTGAAGAGGTGGGTTATTCTGACGAACGGACAGGCTGGGGCAGATGAGCTCGAAACTGTTGGGAGGCCGCCGACCTCCTGTTGATGTACAGCTTGTAACCTCCTGGCGTCCTGCAGCGCCGTACACACAGATTCCTGGCATTGTTTTTTTAAATCATTATCGGAATAATCGGCTAACGAAGGGGCAATTATTTACCATCAAAGACAGACAACTCTGATGTTATCTTTGGGGTTAGAGCCACTTATTTTTATGCCACATTGAGCGACTGTTAGCAACGACTGTTGATGGATGCAGCGTTGTTTTAGTTTATACTGTCAGTTTTATTCCATTTGTTTAAACTAGGGGTGGGGCTCGATTTAAAAAAACGAATCTAATTAATTAGAGGCTTTGTAATTAATTAATCTTGATTAATCACATTTTAATCGTTCAAGAAAATTTGCCCTGAAAGCAATTTTTTTAAATTAAAAATAATGAGACAGAGAATCAAACAATAGTCAATAACATTATTATTGTAAACACAAGCTCTTTTAATTTCTAAAAAAATGTTTTTAAATTGTATTTAAATTCAAAACAGGAGAAAAAAATATATTTATGTATATCACTGGCAAAAATAGGACAGACCTAAAAGTACAATACTATTTTGAGTACATTTTGATAATGGTATTGTCTTTAAAATAATAATAATAATAATAATAATAATAATAATAATAATAATAATAATAATAATAATAATAATAATAATAATAATAATAGATTTGATTTAGCATCATTAGAGACAGAAATGAAGGCAAAAACACATGTAGAGGGATTTCTGATCACTCATTTGTTTGTAGTTGTGTTTGGAGCACATAAAAAAGGTTTACATGGTCTTGTAGCCAAGGTTCTGAGCTTTCTTTAGAGGTGCAACTTGACTAGATTGATATTTAGGGCATGGATTTAGCCGCTAAACGTCAACATCCCCCAATTGGGGACCCTCTGGCTTAAAGGGTTAAATCAGTGGTTCTCAATTACTTTTGGTGACGCCCCCCCTAGGGTACATAGAATTTTTCGCGCCCCCCCCCCCCGCGGGGTAATGTGCGAGCGGGGGGGTGGGGGGTGGGGTGGTGCCTACTTTGAATTGGCCCCCAAAACGCATAGAAACGGCCCTGGGTGTGGGACTGAGTTTTGAAGGTGACTAGAATTGTATCAAATAAATAAATATTACATGCTTATAATTTATTGCTTTATAAAGTTACAAATGTGTAGTGGGATAAATCTACCTGCATTTTCCTTTTCAAGCACTTAGTTTTTTTTTCTATGCAACCATTTTCCTGTCCTGTCTGTATTTTAGCTGCATCTCCTCTCAATCCTCCAGAAAAACTGCTGCCTGGCTTTATTTTTCACGATTTAAGTAGATCAAAGAGATCTGTGAAACATAGCAGAGTGCGCTGCGCTCGCTGCTGCGCCAGTGAGGTAAAGTCGCAGAAGCACGGGTGATGGAGCGCAGCAGCGGAGCGTCAGACACAAATAAAAGACAGAAAGTTGTTGTATTTTAATTCCAGAACTTGACAGGATGTCCAGACAGACCTTTGAATCCCTCTGTCAGCGCTTCTCTTCAGCGCTCCTCACATGACATTTGCGCACAGGCAGGTGACCAGTTCACGCGGAGCAGAATGTGCGTTCAGGCGGCAGCAGGAATGTTAATTCAAGTGAAATCGTTTAACTGTGTTGTTTATATGTTACTGGGGACTCTGGTCAGCTTGTTTGGGATAAATATTAATGAAAAAAGAATGGATATTTAACGGTTTTATTGAATATTTATTATTATTTTAAAAATAAGCGAAAATAGATCATGCTGCCTCTGGCTGCGAACAAATGATTCTTTCCATTTCTCATATGAGAAAGAAAGGAAGTTATGTTCAGAAAAACATTTTATTTAAATAAAATCAAACAGTGGTGCAGGGCAGCTCAGGGAAGCAAAGATGAGGCATCTTTTAACATGACCATGTTCAACAGGGCTGTTTATACGTCACTCTACCAAACAAACAATATAAATGAAACAAAAAGTAAGAAAAATCTAAATTTCTCCTCCATGGAACATTTGCACTGCTCCATGAAATAAAATCCATGTTTGGACTTTTTCTGTGTTCACAAATCAGTCCGTGCATGTATTGTGGAATCTGTTTTACTCTCCGTTGGGGAAGCTCCGAGCGGGGTGGGGGGAGGGGTTGGGGGGGGTCAGGTGCGGTGCGCCGCGCCCCCCTTGCTCCTCCTCCGCGCCCCCCAAGGGGGGCGCGCCCCACTAATTGAGAACCACTGGGTTAAATGCATTAATTTTTTTAACGCGTTATTTATTTTTAATTAATTAATCATAATTAACGCATTAAATTCCCACCCCTAGTGTAAAGGTCAACTTCACTCATATTTTTAATACATTTGCAGTGGCTGCTAGTGGGACTGAATGTGTTGTAAGTCATACTCTGGGGGCAAAAAAGGTCCGGTGCACCTGTGTGAGGACATAGGAGTCATATGGAGGAGAAAAGTAGCTTCAGACGACATTTTCTGACATGTGGACATCTCTCCTCTGATTGGCTAACAGCAACACGACTCTACCACTGACTCTGTTTGCTCTGCAACGTTGATGTTTTATCTCCACAAATAACACAAGCCTGGAGGAGTTCTGCTGTGTGGTGGAGTTGCTAATGCTAACGGTTAGCTTCTACTAGCCCAGACGTTCTCTGCTGTTTCACCGTCTATTTTCTATCAGAAGCTAATGCAGGAGATAGGTGTAGGAGACTATTTTCATGTTCAGCCTGCATGAAAAACTCAGAATGACCAATTATAATAAGAAATGATAATAAAAAAATGTTTTTTTCCATTAAGGAACAAAGATGTCTAGTATCTCACTGGGCTGCAACTGTTGGATGCTAGTTCAACTCAAAAAATATCTGTTGGAATCATGCATGGGTGCTTCTGACACTTTTTGTGTCAAAACTACAAAAAGCTGTGACATTTGTGCAAATGTTGTTATTACAACTTAAATGTAGAGGAGTTCCTTGAAAAAGACATTCAAGCAAGCTTCATTTCTGAAAAAAAACAAACAAAGGCCACGCCTCCAGAATACAAGACAACACTGGACACAACGGGCACGTCAAACAACAATAGCAATGTTATCTTACCTTTTTGGCCTGTTGTTGGCACCTTTTTAGCCATAATTCCTAACATAGCGCAGCTACGTAACCATATACAAATTTATGCTAGCTAATATAAACCCACCCCGAACCGAACCTCCTCCCACTCAATATGCTTTCTCCTCTCGGTTAGCTTCCCTCACACGCACTAGCTACTTTTTATTAGGCAGAGCTAATAAAAAGACATACCCGCTCACGTACTCTACGCTCGGCTAACCTGGAGCTACTGACTGTCCCACAGACCAGGTACAGGTCTAGAGGAGATCGGGCTTTTTCGGTCCTGGCTCCTTCTCTCTGGAATGAGCTTCCACTTGACATTAAACTGTCTCCATCACTGCAGGTTTTTAAGAGTCGTTTGAAGACTCATTTTTATCGTATGGCTTTTATGTGATTTGGTTGTGTGCTTTTATGTCATGTTGATGCTTTGTATGTTATTTTTAAGTATGTATGTTTTTTTACCTCTCTGTTTATTGTATTTCATGTTTTAAGTGTTTTAGTTCATGTTTTTAGTGTGCAGCGCCTTGGGCTCCCCTAAAAGGCAGTAGAAGGTGCTATATAAATAAAGATTGATTGATTGATTGATTGATTGATGCCTGAGCTGACAAAAGTCTTAAAAGCAACAATTAACATTCAAGGATTAAAGACCTAATTTTAGTAATAACTTTTTCTTTTATCAAAGTAAACAACAGTGGGGCTGAGTCAGACACAGGCAGAAAACCATTTCAGTCTTACACATCTCCGAGCTGTTTTCTTTAGAATGAAACCGTGGCGAGCCCCCTCTGAGGCGTTGGAAAGTGTCCTCTTAGTGCTCGGCGCTTCACAGACATGCCTAAACGGCAGTAAGTGACCCTGAGTTACGTCTCAGGAAGTGTGTGTGTGTGTGTGTGTGTGTGTGGAGTGCTTGTGTTTACGTGCAGCTCAACCCCATGTGTCCTGACATACCTGTGTGATGATGGCGATGATGGTGATCATCAGTGGGTGATGATAAGTGGCATCAGAACTAAAGACAATTAGTCAGAAGATAATTGGTTCCCCTCCGTTTACATGCACTGTGGGCAAATTCCAAAGAAAACATCACAGTGTTTTTCTGAAAGGCACTACACAAGTGCGGGTCATTTCTCATTTATCAAAAATCAATATTAATCCCATGTGATCTGTTTTCAATAGTACGCCGGTTGTTTCGACCGTAGGCTGCACAAAAACGTTGCTCACTCTGCATTGACTTAGGACATTGAGGAGAACCATCCAATATGGCGGCGACGCTGTTATGCTCTCCAGTGCCCAATGGGGCGTCTACGTATTCATGTCTATGAGTTTGAGGTGGTGACGCTACACTTCTGGGACACATCTTACATATACAGTCTTTGGACACATCTGAGCCACGCCGCTCCACAAACCCATTGATGGTTCCTATTAGCTATGTTTTGTGCTTTGCAGGAGTGTTACTACCCGATCCGTACCGGAAACCCGATCCGTACCACGCATGCGCGAAAGGCGTCTACTTCCGGTCGACGCATTTTACGATAGTTACGGGTCAGAGTATCTGTTAAGATGTTAAAAATAATAAGTATCTCTTAAAATGTTTGCAATATTGAAACATTTCAATATAATTTAGATAAAAACGAAATAAAACAAAAAACGTCGGACCGTACAGATCAGGTCTACCCGATCCGTACTGCGCATGTGCAGATGTTCTCTTCTTCTTCTGTTTTGTTTAATGGCAGTTTACTCCACAGTGTACGAGGATACTGCCCCTTGCTGACATAGTGTTCATTTTCACAATGTTGCTAAATTAATGTTTGAAAATATTTTCTAAAGGTATTCATATGTTAACCATTTGTTAAATCCAGATTTAGCATGAATTTGCTCGTATACGGAGGTTTCCATTGTTTAAACGTCCCTCAGTCGAAAAGAAGGCAGAGCTGTTGTCACTGTCGCAATGTTGGCAAAGAGAGGAAGTGACGTAACATTCGTGCATGCGTGGTACGGATCGGGTTTCCGGTACGGATCGGGTAGTGACGAGGGGTTTAGCCTAATGTATGCTTCTTCGTCAGCTCCGCAAGGGAGAGGCGAACTCGCGGAGACGGAAGTGTTTTGCCTTCGGACTTCTTCGTTTGCTGGGGAGGCGTTGCAAAGCAATTCCCCGCCAGGACAACAGAGGGTGTAGCATTTACTGGGAGCAGTACAGTCACGTGTCTGATTACTATTTCCTGGATACGAACTTAAGCGGGCTGAAAAATGGCGAGCAACACACAGAGACTTTTGATGGAGTTGGAACTGTGTAATCTGCAAGAAGAAACGCTTATCTTGCTGAAGCACCAGCGCGAGCGTAAAAGGAGCCAGCGTCGGTGGGCTGTCCGGCCGCTAAACAGGACGAGGCAGACCACGGGCGAATTTTCAGGGCTTGCTCGACCTTTGAGGGACATGGACAAAGAAATGCATTTCAGGTATTTCCGTATGTCGGCTGACAGATTCGGTGAGCTGGTTCGTCGATTGGAGCCACTGATACATCACCAGGGCACACACTCCATGCCTATGAACGTGGTCCAGAGGCTGGCCGTGACTGCTGCGTGTGTTGGCTTCAGGTGGCAGTCAACAGGCTGTAGCTTCCAGCTACAAAATGGCGTCCAGCACCGTGTCTGTGATTGTTTCTGAAGTCTGCAGGGCGCTGTGGGAAGCACTGCAACCTGATTACCTGCCATGTCCTACAAGCAACCAGTAGGCAGCCGTCGCAGCAGATTTTTGGGATCTTTGGAACTTCCGAAATTGCATTGGGAGCCTGGATGTGAACATCAAAGCACCACCAAACGCTGGGAGTGACTACTTCAACTACAAAGGTAGTCACTCTATTGTGCTGATGGTGACATGTGATGCCCGTTATCGATTCACAATGGTGGACGTCGGAGGCTATGGATGGGAGAGTGATGGTGGCGTGTTTAAAGAGAGCATCTTTGGTTCAATGCTGCTGGACAACAGGTTGAACATCCCACCACCTGCATTTCTCCCAGGGACCAGGACCGAAGCTCCACATCTGCTTGTGGCTGATGCTGCCTTCCCCCTGCACACCAACATAATGCGACCTTTTCCAGGTATGCACCTAACCATAGGTTTAGCATTTCTTATGAGAAGAGTTATGTGTAATAATCTTACACGTGACACAATATATTATATATCTGGTTATGAGCTGTTTAATAACATGTTGCTGTTTTCTTATTTTCAGGACATAATTTGGAGCGGGAGAAGCTGATCTTTAATTACCGCCTTTCCAGAGCCCGGCGTGTCATTGAAAACAGCTTTGGGATCCTGGCAGCACGGTGGCGAATCCTTGGGAGGACCATCGAGTTCTGCCCAGAGAAAGCTGTGGAGGTTGTAAAGGCGTGTGTGGTCCTCCACAACTACCTGGCATATTGTGATGCTGCAAACACACCAGAGAGCCGATACCCCCCCCCCCCCCCCCCCACCAACGGTGCGCCCTGGAGACTGGCGGAGGCTGATTGATGGTCATTCTAATCTGCAGCCGGTTGACACCAGGATGATGTGCAAGAGCCGCGCAACAAGAAATGCCATCAGTGTGAGAAACGAACTGACACAGTTCTTTTTGTCGCCAGCAGGATCTGTGTCACGTGGCACACTTAATGCCACAGACTAGATTTTATCCGTTAATTGGGGCACCTAATGGTACTGTTCTGATTTCTGTTTATCTGTGCTGTTTCTGGTGCCCACATTTGTGCAGCAGCGCCTTGTTCAATAACATGTAAATAATTATACAGTTCATATTTTGTTCTGTGCTACTGCAAATCAGTTGTAGTGACTACAAATGAATAAAGTTGACAATAAAACAGTAAAAGTTCGCTAAGCTTGAAAATATCCTGGGCACGTGTTTCCTTCTTAGATTCAGTGTATATGTGTATCTTTGTAGCCTAGTGAAATGAGTGGTTGAGCATGTCGTTTGTTGTTGGTAGCTCTGTAGAACTGGAATCTCATTCTGGGGAGGCACGGCGAGAGGAAGAGGAAACCACAGATCCAGATGAGGCCTGGACAAAGGAATATAGTCCTTAGCTCTTTGGCATATATACTGGTAAAACCAGAATGTAATTAGACTTAATCAGTTTATGGTAAATGGTAAATGGCCTGTATTTGTATAGCGCCTTCTTAGGGTTCTACAACCCCCCAAGGCGCTTCACAACACAATCAGTCATCCACCCATTCACACACTCATTCATACGCTGGTGGGGATGAGCTACGATGTAGCTACAGCTGCCCTGGGGCGCACTGACGGAGGCGAGGCTGCCGAGCACTGGCGCCACCAGTCCCTCCGACCACCACCAGCAGGCAAGGCGGGTTAAGTGTCTTGCCCAAGGACACACAGTTTAGGTAATTAAAATATTACCGAAAGTTTGATTTTGTTGAAAGCTTTTTTACGAGAAGTGCAGCTTATTGAATATTCTGTTATGTTAGCTCTGTTAGCCCAGAGACACAGAGGAAGTACAAACATAGCATGCTAATGTCGTTACCATGAAATTTGAAGAAGTGTCCCAATGCTTGATGTGCAGCTCCAACCACGACAGCAATATATGGAAAGCTGGAACTTTTTTCCCACCAGCATCGCCACCGCTGCTCCTCAAGCTCTTTTTCACTCGCACAAATCTGTCCCGCATTTTCCTCCACCTCTTCATGCAGTTCTTCCAAGAGTTATTAATGGTAAATGACCTGTATAGCACCTTCTTATGCTGCGTTCACACCGGCCATAAAGTATGCGTCGCCAGCGTCAAGTTTCAATGTTAAGTCTATGGTAAGGCACGTCAGAGCTGTGTCCTTGCGTCGCTTTGTGAGCGTTGGGCGCGTCAAAGCTTGATACTTTTCACGCGTCAAAGCTTGCAACGCAAACGTCAGAGCAAATTCATCTCGCTGAACTTTCGGCGTTGCTTTGCAAGCGTCAACCAATCAGAGCGCGAGTTGATACGTCACAGCAGAGCGAGGGAAGAAGGCGAATTCATTCAGCTATGGAGGACAAACTGATCGTAGCTGTTTGTAACCATCGTGAACTTTATGACCCGACCTGCTACGCCTACTGAGATCGGAATAAAAAGGACCTTGCTTGGAGGAAGGTTGCTGGAGAACTTGGCGTGTCGGGTGAGTGTTTTTTCAACGTTTATGTCGCCTTGCTAGCGAAACTGTTGATCTCCACAATGTTCAGCCACAGTAGTTTTCAATTGTTTGTCAGCCCAATGTGTTTTTTCTAGGCGTGTGCGTGTGTGTGTGTGTGTGCATGTGTGCCGGAGGATGAGTGTTGTGAAGGGGTTTTATTGTCAGATTGACACTTCCGGGCTGACGCAAGCGTCAACGTGAAAAACGTATGCGTTGTTTGACGCATACTTTATGGCCGGTGTGAACGCACCATTAGGGTTCTACAACCCCCCAAGGCGCTTCACAACACTCTAACCCTTCTTATAAGACACATCATGCTGGCAAATCAGCGTAATATTGCCGCAACGGTGTGTCTTATGAACGCGCCATGGCGGCATAACAATGCGGGAATTTTGCGGCGTTCATGCCGCCATGCTTGGTAGTAATATTGCTGCAACGCTGGACTTGTGAATACACATTACGCCATGGCGCAACAGAGGGTGGTGTCATGATCACGTGATGAATTAATGCAGAGCTCCAATAAACTGACCAGGAGCTTCTCTCTGTTAAAGCTGAGCTCAGATCGTCTGACAGTTCACAGGGACTGTGGAGGACAGAAACCTTTAGGAGCGGCTTGTGAAAAAAATTCAAGGAGCGCAGCTTCGATCGCAATAAAAAGCAAGTTGTGTCTAAGATAAATGGAAGTCCGCGACAGTGCAGAGACCGCCCATACCCCCTTTATACCGCCATCGCGTAATCTTTTATAAAAAGGACACGATTGCGCCACATTACCGCCACGGTCTGACCACTTATAAACGACCATAGACTCCCAGATGCCACCTCAGCGTTGCGGCTAATTGGCAGCATTGTTTTATAAAAGAGGCTAATCAGTCATCCACCCATTCACACGCTGGTGATGATGAGCTACAATGTAGCTACAGCTGCCCTGGGGCGCACTAACAGAGGCGAGTTCTGCCATACACTGGTCGCACTGGTCCCTCCAACCACCACCAGCAGGCAAGGCGGGTTAAGTGTCATGCCCAAGGACACAACAGCAGCATTCTCTGGCGTGAGCTGGGATAGAACCTGCAGCCTTCCGATTACTGGAGAACCCGCTCTGCCTCCTGAGCTGCTCCTTAAAATCACCTGGGCGTCTTTATAATTTAGATCATTTAAATGTTCGTACTTCTACCAGACGTTCCTCGAACCGATCCATATCTACTCTCCACACCGGCACATTTGAAAAGTTTAAAGGAAATGGTGTCAAGTCGGAAATTACTTCAGGTTTTTGGACTGACCAATCACAAGCTTGCATTCTTCGTCTCGTTCGACGGACGTGGGCTCGACTCCGTCTGTCTTTGCGTGCCTGTCGGCGAGCCCTCGCAATGATGGATAATGGCGTTGTGTGTGTCTGTAACAACGCATACGCTTAATGCTTTCATCTGACTGGTCAGTCATTCCAATACAAACGTTGCATTTACGTCTGGAATTCTAATATTCCCATGAAAAATCTTCCCAACATGCCTCTAGTTATGGTGATATCTGCTCTGGCTCAAAGCAGGCTCCGTGATCCCGGCCTGGACTGTTTACACGTGTGCGGTGGGATCGTTTACAATAATCGCCTCCTAGTGATGCCTGATGTCATCAACACCGCCTGCTGATGTTATTACGCTAACCGACGCGCCCCGAGCTGCTATCAGCCAGCACATCATGTACAGACGCTTTATTTCTAACACATAAATCACATGAGCTGTTTATTCGGAGTGACTTTTAATAGAAAAGAAACCACACATTTAATCTTAAGTTGTGTTTGACAGACAAAAACCCTAATAAAATACTGTTCCAGTACGTCATGGAGAGAGGATTAGGAATTAGAATAATAATGTTACTGAATTTATTCTTTTGGTTTGGATCGAAACAAAAGTTCAGACTTGATTTCTGTTTCTATACAAAGATAAAATTAAACTTTTTGTAGCTAAATTACTAATTTATTCACTATGTAGTCATAATAAATTATATATATTTATATTAATAACACAACAACAATCAAATAACTCAATGTTTACCTTTATTTTCTTTTTTTAAATTAATGTTTTAGCAAATAAATGTATGCTTTTCCTATGCCTACTCCTTTTGAGCTGTCAACTGTAAAAATAAAGAAAAAACAACATTGTAAGAATGAAATTGCTTAAATAAAAAAATGCTTAATTTTATTTTTATTTTGAGCATTTAAAAAAATTCACACACATTTTTTATCTCAAATTTTTATTGCATGAAGCTGAAGCTGTGAGACAGCCGCTAAAACACACCGTATAGTTAAAAAGTAAATAAAACTAAAGCAGTAAAGTGATGCTTAAAGGACATCAGGTTTGCATCCGGCGGCTTTGTGCCTCTCCGGTTGTGTTGGAACTCGTTTTCGGAAGACGAACCGTCGGAGGAGCAGCGAGAGGAGCGTCTCCCGGGAGTCTAGATGTTTCTCTCTGACAGACCCAGCTCAGGTTTAAGAGGCATTACCCGAGTGTCAGTCAGCAGCTCCATGTCCTTGGGGAGATCTCACACACACACACACACACACACACACACACACGGTTAGATTTGGTTCTTCTCTCGTTTATTGGCCCTGACGTGTGGCTTCGGTAAGAAAATCCGACGCTTCACAACCACATTAGAAGTTTTAGCACTTGTGTTTCTGATTCCTCTGATTTCTGGTTTCTGCTCTTCAGTTCCTGTAGTCTCAGTGATTTAACGTCGTTAGAGTAAAAACCGTCCCAACGTGAACTGTGACACGTTAGCCATCGACCCACAACACGCAGTAAGCTGGTTTTTAAGGCAGCTGATTGGTTTTTATCGTTTTTGAAAGGGTTAGGGTTAGGGAAAATGTTTTCTTTTATAAACCCACTAACATGTTACGATCTTTTATTAGGTTTACCAGTTCTTCATGGTTAAATTTACGATTAAACAGCATTTCGACCTCACGTGAGATTTGTTCTCCTTTATTTTAAACCTCAGTATCAGCCGCCCTATATGAGCTATACATGATCTAACCATATGTTGATTATTGATATTAATATTCAAAATAATGGACAATTCTGTTAATTCCTCTAGTAAGGATTAGAAATAACTTCCTGATTCCTGTAATCTGGTGTGTGAAACCATCAAACATAGATCGATAAAGGGTTTTTGTTCACTTTTAAAGAGACAATGTGTAGTTTTTACCGGTAATCTCTGGAAATATCTATCTAGATATAGAGAATATTGGCAGCTTCATAACATATAACCATACATATCGGGTCTAAAATACATGGGAGTGGGTCTAAGTCTCTGGGCGACGCCATATTGGATGCCAATATTTCCTTCTATGGGAGCCCATGAGGACAAAAATGCATTTACAGATTTGTAACAAACGGTTACAAAATTTTAGCCATTCATAAACGTTGTTTAAACATTTACCTTTTCACTTGCTGCCAGTGATGAAAGGGAGTCTGATGTGCTTGTCATTTTGCTGGAGGTTTTTGACCCTAATGGCCATCCGTTGATAGGGTCTTACTCGAACACATAAATACCGCTTGCTTGCAATGATTTAGGTAAGTTCTGCCCCCTATTGCCAGGAAAAATACACACAGTCACTTTAAGCTTTACATTTAGATATTTTGCTGTGGCTCATGACGTCTGCTTTTCTGCTTTGTTTTCCCAAACTTTACATATTTTTCAGCTTTTATTTGGTTTAATTTAATTTTGCTCATTGGCTTATTCTCCGTCGTCTTTTCCTACAAATGAAGCTTTTGCTATTAAACCTTTTAACTGGCAGATTAACCACATGATGGACCATACAGGTGAAACAGGAAAAAATAGAATCTGGTGCAAAAGTTTATTTATGTCAGTAATCCAGCTCAGACTGAGAGACCATCTAAAGGCTCAAGAACCCTCTGCAGGTGTTCTGGATTCATCAGCTGATTAGAGTGTGACACTTTGAGTCTAGAATATTGAACCTTTTCACAATATTCTGATTGAGATGTTGAATGTGGGGTTTTCATCGGCTGTAGTCATAATTATAACAACTAAAGGCTGAAATATCTGGATTTGCATGGAATGAGTCCGTCTCATAAATCAGTTTCACCTTTTAGGTTGAATTACTGACATAAATGAACTTTTGCAGCAGATTCTCATTTTAGTCCCTACATCTTATCAAACTGGAATGTAAGGTTTTTCCATCGTTTCTAAAGAAAACCTCTGAAGTTGTCCTTTGCATGTGTTAAAAAAGCCTTGTTGTTTACGTTAGCTCTATTTCTGCCTGAAAACTAAACCTAAAGGCCTTTTAAATTCTAATTCCTGCCTTAAACAAGCAACACACTATTTTCTGTTTTCAGGACACCTGTGAGGAACCGCCCTTGAAAGGTGTGATTGTTCCACCTGCAAAGATATTTAGAGATCTTGCCATAACTCCGTCGACCATCCCTTCCCAAAGGACATTAGTGAAAGATGGCATCAGCAGCTGTGCATGTCAGCCGTTTTAAACACGTAGCTCATGAATGCGCTCACAGAACACTCTGTAAAAACCATCAACCTCAATGAGCCCCGATTAACCAACGGGAGCGGCCGCCGGCGCGGGCTTGGCCGGGCACCAGCAGTGTCACTGTGGTATGTTGTTGTTTGCTTACGAGTGTAACCGCACTCAGAAATTGTCACAGACGCAATGTGAGCTCTCATTTCTTCATGTGTGCGTCTGTTGGTGCTCGCTGTCAGATGGAGAGATGATGCATGACGGCTACGTGACTGGCAGCGCTGCAGAATTCCTCAGATTGTCAGTTACAGATGTTTTTTTTATTTTTCTGATGACACTTGTCTAGAATCACAAATCAGGGTTTATCTGGGCTAATGTGTTGGTCATTTGATGATTTAAGAATCAGCTTTTATTTAAAGTGATTCAAGTGCTCCTCCTGACCCTCTGCTGGTTTCTGAGAGTCGGTGGCAAAAACTCTTTGATAGCTTCTGAAAACCGCGTCTGTTTTCCTTCTATCTCAACCAGACAGGAAGTGAACTCTGGGTGGTGAACATGTGAATATGCAGAAGAAGTGTAACGTATCTCCACAGCGGAAAGAGATTTCATATTTGAGGCTTTGAATGGGTCTCTGTGTGTGTGTGTGTGTGTGTGCGGTTCTGAATCCACTCCCATGTTGTAACTGGGTAAGGTGACCCGGTGCCGGACAGGTTGCGGTCAGCCGTGCCGGGAAAGCAGAAGGTCTGAGATCGGAGGCTCTTTGTTGCTTCGGCTGATTTGGCGGAAGAGTGCAGCGGAGGTGAGGACAGAGGGCTCTGTGAAAACACGAAGCAGGCGAGACTCAGCTCTGACCGTTTGCACAAACCGGTAGTGAACTTTTGAGGTTGCGTACCAGATCTTGTTGGGACCGCTTGATCAGATAACGTGATTGAATTGCAAAACAGCTCTGAGATGGACCCGGGATCTTTCCAGGGTGTATCCCAGTTGGAGGAAAACGGCAGTTTTCAGCAGACCTGTTCGTTTTTGAATGTATTAAAAATAACGCAGCAGCATAGCTTCCTTGTAGCTTTTCTACAGAAGCCCAGGAGGAACACACTGTCTTTACAGCCTGTTTTCACAGCCAAAGGTAGAGAGAATGCTGTGGATGGTAAATGGCCTGTATTTGTATAGCACCTTCTAGGATTCTACAACCCCCCAAGGCGCTTTACAACACATAGTCTACTGTATTATTTCTTCTTAACACTAAAATATTTTTAAGAATCTATTATGTGGTTTTGAGCGACAGTGCTCATGCCTTAAACCTGAAATATGAATCAATAATTATGATGAATCTAATTTTAAAACCTGTTGATGTAACAATTACACAATCATCGTTTTTATTTTATTGTGTAGTTCTGTAAAGCATCTAACAGCAATAAAGAAATAAAACTGGCCCCTGTAGATCCTCCACCAGGGGGCAGCAGACATGTACAGGGCTGGATGTAGCGGGTTTCTGATGAAGGTACTAATCCTGATGCTCCGTCTGGATGCCTAGTTGATTGTAATGCATGAAACGAATGTTGGTTTCTCTTTGCAACAAGTAATATATTACAGAAATTTCATAAGTAATGCATTACATTACTGCGTTACCAATAAATGTAATGTAATTACTGTAATGCATTACAAAGTAATGAGTTACACCCAACACTGCCCATCATCTCTTTATTGGCTGTTGGCTACATGTGTTTGTAATTGGGTTGGGTGTGAAGATCCAGCCATGTCCCCATGAGTACTGCAGACTTTGCCTAACTGCAAAAAATTAAGGAATAACCAGTTTGTGCTGCTTAAACTTTAATAAACAACTTCAAATTGTTTCTGCAAGCACCTTGGTGCTCACAGCTTTTTGTAAAATGCACAATTGTTTTAAGTTTATCTGCAGAAGACATCAGATGTAACAGTCTGACACATGAACAAGGTTTTCTGCTGCAACAGGCTGGTTCTCAGCGAGCAAAAACCAGGCATATCTCAGCAGGGTGTGCTGTGAGTTCTTAAAATAATTGAGAAAATATCTGACAGGTATGTCTTAAACAAACAGAAAGAATAATCCAGCACAGACCTGACAGGCCCGAGCGATGCATCATCCTTCACAATTATCACTTTTTGATGAATCAAACCTTCATTTGGTGTTTTTTTCTGATCCATCAGATGATTGATAACCGTTTTGTCTGTGCTTTAAGTGGTTTCATTCTCTCAACGACCATTTATGACCTTTCTAATTCTCATGAACCCAGGTTGAACCTGTTTTTTTATCAAATGTTCCAGTTCTCTGGTAGAGAATTGAAGGTTAAAAACATGTCATTAAATGCTAATTGGCATTGAAATCATGTCATTATGTGTTTTAGAGTCTTGCTGGTGCCATCACACACGGGTTTAAGACGTAAAGCATGCATACTATAAACATATAGTCACGCGTGTTTTATTTAAGACGAGGCGCTTTACGGCTCTGATCGAGAGAATGTTTGTTAGCTTTCACTGTAACTTGAGATGGCGTCTCAAAGTCCTCCCTGCTGGAGTTTGTGTGAAAATAATGGAGTTATGTTCGTGAGCGAGCAGCTGGATAGCCAGAGGTTGAGTTTGTGGTTTCTCCAGGTTGCTGGTGGATCGTGGGAGCTTTTGGGTCAGCAGACATGCGCTCCTGGTGTCCGATCAGGCTCTTTTTCCAACTCAGCGGAGCTCTCTTCTCTTCAGCCTAAGGCCTAATATTTCATAGCTTTGTTTCAAACAACAAATTCCTCTTGTCCTCCTTGAGGGATTGTGTTACAGTTGTTTAGGCTGTCCCTTCCTGGAAATAATCCTGTTATATGAGTCTTTGACACCATCTTTCCGTTTATGTGGGGAAAAGTATCGGAAGATAAAGGAAAGCCACTCGGCGTTGCAGAGAATTCCTTTTCCACTGATATCTAACACTTCAAGCAGAGCACTTCCCCTTCCCGAAAAGCCTTCCCTGCTGCAGGCCTCCTTCAAAGACCAGCCACTCCGCAATGGTCCGACCCGGCATGCCGACCCCTGCTCCGATGTTCCTGCCCTGTTGAGAGAGGCGGGTGGAGCTGGGTTGGACTTGAACCCAGGCGATTGTCTTCTGCTAACCTTTCCTAGTGTGTGTGTGTGTGTGTGTGTGTGTGAATCATTGCTGCTGATGGCATTTAAGGTGGTGTTGCTAAGAGAGGAAAACTGCTTTTGTTAAGGTATTAATGAGTAATCGTTAGGGCCGAGGAAACAAGAAGGTGTTCACTCTCTGAGGATTACGTTAGAAACAGACCGATGTTGATAAAAGGCATGAAAGGCATTAAGGTCAGCCTTTGGTGGGAATCCCTGACCGTCTTTTCCGCCATCAGCTCCTCTCAGCCAGTCTAGAGTTATAATAGGAGCGTTTCCTTTATCGGAACTTCCAAGTAAAGCTGTGAGTGTGAAATTGACCGGGAGATCCGAAGCCCCGGTCCTCTTAAGCTGTCCTGTCTCCATATATATTTGGCCCTGTAAGGAATTTGATGAAACGTCAGCACATCACGACCGCTGCACAGGGAGTTACGTCATCGATCAGCGCAAAACGCACGACAAGCAGTAAACAAAGATAGACACAAGTTTGCTATGTTGTTATCTGCAGCGATGGCTTCCATCGCTCGTCTCTCTAACAACTCGTGTTTTCCTAAATAACGGTTCCCGCCACATATGAATTTCCTCCTGAGTTGACATAATTTCAGACTGAGTTACCACCAATCGGCAGCGTTCCCGCCCAGCGTCTTCACCGGGTCTTTTATCGGGCCGTTCCGAGTACCTACCCCTGATCAGGTACTCAGAAGGTTCCGGAAAACGGCCGTTCGGCCGGCCCGGTCAAGAGGAGACAAGCGCACGTCAGGAACTTCCGGTAAATTTACCCCGAAGTTCCGATGAAGGAAACACACCTAATGTGTCCTGGTTGGTATGTCTGAAAAAAACGATTCACGTCTGAATCGCGATTCTTATTTATGAAGATTCAGAATCGATTCATAAAGATTCAGCCAAAGATTGTGTGATGACTAATGGGACTTCCACTTTAAAGATGTTTGGATGTTCTGTGGGCCCGACACACTTCACAATCATTCTGACTCAGTTTGCAGAAGCAGACCATGAGGTTCCACATCGGATTTGTTGTTTTCCAAATTTCCCTGTCAGTTTTATGTGTCAATCGACTATAAACTGTGCTGCAGTTGGTTTGCGCTACACACCTGATAATGTAGGACAGTACTTCTGACCTGTCAACCAATAGCTGAGGATATTGCACTGCTGGATGTAAAAAGACCATTCTTGTTGGAGATGGCACCACCGGTCTCTCCGACCACCACCAGCAGGCAAGGTGGGTTAAGTGTCTTGCCCAAGGACATCGGCAGTGACACTCGATCCCACAACCCTCCGGTTATGAGACAGGCACCTAACTCCTAAGCCAGCGTCATCACACCGTACGACTAATTCATAGGCATAGAAAAATGATGTGTGAAGGACTTTGCCAATCGCTGATGGTCAAATATTTCGTCCCATCGCCCAACACACATGTATAGATACCAATGTTGATGCTCAACGGTAACACGGTGCAGCTCTGCTCTGATGTCTCTTCCTGATGAAACCCAACATCTCCAGGCTGATTACTGGTATTAAAGTGGATCACCTGTTGTGTGTTTAGCCTCTAATCTTTGTGTTCCTGTAACTTTTACAGACTTGTTTCACCTTCTGAGAACAACACAAACCAAGTGTATGTATTAGTTTAAGCAGCATCTTTGTTGTATGCATGTAAGAGTGCAGACCTTGATCGCTCAGCTGTTCCCCTTCACATGTTTTCTTCTGTGAAACAGAACTTTCATAAAGTAAATGTGTCTCTTTACCTTTTTAGAGTAATAAGGCATGTCTGCAGACGATGAAATGATTATGTAAAAGATGAAACAACTGGAGCTATTTGAGAGGGAGGTGCGAGAAGGAGGGGAGAAGATGGAGGAAGGTGTAGAGATAAGACGGGGCTAATGTCTCTAATCCGCTCCAGATGAAAGCTGTTGATGTGACGGAGTTGGGAAGGATGGGAAAGGGTGGCCACTCCCACATCACACCATCTTTTATGAGCTTTCCCATGTTGAGAGATGAGGCGTAACCATGGGAACGGGGAGGAAAACAACACATGGTCACGAACGTGAGCCAGGCAGAAGGTGGTTTCGTTCAACCAGCTCTTCGTGTTTCAGTTTGTCGTTCCAACAGGAAGCTTCCCAGGTTCTGCCTGTTCGAAATATTGCTGCATTTCTGATTTTATTATTGTTTTTGTTAGAAATTCTGAATCAAAATGAAAAAAAACCCACAGTTTTAACCTTTTTAATCACAGTAACATGTTTTTTCAAGAAATTTACTTTCAAAATATTTAGTTGATTTTTAAATAAGTTGTAACAAACTTGAATGATAAATGACCCACATTTGTTTAGCGCCTTTCAGAGTCAGAAGACTCCAAAGCGCTTTACACATTCATCCATTCACACACACATTCACACGCTGGTGGGGATGAGCTACAATGTAGCCACAGCTGCCCTGGGGAACACTGACAGAGGCGAGGCTGCTGAGCACAGGCGCCACCGGTCCCTCTGACCACCACATTTAGGTGTTACTCGCTCTTTAAGTGTCTTGCCCAAGGACACAACAGCAGAATTCTCTGACAGGAACCGGGATCGATCCCACAACCTTCCGATTACCGGACAACCCGCTCTACCTCTTTAGCTGCTGCTGCCAAAAACAAACTTAAACATGTGATTTAGAAGTCTGATCAGTTTCCTGAGCCAGCTAGCGACAGCGCTCTGGACCATCAGGACCACACACACACACACATACACACACACACACACACACACACACACACACACACACACACACACCCTCATATATACGCCCACACACACACGCACACACACACATGCACACAGACACATACACACACACACAGACACATGCACACAGACACATACACACACACACAGACACATGCACACAAACACATGCACACACACACACACACACACAGATACACGCCCACACACACGCCCACACACACACACACACACACACACACACACCTCTTATATATACAGTCTTTGACACACACAGACACGCACACAAACACATGCACAGACACACACACAGACACACGCACACACACACGCGCACGCACACACACAGACAGACACGCACACACACACATGCACACAGACACATACACACACACACAGACACATGCACACAGACACATACACACACACACAGACACATGCACACAAACACATGCACACACACACACACACACACAGATACACGCCCACACACACGCCCACACACACGCGCACACACACACACACACACACACACACACGCACACAGACACGCACGCACGCACACAGACACACACACGCACGCACACCAAATGAGTCTGCAGGACAGACCAGAAGGTATTTATAACCTAACCTGGATCCGGCTCATTCTGGTTCCTCCACCACAGCTGGTGTCCAGGAGGCCTGGGTGGGTTGGGATGGACTGATGGAGATGTTAAGGTGGTGCAGAGAAAGAAGGCTGTGTTAAGGTAACACCTGCAAAGGTGTAGCTGAGGGTCACAAACTGAGCTGCATGACGATAGGTGGACTGCTCAAGAGCATGGGTGTTTGGTTTGTGTGGCGTTCTGATTAGTCAGCGTGTTACCTGCAGCAGTCAGCGGGATCTACGTTTGCAGAATCAGAGAGAAACATTTATGAGCTTATGGCTTTTCACAATAAAAGCCTGAAACACTGTGTGTTAATGTTTAATAAACCCAGATGTAAGGGGGTGGGGTGGACACCACTTAGAACGTGGGTGGGGGGTGTCAGCAGGGTGCTGCCAGATGTAGGAAGGCTCTGGTCTGGTCTGGGGTTAAGGCGTAGAAAGATGGAGCAAAAGGGGGAGATGTTGGAGAAGAATGCACCAATTTGTTAAGTCCTTCCTTTCCTTCCTTTTCCCACCCCCACCCTCTCAGATGATGCTGAGTGCTGATTACAGCCAAATGGGACAGCAGCAGCTGGGTGGGGTTGTAGAGGTGTGGGAAAGGATGGAGTCCTGACAGGGGGTCTCAGATGTGGGGGGTCCTTATCACCTCCACTCTCAAAGCTTTGAAGTGATCTGGTCCTGGTCTGCTGATGAAATGAAGGGTGTGTGTGGGGGTGGGGGGGTTCAGCAGCAGTAGGTGTGTGTGTGGGACTTTAATCATCGGACACTTGGAGTAAAACAAAGATTTTAATTCTAGGAAGTGCTTTTATTTTATAAACTGGTCATTTAGTGTGTTTTTGATGATTTAGGCCTGAGATTCTGGTTTATATGTAATCATTATAGACCGTAAATAACCATCAATGATTGCACATCAGTGCCCCCCCAAGCATGACCTCTGTTTTTGCAGTAGGACCTGTTGCTGTGTTTACTCGTGTTTGTGATTCCCGGTTAGGAGTGAAGAATTCCTGGTAAATGTCTGTAGGGAAAACCAGGAGATTGAGGTTGAGGTAGAATGAATCGGTTCTTCTTCTTCATCTTCATCTTCATCATCTTCATCTTCTCTTCCAGAGTGACGTTTCCAGGGAATTTCTAATCTCAGCCTTCTGATCCACAGCTGAAGGAACGAGTGTGCCTCATCTCTCTTCATCATCTCTGATCACGTTAGATGGTTCAGTTTGAATACAAGCGTTCAGAAACCCAAACTAACACCAGAACCTTTCTAATCACATATTCTTCTATTATCACTTCAAGCTGGTCCTGTTTTAAACTATTTTTTCCATTTTTTTTAATGATTTTGTTGTTGTTATTTATTAATCAGAGGTAACAGCTGATATCCTAAAGTTTGTACTGCAGCTCTTTTTACTGGTCTGGACAGATCTTCACTCACGCTATTCAGGCCAGAGGCGTCTCACTAAATCCAGTAAACCCTCCTCCTACCCCCCTGGTCCCTAACTATCTAGACCGGCTCCCTGTGGAGTTTAGAGGACTTGTCCTGTGGGCCTCTGTCAGCTTTTAGCCAAACCCACTGTCGTTCCTCCTTCGGCTGAAAACTGATCGGGCCTTTCGGTCTGCAGCAGCCGCAGCATCGTAGACTTTTGTCCATTCAATACACTCAAAGATTGTATAGATTTATGCACGTCAAGAAGCAGTATGATCACATATTTTGGCTTTTTTTTCCTATTTAAACACCTCAGAAACATTTTTTCATGCCTGATGTGCACCTGGCAGCTGTCTGAATAAATCAATGAGCACTGGACCGCAAAAGGATTTCTTTGGCCCAGAAATCCTTATTTTCTTTGTTTTGGTGCCGTTGGAGATGAACAAGCGTCATGGTGACTGCTCTCCACCTGTTCATATCAATGTCATCAAGAACGACGGACAACAGGTAGAGAGGAGAGCCAGGAGGTAGACGGGGACTTTCCAGACTCGTTTCCATAAATCCTGAGTTTGACAGTCAGTCTGCAGCTCTCAGTCTACCTGTCCTGACACACACACACACACTCGCAGCACGTACTCCCCACACACCAGCCTCCTCCATCCACACCTGTGTACTTGTATTTGTTCATTGCCATAGCTGCAGCGGCGCTGGCACTAAGGGAGCAGAAGACGCCTGTAATTAGGCAGAAGAATGCAGCGATTGAGATGTGATTGTAATGATGAGTGAACATCAGAAGGGGAGGGATTAGTGGCTGGATTCATGTCCCGCCATGTGCATATCCCAGATTTGAAAAGGTGAATTCTCCTTTATGCTCAGGGCACTTACGTTTATCTTCTAAATCCCGTTTTTAAGTGCCGAGCGTCC
Organism: Aphyosemion australe; assembly: GCA_006937985.1. Taxonomy (NCBI): domain Eukaryota; kingdom Metazoa; phylum Chordata; class Actinopteri; order Cyprinodontiformes; family Nothobranchiidae; genus Aphyosemion; species Aphyosemion australe. Next base: position 1,272,905 of record SSNS01000177.1, on the reverse strand, counting down.
CGCCGTGGGATTGTGTCGGAGCGTTACCGGGCTGTGAATAGCCGCTAATAAAAGAAACGCCACGCTGGAACAAATGAGGGATGAAGTCTGTTTTGAAGTTGAGCTTAAGCATTTTGCTTTTTGTTTAACGGGTTGCCATGAAACATTAAACCTAACTTAAAGCCTGCTTGAGCTGCTATTTTTAGCTTCTGCTTGTAAACAAAGGCGTCAAACGTGTCCTCCAGGTAGGAAAACAGGTGAAAGTGGTTGCTTTGTTTTCAGTTTATTGCAGTTCTGCTAAATGACAAATGCAGAAACGTCTGCTCACATCCACAGAAACCAGAGGGAAACTCAGATAGATATTTAGTTTGATAAAAGTAAGGCACTCCCATATAAACAATAAAAACAGCAATCCCACCTTTATGTTGCTCCTGGAGGTAAAATCGACTCGTGCTCATGCTCAAAAGCCGCAGCCCCGGTTCTTACTCAGAAATAAATGAGAAGAAACCAACAGAATCTGTGCAAAGTGATGTTTGTGCTCACGGAAACATCCTAGAAACATTTTCATCACCTGGATTTAGAGAAGCTTGAGCGTAAAAACAGCTCGTCGTGTCATCTGGCACGAGCAGCTTTTGCTTATTTTAGGAATTTGAGGATTTTACCTTTTGGAGGAACTACGAGCTAATTATAACATCCCCATAAATAGTAACCTGCATACTTTCTAAAGGCCACAGAAACGTCCTTTAAGGCGTTATCAACACAAATCGTTAACAGAACCTGATTTACAAACACTTTCACTTTTACTTATCCTCTTTTGTTTCAGCAAACACAAAAAACTCATTCGGTTGTGCAGAAATCGAGCTCCAGTTGGATGTTTTAGTAGCTGAGAGTCACTCTCGAAGCCTTATTACCTATCGTTTCTTCCTGTAAGATGGAAAAATCTGGTATGAAAGGAGTTTGTTTGCATCTCTTCAAGGATTTCTAATTATTTATTTCCTGATAGTGGCCCAAGACTCTCCAGTTCCAGTTTCACGTATAAATAAATATACTTTTAGATGTTTAAAATGGACTATCGCATGTTTTAAACAGTGCATTTACACTACCAGGCTCAGGGGTGCATATTATTTGAGGCCCATATAATGTTTTAATTGTAGGTTTAGAGAGTTTTTCATGTCAATAATTACTAAAAGCCCCAAAGTGAGTGTTTCAGTCTTTGCTCTTGTTGATCCGGCAGCAGAAACAGCTCAGGTATCAGGTAAAGTATGTAAAATATGTTTTAGGAGCTGCGGTTGAATAGAGGCTCTATTAATAAACCAACTGTTTACACTTCCTTCAGGTGCAGTTTAATTACAGCTCATTAGGTCATAACAGTGTTCAGAAAGGTGGAAGGCTGACATTTCCGTCCTCAGGTGTTTTACCTGGGGAGTGATACTGTTGATGTGATCGCTGTTTTTCCCATCGAGACAACGCTGCTTTCACAGCCCTCTGATGATGTAACGTCACACACCCACACCTTGTTCAGGTTAAACGCCTCGTTTTATTTTATTTTAGAGGTTTATTGTGTCTGCGTTTTAGGGAAAGGCTGATCTGGCAGAGTGTGAATGGAGGGGTGGGGGGGGGGTGTTTGTCTAAAAGGTGTGTTTTTGCACAGACGACACAATTCCAACAAGACAGGTCTGGAGGTGCAGAGGTGGCTCCCATACAGCAACAGTAGCTTAGGCTACAGCCAAAGATTGGGAAAACACGGAAAGTTAGCATCCCGTTGCCGTTATCCTGACAGTCGGAGCTGATGTCGGCGTTGTTGCTCATTAAGTCATCGTCTGGGAGCGTGCCGGTTTCCCAGCTGGAGGTGAAACCGGCACGCTCCGTTAACACACAGCTTCTCTGATTTCAGTGTGGCGAGTAAACTTGTAAACAAACACACACTTTATTTTCCTCCCACCACCGTCGAGGCGCTTCAGAGATCTGATCTGATTTGAGGTTTTTTTTGGGTGTTTAGTTTGTGGTAAAAAAAAAAAACGTGAGGTTTTAGGACTTTTCACCACTTTCTGATTCTGATGGTTTCCTGTTTCTTTTAATGATGACATCAAAGTTTTTGTTGTCAAATTCTGCAAAACTGTGATATCATCTATAATCGCACCCTCATCAGCTTTTTTTTAACAATCGACTTATTTTAAATAAAAAAATACTTTTTTATTGTTGTTTTTCCTATTAAATATTATTTATTATTTTTATTTAACATTTATAATTATATGGTTTATTGGTCCAAATTTGAGTAAAAAACAAATTATACATATATATA
>SSNS01000177.1:1256244-1268744 GCA_006937985.1 Aphyosemion australe | reverse complement strand
CCTGTGTATATACAACCTAATGTCTACTGTGTTTAAGGCCATGCAGGTATGCAGAGGCCACGGCTGAATAAATGTAGCTCATATTTATACATCTGTCATGGTGCACATGCACACTTCGGTTAAACATGAGCACACGCACGCACACACACTCACACACACACACACGCACGCACACACGCACACGTATGGAGTCACATTCCACAGTTTCAAGCATGCATTTCAACGGGCCCCTGTGTGAGCAGGAACGAAATCAAGCCGCCAACTGCAGCACGTATATCTCCATATTTAAACGCTCGCCGCTCTCTCTGGACCCCCAATGCTGACAGAGACTGGCTAGCCTCCCAGAGACACACACACACACACACACACACACACACACACACACACACACACACGTCTGGTCCTAAAACCGTCAGCGCTCAGGCTGGGCCTTACATAATGACAGAGAATGGAGGCATTAAAGCAATTTGTTTGATTTAAGTTGTCACGGCGACCAGGACCCAGTCCTTCAGCTGGTTTTGATACCCGCTCTGTATGTGTATGTGTGTGTGTGGTGCACCTCATCACACACACACACACACACACACACCTACAGTCATCTTCTCTGGATGTTTATTTCTCATCAGTGCTTTGGTGAACATCTCTGGAAGAGCGGTGGAGGTTTTTTAGCTCAGGTCAGGTCGTGTTTGAAAAAAGCTTTTCTTTGCTTTCCTCCTCCTGAAGGAACTTCTCAGATCAGATGTTGGGTGCTGGCCCTTAGCCTGCCGTAGCTCTGTAGAGATGAGACGTGTGATATTAGATTCTGGCTCATTGGTTCAGTTTTCCTCCCGTAGAACGAAGCTCTCGCTGAAATCTTTTGTTTATCCAGATTGAAGCTTTTAGGACAGGAGATGTTTGTGTGAAAAACCCCTAAAGGCACAGTACCCACTTTAATATGAAACTAATGAAGAGAATGCAGCCCGACACATCAGAGTGGAGAGAACAGGGGGTTTTCTCTTCACTTTCTTTATTACTGAACATCAAATCAAGTTAAAACGCTTCATTTTGCTCAGAAAACCCAGTTTTTGTTGAAATTTACTTATTTTAAGGTCAACACGGAACAGTAATGATGTAGTTAGGTGTAAATATAAATTACAAACATTAAAGTTTTAAATATTTAATAAGAATCTTTAAAAGTTACTAAAATCTTGTCAGACCTGCTCATTTCTGAACTATTTTTCAGACCATTTGTAGTTATGTAACGTGTTTCTGAGGATGAAGTATCCAAGTATCCTCTCACTCCCTCCTGTAAACGATGAAAATGTAAACGAAAACGCCAGAATGTAAAGGAAAAGCGTGAGTGGAGCGTCACAGCTAATTACACCGAGCTGTGGAGGGTAATGGAGCCTGATTGAACCTGCTTCCAGTGTGTGTGTGTGTGTGTGTGTGTGTGTGTGTGTAGGGGAATAGAGACCCAGTGTTCTCGGCTCCCAGCCTTAAAGAAGGGGTCTTTATCTGGCCGTGTGCAGCGCTGGTGTGAAAGCACTAACAGGGTTGGGACGCGGCCCACACCGCTCACCCCAGGTGAGGTGGCCACTAACCAGGACGGCTTTTAACCGTCACGCCTGATTTGGAGCCTGAGGCCATCCTGGCACACACACACACACACACACACACACCACACACACACACACACGCACACACACACACATCACACACCACACACACACACACACACACACACAATCCTGCATCCAGTTTAAACTTTATTCCCCTCCAAGTGTTCATGACGTTCCTCCTTCTCCCTCGTGTCCGTCTGCGGTGGAAATGAGGATTCTGGGAGTTGGAGTTCTGGTTCTGGTTCTCTAACAGGCTGCAGAACCCAAACATCCTGCTTCCTTCATTAGAAAACATCTGTGGTTTGTTTAATCTGTGACTAAATTCATTCATCTAACAAGACCCCGGCCGTCACTCCGCATCATTTTTCCAAACAGAGAATTGAATCATTTTCGTTTCTCTCAAAACTACAGAAGAGATGAAATGACAAAACTGAATCATACCAAAAAGTAATCAGGAATACCGGAAAATGGAAACAGGTTAAAAATATTTTAATATAAAAACCAAAACCACTTAAAACACAAGAGGACATCATCAACATCATAGAGAATTCATTTACTGTAAAAAAAACAAGGTAATACAATCTGGGATTAAATACAGCGATGGAAAACTCTAGAAACAAAACCACAGCTTGGAGCATCCATCATACCGGAAAAGGATTTCTGCACAGTGCAAAAAATACATTTAAATAGGTTTAATATTTATAATAATAATAATAATTACAAGACTTTTTTCAAAAAGTTTCTGTAAAACAAAAAATCAACAAAATCAAACTTTTTTAACACAAACACAATTTTTATTTTCAGGATTTCTCTGCAGACGTCTGAAGTTCTTCTCTGTCTGGATGTCACTAAAGCATCGTGTTTAAGTTTTTCTTTTCTTCTCCTCAGATCTCCTTTGATCTGGCCGAGTACACCGCTAACGTGGACGGCGTTGGCACGCTGCGCCTCCTGGATGCCATTAAGACGTGCGGCCTCACCAACAGCGTCAAATTCTACCAGGCCTCCACCAGCGAGCTGTACGGCAAAGTCCAGGAGATCCCCCAGAAGGAGACCACTCCCTTCTACCCTCGTTCACCTTACGGTAACACACACACACACACACACACACACACACACACACACACACACACAGATGTGCTGCAGATCAGAGACAGTGGTGTTAAGGGCAAACAAACGCAGAGCAGTTGATGCCTATGCAGCACTTTTTCTAAAGGCATTTATACATATTTGTGTGTGTGTGTGTGTGTGTGTGTGTGTGTGTGTGTGTGTGTGTGTGTGTGTGTGTGTGTGTGTGTGTGTGTGTGTGTGTGTGTGTGTGTGTGTGTGTGTGTGTGTGTGTGTGTGTGTGAATAGAGGAGTGCTTCAGTGCTCAGACTCCCTTTGAGCTCTCTCCACACCCTGGGGCCAAACGTCTGATTGAGGACTGGAGTGGTTCTCAGTTTAACAAAGACACCTTTATATCCACGGCACTCAGCGCTCACTTTCAGCTAACACACACACACACACACACACACACACACAGGCTGTACACGTGCGATCAGGTTTAATGTTCTCTGTTGTCTAAATGTTCTCCCGACTGACACTTTCCCTGTCTGTCAGCACTCCGTTGACTGAAGGGGCGGAGCTTGTCTCGTTAATCAGAGCTGCTCTCTTATTAATTAGTGTCGAGGAGACGGAGGTTTCCATAGTCAACTTCTTTCACCTCTAGTGTACATCCTGACCTTAATCAGCAGGCACCTCCCTTCATTTGCTTTGGTATTTAGCTCATAACAGGAGGAAGGAGAAAGGAGGAGGAGGAGAGAACAGAGCTGCTTTCACTCCATCAGCAAGTCTCCATGCTGCTGACGCTTAGATATGACTTGTACAGCGATGCTAAACCTGGACAGCCACTGTTGTTGATGATCCTTGAGTTTAATAGAAGATTTTACCTGAATGACACAGCATGAACACTTTTAGAACTTGTTTTCTGTTGTTGTTTGTCTGTTTACTTGTGCCCTAAATTGCCCCTCAGGGACAAATAAAGTTTTCTGAGTCTGAACAGTGGCCCATAAGCCTGTAGTGTGATACAATTATGGTATTTATATGATTGCCCTTTGGGTCAGCCTTAATTGGATGCATAAAAGCACTAAATAAATAAATAAAGATGATGATGTTTCACATGACATTTGCGTAGAAGGCCTTTAATTTTAAAGCCTAAATGAACCGATCTGATGACATCATCATGGCGTATTTAGAGCTTCGTGCTGGAACCCATCGGCCTGCAGCTTTTATCCTGATGTTTCAGAGAATTGATTTAACTTTATTTGAAGGGGCAGGTAAACCTGTCAATGATACATGACCTGTATTTGATATAGCATCTACTAGTGTCTACAACCCCCCAAAGCGCTTTACAACTCAACCACACACACACTATCACACGCTGATGGTGATGAGCCACAACATCACATCTGCCCTGACAGAGGCGAGGCTGCCACACACACCTGTCCCTCCAACCAGCACCAGCAGGTAGGGAGGGTGCAGTGTCCTAAGGACACAACAGCTGTGCCAGACAGGACTCGAACCTGCAACCCTCCAGTTACGGGGCGGGCATGTATCTAGTCTGCCAACATCATCCAACATGACCTCACACACATGCAATTTTTTTCCACATGGAGCAAAATCAGAAGCCACACAAGTTGCATTTTTCTCATTTTAAAATGCTTTTTTTATTCCATTATTTTTTTCCTTCTCAGCAGCACATTAAACATGTAATATTATTGGATCCATGCAGAATGAGGATCTGCAGATCTTTGTGGATCTAAGACATTAAAACAGTCTCATAGTTTTGTTTTATTAAAAAGAAAATATTCAGTTCCTCTGACATGTCAGAGTGTTGCTCTGAGGGCCTAAAAGGTGCTGCACCTTACTCCCTCGTTCCTGAGGTTATGTGAAGCTGGCATTAATATTTAGTTTTGTTGATTTGTTTCCTGTCTGTCTGATGTTCCTCACAGGAGCTGCAAAGCTTTATGCCTACTGGATTGTGGTGAACTTCCGTGAAGCCTACAACATGTTCGCCGTCAACGGGATCCTTTTCAACCACGAGAGCCCGAGGAGAGGTCGGTAAACGCAGGAATCTTTAGAAACGTTTAAAAAGTCCAGGAACCGTTTTCCTTTCAGACAGGGTCACATGGGAACATATCAGAAGGTTCAGATGAACAAATCTCTCCTGAAGGAGTTAAAACACGAAAACAAACATGAAATCTTCATGGATGATAAGAAAAACCAGATGAGTTTTACTTTTATGTGATAAAGTGAGAGCGTGACATCACTACCCTCCAGTAAGAGCCACAATAAGGCAGTAAAACACGCTAAACTGTTGTCGGATTGTGTAAAAGTATTCAATTACACGCTCTATATAAAGTTGTAATTATTCACCGGTGGAGCCAGGGTTCCTATAAGCACTTCACACACACACACACACACACACACACACACACACACACACACACACACACACACACACACACTCCGACACATAGTGAGTCGGCTGTGGTCACATTTTTAATATGCGCCCAGAGCCCTGAGGGTCACGGGCGCTGGTTTAACCCGATTTACACGCCACCGCCACTCTAAATTAATAGCACATGACTGGAGGCCCAGCGCTGCGCCCAGGTCAGCCGCTCAGGTGTTTATGATTTATCCCCTAATGAAGGCACCGGCCACGACCCCGGCCCAGGTCAGGGGTCAGCCAGTAAATGGGTTACCACAGATAGATAGGTGTGGGAACTGGTGTAGGTTACTGCCAGTTCAGCAAAGATGGCCGCTCCTCGTAATGACGGAGTCAAACTGGGAAGGGAAGCTGGTAGATAAATGATATAATGGTGTAAAAGGAAAACCTGTTTTCAGGTAGAAAATAACCGGTTTTAGATACAAAAACGTAAAATCAGAGCGAGAGGCTGGTGGAAACGATGACCTTATAAGGTTATAACATGATTTCAGCCCTTTTGGTTCGTGGTCCCTCTCCTCCTTCTCTCCTCTTACAGTCAGCATTTCTCCCATCAGGCCATTGGGTTGGCTCCTTTAATGCCTTTGCTGTAAGTTACGACTGTTGCTCTTAAAGCAGGAACGCTGAGCTGGGATGTGACCAGATGTGGTCAGATGTGGCGCTTTCCTTGGCCGGTGTTTACCCAGACCTCCAGGGTCCAGCGTGAGCCACATGCTGCCGCGCTGAGGAGGCGTTTGGTTGTGCACACCACCCACAGAAAGCTGCAGAGCTTTTCTTTGTTGGCTGATGTTTTATACAAACTGTTTTTTTTGCCACAGAGTTGCACAAATGAAAGAATGAAAGGCTGCGTGTTGAGGTAGCAAAGGCACTACGTACCCCGAGTATCAGTGGAGCTGAAGTGTACGGTTACCGGGCCTTTCCATCGATGTGTCAGCTTCACGTATTGTCCATGAGGCGTAGCACGCACCGCTGTTAGTGGATTAGTGCATTTCCAAAGACCACAAAGTGTCCCAGAAGCGTAGACGTAGACGCATCACGCACACTTTAAGTCTTATTTGTTACGCACTACTCCTCCAGAAGACGTCAGGCTCAGCAGTTCAGATCAGGCCAGACAGGAAGTCAAACACAAAAGCAGCGTAAAACATCCAGAAGCTTTCAAAGTAACAGTCACATGCAGATTTCCAGTTGCTAAGTTTGTCATCACCTGAGAAACCTTTGTAGCTGAGCTAAACAGAACAGAACAGAAACCACAGACCCTTTCGGACAAATGCTGCCATCTGTCTTCTTGCTTGTTTCGTGTGAACTGCTGAAATCACACGTGGTGTAGCAATTCTCCAGTAATTTTGTGACCTTGTGGGACCAGCTTGTGGGAATGCTTTCACTCCCGTTTCACATCTGAAACACTCCCGGTGGGCAGGGAGCTCCCAGGTAAATCACATCTATTACGTTAGGGTTAGGGTTAGGCATCCAGTGGAAAGCTGGGCTTACTTATTTAAGCTTCAGCTACTCTCTCATGACTGCCTCCAATTTATTACAATAAATCCATTACTAACACTCATCTGGGCTTTTATTGTGAAAGGGCAAAGGGTATCACTGTGATGATAGGTCGCAGAGAAGGACCCACTTCCTTTCTACTTCCTGTCCTGTATGAGTCAGAATAATGATACTTTTTATTTTACATAAAAGACACCAGCTGACAGATTTTCTTAAGTCTCTTTGAACCACGATTGAAGTCAGTGAGCTTTGTGAGGAAGCGTGGTATCGGTGCATCCAGGGCAGCTGAGGGGGAAAGTTAGAAGTTTTAAGAATCGTGCATAAAGCTCATTGAGTCTGGTTTATTAGATAAAAGGCAGGAAGTAAATCACAGCACAAAGTCATCAGTTATGACAACAAGAGTGAAGAATAAAAACAAGTCAAACGTTTAATATTCAGTGGATAACATTAATTCTCTTTGTTAGTTAAATTCAGGGATTTGAATAAATGAAGGGATGAAACTTTGCAGATGAACAGATTTGTCATCACTCCTTCAGCCACACCCTGAACTCCTCTTCTCAGTGTTTTATGACACTGCCTCTGTTTGTCATTACCTGTTGTACCGCGCCCATCTTTATTAACCATTTGAATGTGGTAATTATGTGCTAATAATGTTCCTCATGTCCGTGCCGCTTGCCTGAACATCCCCTCCTACGCAGATGGGAACGCTGTGATGTCATCGTCTGAGGATGCTTCTGTGTGTCTGGGATTGAGAAACACGTCGTCATTTTAACAGAAACGTAATTGAAAGTCACCAAAGTGAGCTAACCGTCCCGTTGCAGTGGCTGCTGGGAAAGGACGAGCTCCCTTCGGTGTGACTCTCTGAGGAATGTGCTTCTGGTTTCTCTTACCGCTGCTGTAAACGTGTGAACGCTGCACCAATAAACAGCAGATTTTCATTGTTCTCCAGAAATGAAGTCTGAGCGGTGGTGAATCCAGCGTGAAGCAAAGCAAACACGAGCCCGTTTCTGCTGACGGCTTCACTCCGCTGCTTGCTTTATTTCTGGTTAGCTTAGCTGTTAGCCATAACAAACATTTCTCACAGTGAGGCTGACGAGAGGGATTAGCGATAGCAGCGGTGCTAAATGGACTCCATATTGCTTTGACACATGAGACGGAGTAGACGGATCAGCAGTGAAACTTGTGCAAATAGTCAGTTAATGTGTTTATTTGATCTTTTCATTCAACAAACACAAAGAAACTGAAAGTCTGCAGGAATTCAGGTTTTACCATAACGAAGAAAATCCTGATTTAATTTAGTCATTAGCAGCTTGTTGGTCTAGGCTGCTGGAAGCCAGCAGTAATGTGTCTTCTGTGTGTGTGCAGAGTTGGTGCTACTGACCGGGTCCAGTTGTAGTTTATCCTCTGGTCTATTTAGAGAAGGACGTCCATCTCTGTGGTTCACGCTGCATGTGGAGGACGTATCAGGAGAGGAGGACGCTAGCAGAAAAACATGCTGCCCCTTTCCTCACACAGCCTCCACAAGCTTTGGTTTCATCTTTCTGCTTTTGTTGAGATTGAGTCCAAAAGGTCAGATCTCACCATAGATCTGAAAGCCGATATGTTTTCCATTTATTGAAAAGGTTATTTTCAAAGGAATCTTTAGATGGGAACGGCTCGGTCAGTGGATTTCACGGGGATTTGTCAGTGTCCTTTAAGGTGGAACCCAATGCTGAGGTGGTACTTTTTGGTTTGGTGTTGATGAGAGGAGCCCAAACATCGGCTGAGGAGGCTGGAAGCGAAGCTGATGACAGAGTTGTCTCCTTCTGTTACAGCTTTCACAGGCGCTAACGTTCTTCCCTTTTCTCTGAGGTTTCTAGCTTTACTCAGACTCATCAGTGTTTGTTGTCCCACGTCGCCGTGGTAACCAAGTGTCTTGATGACTGAGGGTTCACTTTGAGTTGTGTGATTGCACAAGTTGAAATTGCATTTCTCAGCCCTTGTCAGCGCCATCAGAGCTCATCAAGAGGTGTCTTACCGCCACGGCCCTCAGACGACGTCATGAGTGGTCAACACTCAGTCCTGAAATCATCTCCAGAAAATAATTTCCTTTTTACAACAATTACTAACTACATATTTGACCCTAATTGTTTAAAATGTTCTGGTCAATGTTGTGGTCACTAATTTACTTTATAGCAATGTAACTCCACCAGCAGTAACTGGTGTAAAAAGCTGCTGTAACTGGTTTTAATGACTCTGAAGCTGAAAAGCTTCGGAACTACTGTGTTCCATTTAAAACGTACCAAAAATCAGCTGATGTTTGGTTAAAACTCCAAAATCTGATTATTTATTTCTATTTTTTATCCATGATCCATGTTAGCGATAACAAGTTGAAAAAGGCGAGAAAAACGTCTGTTTTAGGAAAGCCTTCCTTAACACGTCGCTAGGGGGAGCCCTTCCTCCTAAAACCTGCATGTCTCCAGTGTCTGAGGCCTTCTGGGGAAACCAACCAATCAGCAAGCAGCTCATTATCATATTCATGTCCAGGCTGAGTGGGAGGGGCACACAGCTCTTTTCACAGCAAGGCTGGTTTAGGGGGTTTAGAATGGCCTGTATCAGGGCTCCTGGGACAGATGAAAGCCTAAAGAACATTTCTGATGCTTTTTAGAGGCTCAGAGCTGTTTTAGATTGTTGATTAACTGCATTCTAGGTCACCTTTAAAATGACAGTGTGTGGTTTCCTGGCAATAGGGGGCAGTACATACATTTCAGGGTAGTTTTACACCAGCCAATCATCTAGTGTGGCGTCATCGGTAGGCGCAGGCATAGATATCATATATATTGCTAGATGCCTTAACTGGAAGTCGACAGCGTCCCTTCACGACGGCCATCTTACTTCGGACAGCTTACGTTCCGTTCTCAATGGTAGCAGATGGAAGGTGAGTGAACAACTTCAACAAAAACACTCTTAACTCGATGAAATATTAACGGATTTACAAGCCGTTTGCATTATTACAAACCTTATAACACATAGGCTTGAAACGACACACTTGCACATTTTTAAATTAATGGGCCAAATCCGTCATATTTCACAGCCACATCTCTGGCGTTTATAACAAACCAAACCGTTTGAAAATCGGTTGAAAATTGAGCAAGTTAGAGTTATTTAAATAGTACATTCAACATTAACACCAATGTTACGAAAGGGGGCAGCTGTCCGAGGTAAGATGGCCGCCGCGTAGGGACGTTCGTCCAATTGACGAACAGCGTGGGTAAGACATCTAGCGATATATATGATATCTATGGGCGCAAGACCCTGAGCCGACTTACGTAGAAGGAAACATGGCGTTTCATATGGCGTCCCCCAGGGGCTATACTGTAGATCCTATGTATTTTAGACCTGATTTTTATGGTTGCAAATTACGAAACCGCCAATATTTTTCAACGTCAATTTATTCATTTTCAACAACATTTTGATGGATATTTCCAGATATTACTGATACACACTGTTACTTTAATGTGGACGTTTTACTCCCAGAATCGTAATTAATCATGAACAGAAACAATGAGAATCCTGTTAATTAAAGAGCTTTGAGATAAAATCTTTATCCCCTCCCTCACTTTCTCGTTTTTAATGACTTTCCTGGATCTTGTCCTCTACTCCCCACCCCACCAGCTCAGTCCTGCATGTCCTTGCATCACATCATCCCCTCTCTGCCCCCCTCCCTGTTGGTTGAGTCAGATCATAAGGAGGGCAGTGGCCTTACCGGTGTGAACAGACGGAGCCGAGAGCATGACCCGTCTTGGATGGAACACAAGTATTCTGCCTCGGATGAGGCTCCACACATCAGTCAGAGTCTGAATTTTGCAATAACGATGATGGCAGACACTGACAGTCGGGGTGGAATCTGACTAACCCGCCCCCGACCCACCAAAGCCTCCTCCTGTAGAATCACTCAGCGCTCGTGCTAGTCAGGTATTTTTCCAATAACTCAGCACAGATAAAGAAGACGTGCGTTGGTTTGGTGTAAACAGGTCCAGAGTGTTGACCTAAATCCCAAAAGGGAGTGGAGGTGGAAATTAGGGTTTACATTTTTCACTTTACCTCCACCACAAAGCTATTTACTGCCCCACGGCCATTATTCAGAGACAGAGCGGGATTATGAGATTTGCAGTTCTGGTTGAATTCCAAAACAGGTGTGTAGATGTGTGTTAAGGTTTCTATGGCAATAAGAAATCATGTTTTGGCTATTTTTAAGTTCCTGTGTTCAGAATGAGGCGTGTTCAGACAAGCTGATGTCAGAAATCACTCAGAAATCTGTGTTCAGCTTTTACAGAAACATAAACCATCTATTCTTAAGCTGCTGGTCTGCGTTACTCAGCCGTTCCACGTCTACGGAGAAAAACTAGAACTCTGTAACATCGTGAAAGTTTCCTCGGAAAAGACTGGTGAGGTGATGAAAGGTGTCTGAAGCTGGAGAAGGAAACTTGGTGTAGCGAGGAAGTGGACGCTCTACCTGTGCAAATATAGCATCAAAGATCAACGTGATAAATACGTTTGGTGATTCAGGATCTGGGTTTGTGTAGAACTGCTGGGGTTTTTTCCAGAGCTAATGTGCCACCGGGCCGTGCCACAACCACACAATATGTCTTCAGAATGAATGTTGCAGAGGAAAGATGTGAATAAATCACGCTGCGGTTTACTTTCAGCAAATGTGCATAAATACACTGACAGACAGCAGCAGAAATGAACGTGAGTCAGACGTTTTGAGGTCTGGGCGTGTAAGGTCTGAGCCGTCACACCGTTTAAGGCTTCATAAGTCACCTTTCTTTACCGACGCGGCTCCAACAACAGAATCTGTTGGGTAACTCGGGCCTCCTGAGCTAAAATCTCCTCAAATCCACAGTCCCTTCCTGCCCCGCCCCCAGCTGACAGCTCCTGTCCCCATCCTGTCTTAGCCCACATGGCCTGCCTCTGGACGGGAGACATCTCCATACATTTCTCATCACCCTCCTCCTCCTCATACTTGAGCCCAGCTGTGCCAACGGAGCTTGTGCTCTGCGCCTTTCCTGTTGCTCCTCTGGCCAGCAAATGAAAAAGGAATGGTGGGAAAAAAAGAAAAGGGGCCGTTATGTGAGAGTGAAGGAGAGAAAGTGAGTGAGTGTCAGTTTCTGGCATGGGTTTTGCTGTCTGCTCAGTTTTCACGGCCCCATGGTTTTATTAGACTTTCCGCCGGGCTGCGGGCGAGGTTAAACGGCCACCGCTGCCCCGTTTGGGCTCAGCTCCCCCTCCCAGCTCCGCCCCCTCCTCCTGGCTGTCCTGGAGTGCCGCTGCCAGTAAAGGAAACACATTAACACCAGCGCCAGTAACAGAGCAGGCTTTGTCCAAGGCCAGGCAGACCTGTTCTTTGGCCCCACACTCTGGTCCACACCGCACCAATTAGAGACGGCGGGGAGCAGAGCCACTCTAAACAGAGGTGTGAGCTTTACAAGGAGACTACAGGTGTGCGTGGGGGGAAATAATAGACTTTATTACTGATTGGTGTACTGTGCTACACCATGTACCTCTGACACCTTTTTAAGAGCCAAACGGGCTTTACAGAGTTTTGACAACCTGCGTTTAACCTGCAAACTCAAGTTTCCCTTGGACGTTGACTCAAATCAGACCTCAGCTTTCTAGTTTACTGCAGCTCAATGAGTCACAACCCCAGCTGCCCATAATAATCATCAGACTACCGCGTTTTCCTCTGGACTTGTCTTAAATCAAATATAAATGGGTTTCAGTTGTGCCAACACGTTTCATCTTTTCTTTGAAACCCCTTAAGGTGAATCGTCACTAGGCTACATTTAATTACAAAGGTCAAATTTATCATTTCATTCATTTAAAACCCAACAAGAATACAGCTGGTCTACTGTTGGAGTCACCCATCCATCCATCCATCCACC
>SSNS01000177.1:1209229-1254585 GCA_006937985.1 Aphyosemion australe | reverse complement strand
CATCCATCCATCCATCCATCCATCCATCCATCCATCCATCCATCCATCCATCCATCCATCCATCCATCCATCCATCCATCCATCCATCATCCATCCATCCATCCATCCATCCATCCACCCAACCATCCATCCTTCCATCCATCCATCCATCCATCCATCCATCCATCCACCCATCCATCATCCATCCATCCATCCATCCATCCATCCATCCATCCATCCATCCATCCTTCCATCCATCCACCCATCCATCCATCCATTTTCCTCCTCTTATCTGGGGTCGAGTCGTGGGGGCAGCAGCCTAAGCAGAGGCCCAGACTTGTGTATGTTGTCCCAGGTCCAGGGTATGAAGGGGGCCCAGAAGCAACCACCCACCCCCACCCCAACTCTATCCTGGTCTGGGGGGCCCAACCAATATTATCTCGTCCTGATCCCAGGGAAAACTGTCAGCTGGCCTGGCCACAAAATGAAACAGCAGCTCCTACGTCCACAAACATCGTGGTGTTAGTTAAAGTTTATGCCACGGTGACCAAACGTCTTACATGTTTTTGGGTTTATTACTTTCTTAGCTGAGCAATAAAGTAGATTTTAATAATTAGATCATTTAATTTTGTATAACTAAGATTTTTTAAATGCTTTATGGCTCTTTTACATATATCTAACTGTTGATGTTGCACTTATATAAAAAACAGCACAGGCCTCAAGTTCTATCGCTTTTAGTTCATCTGACAGGTCAGAGTCCAAAAGTACCGAACTATACACCTGACGTAATGTAACCTGACAGCGCTGTGTGTGTGTGCGCATGTGTGTGTGTGCGCATGTGTGTGTGTGTGTGTGTGTGTGTGTGCTGCTGCTGCATGATGAATGTCCCACACTCCATGATGAAACAAGAGCCTGTCTCACTGACACGGATGAGAGCAAACCTGACAGTCGTGTATGTGTCAGTGGCAGAAGAGTAATTGTTGGTTAACATCTGACTACAGTTAGCGAGAGTGCAGGTATCTGCCAGAACAGGTGACCTGCCAGGCAGGAGAATGGGCCCGAGGCCGGATTAGACGATCAAGCAGAAACGGGACAGGTCTGACATCGGAGGGGGTTTCCATTCTCAACTTATCCACGCTCCGTGGACGTTGTGCTATTTCTCAACACGCGTCAGAAACATTGATTGAAAGAGTTGAGAGCAGAAGATCTCTGAGGAGAATGTGTAACTGCATGGAAACTACATTAAACTGCAGCTCGACAGAGAGACAAAGGAGCGCTAACACGGGGGCCATGTGACCTGCTACCAACACACAACATGCTGTATTTTCTTAAATAAGCATGTCTAACCCTCCCTGGTCTGTTTCTGCTCAGCGTGTCCAGGACTGCGCCTTACTATGAAATAATTACTACAAATTTAGTGCATTCACGTGATTGGGTACATGGGATTTTCCTGTGTCTAAATGGAGGCTCTGCTCCATGTCAGGAGAACAGTGATACAGTGTCGTTACAGGCGCAGAGCTTAAAGGCAACCTTCAGTTTGAGTTTAACAAAGAGCCTGGAGGAGCTCCTCCGAGGTTAACGCAAGGTTGTGGGAGATTTATGAGCAGACGATGTTACACGGGGTAAAAATAGACAAAACTTTGATGCAAACTTGAAGAAGTGCTTTGAAATCATATTTTCACATCCCCACATATCTTCCATTTTGCTTTCTGAACAAGCAGATCAGACGAGTCGACCTCCTTAGGCTCCAGCGAGCTCGCCTCAACCCAGATGGAAACATTATTAGACCTGACACCTTTATATTTAGTGTTGATTTCCATCAGTATAAAGCTGTGTTTGGGTTGGAGGACTGCGTCGTTTATTCACAAACTCTTCAGCACAAGCGGCGAACATAACACCGACCCACGCCGTCCCGCCAAAACACCCAGCAGCATCCAGAACCACTCCAGACGCACAGAAACGGCCATTAGAAGCTCGTTTGCGTTCCCAGATAACATCGCCACGTGTGCCGGCTCGCACGAGGAGCACCACAGGGTGATCTGGCAGATGTCAGTGTGGCGATACACGGCTGGTCGCCGCACCAGCAGAACCACGGTGGTCCTGTTTGGTTGTAATTTTTCTATGGAACTTCCCCGTTGCTTTTATTTTTTTTACGTATAAAGACAGATGGCCTGAAATTTGTGTTGGCCTACAGCCCAGATTCGACACCAAAACAGTGAATTAGAGAAGAAAATGAGAGAGCAGGGTTCTAAAAGGGGCTTGCGGCTGTAATGTGAGTTGGTAACGAATTGATTTGAGTCAGAGTTGAAATTTTGAGTTTCTTGCTTTGGCTCGGAAAAGTCGTGGAGGTTTGGAACGGTGTGTGAGTGTGGTGTTGGAGTACTCTGGTGTGTAACTGCAACAACGAGCACTGATGTCACCTATCTGCTCAGTTGTGTTTGTGTGTTTGGGATTAATCAGAACATTACGACCCGTGTGAGCAGGAATCGAGATAATAAGCTTTTGTGTGTTTTTCAGGTGCAAACTTCGTGACTCGTAAGATCAGTCGCTCTGTGGCTAAAATTCACCTGGGCCAACTGCAGAACTTCAGCCTCGGCAACCTGGACTCCAAGAGGGACTGGGGCCACGCCAAAGACTACGTGGAGGTAGAAGAAACACGCACAGCCATTATCGCACACACGCAGAGAGAAATCCACACAAACTGTCCGCGCTCTGCTTCAAAGCTGAACAGCGTTCAGATATACACACGGCTTTATTGGGGCATGTTTTCCCAGATCATTTAAGGCCGTAATATGTGATCTGCATGAAGCCTCCTATGATTCTCTGCCAAAAGAGATTCAGAGATACAGAAAGAGAGGGGCGGCAGGAGGAGAGGGAGAGGGCTGCATGCTGTGAGGCCACAAACTGCACTCTGGTTTCCCACAACTCACCCCCGTCCCAGATCGCTGCAGGCCCCCATTGCCATTCCCCTAATGGCTGCAGAAGAAAGAGAGATATTAAGGGAAAACCATGTCCCGCGGACGATGACAGAAATACGGTGTTTGTGTTAAGGTAATGGTGCCAGCAGCAGCGGAGAGAAGAGTGGTGAGATGAAACGAATGGTGGGGTCGCCTCGTCTGGGACCAGACAGCCTCTGAGTGTGTGTGTGTGTGTGTGTGTGTGTGTGTGTGGATGCTTACATTCCTGTGTTAGAGGTCAAGGTTGGAGCACGCGTGCACGAGCTGTTGAGATGAAAGGCTCGATGGGTTGCCATGTCTAACAGCAAACCCCTCGCAGCGGTCTGTGTTGTTATTAGGAGGTGATGGCGGTGTAGTGGGGGGGTCGGGGTGAGGAGGTTACTGTGTGGCACTTTGGTTTAACAGCAGAGCGCAGTGTGGGGTCACTGTGTCGAAGCCGGCTGGTAGAGCGGCGGCGGTGGTTCATCAGTGGGAGTGGTGTATGGAGAGCTGAAAGGGACAATAATCATTCAGAGCAATCGGAGACTCTTGTGTGTTTTTACAGATTTGCACGTATTCCTGTTGCATTACAGACGGCTGTAGCTCAGTGATGATGCAGTCCTCTTCTAGTTGAACCATTCCATACCTGTAGCATGCCTACCTGCACTTGGGCAAGGCACTTTACCTCCGCTAACCCCTGATGTGTTCAGGAGTAAACATTTAAAAGTTATGCATTTACAGGCCTAAAGGAAAATTATGTCAAACAAAAACAATTGTTTTTATAGTTATTATGCAGGTTGATCATTCAGCCCAACATTCCAGCTGACTACGGTTTACAGCTCTATCTCTCTAGGCCTGTTTCTGAAACTTTTGGCAGCTTAAAAGACACAAAATTCAGAGAGAGAATACATCATTATAGATGAAGTTTTACATGTGGCCACGTCACATGGGGCATATGTCATGATTGCAGACAAACTAACATTTCTGCAAATTTCTTGTAAAAATCTGGTCTCTAACTGTGCCGGTTATGCCTTCCACTGGTTGCAAACTTCATTTAGGTGTCTGTCGCCAAAGTCTTTTGCAATTTGGAACTCGTGAGAATTGAGTTGAGACGTGTTTCTGTGACTGCTTTAAAAGGAACATTGTTTTGCAGATTTTTTAACTGACACTTGAGTGAATGTTTCAAGACAGTTTAAAAACTCCCCCAAAAGACCCTGTTCGGCCTCTAGCCAGGAGTTCAAGCCCAGTGAAATGCCTGCATCACCATTCTGTTAGAACAGTAAACCAGTTTGTGCTGATGCAATGACATGGGCATGAGTACATGAGTAGAGCAGCTAAGAATAAAACACAAAGCACACGTCTTTTTGATTTGGTACTTTTGGTGGTGAAACTCCATGGTAAGTGGTGAGTTTGGGTGTGTCTTTCAGGCATTTCCATCAAATAAAGGAGGTAACAGAAACCGTGTAGTTTCTGTTGTATATGAAGAATGCACTTCCTGTGTGGCTCTTCCTCTGCTGCCATTCTAGTTGTGTAGATGTTTCAGTTCTTTATGTAAGAGACCTGCAGTTCAGCGTGAGCAGCATTCAGCTGTGCTTTAATCTATATCTATATCTGTTTTTATCTATAAAACTATTCTTGGTTTCCTTCCAACATACTTGTCAAAAGACTACTGGAGGCTACTGTATGCGTTCACGTGACTTGTTCCTTTTAAATGTACCAAGGGTTGAGTTGGGAGAAAAGCATTTAGATACTCTGCTCCTTATTCATGGAATCAGCTCCAAAACCAGCTGAACTTAGCCCTTTTTATAAAACAATGCTGCCGATTTGCCGCAACGCTGAGGCGGCATCAGGGAGCGTTAGGGCATTTATAAGAGCTCAGACTGT
Organism: Aphyosemion australe; assembly: GCA_006937985.1. NCBI lineage: Eukaryota > Metazoa > Chordata > Actinopteri > Cyprinodontiformes > Nothobranchiidae > Aphyosemion > Aphyosemion australe. Next base: position 1,249,786 of record SSNS01000177.1, on the reverse strand, counting down.
GGCGGTAATGTTGCGCAATCATGTCTGTTTTATTAAAGATTACGCGATGGCGGCATATGGGGGCGGTCTCTACGCTGTCGCGGACTTCTGTTTATCTTGAACACAACTTGGTTTTTATTGCGATCGAAGCCGCTGATATCTAGACATTTTTCACCTTATTTTCATGCTAAAATGTCACTAATAACATCAGTTGATGCACAAAACTTCTGAATCAGTTGTTGAACTCTGAATTTAACGAACTGTTAAACCTTAACTTTGTGCACTGTTCTGTGTTAAAGTCAGACACCTAAATAAAGTTAATTTAGAGTATTTATTATGCAGATGTTATTAGGGCCCCGATATATTGGTCTACCCCTAGTATGTAATCTGAAATTCCCATTTTACTGCTTTCTGGTACTTATTTACTTCTTTATTTCTTCTTACTGATTCAGGGTTTATACTAATGACTCATCATCAATAAAGTATGGCATCATCCTGGCCTCCTCGGGACGACTCAGGTAAAAGTCTAAAGCAGAAGTGAATCCATTCATGTAGTTGACGTTAATGCAGGTTTACAGACTAAACGTTCCCGTTTAACGAATGATCCCGAGTCTTTATTCCTGCGTGAGTAAACCTCTGGTTCCTACCAGCCTGTTGTGAGCATGAAACCTTCCGTTAGGAGATGTGTGCGTGAGCACACTCGCCGGTCCCGGCCGTCCTGCTTTGAGATGCACCAGATTTCCTGTGGGAACCGCGGCATTCCAGGTCTGGTGAATCAGGCACCTCCTGTTTCGGAAAACGTTTTTTTTCTCGGGGAATTAAACAGAAGCTGGAGGTGCAGAGGGGAGGGTTAGGGTCTGCAGAGGGGAAACAGGCGTTTGTTTGTGGGACGTTTGTACATTATGCAAAGGTCCACCCCACCCAGCAGACCATCAAAGTCCACGACATTCACCAAGGACCCCCCCACCCCCTTCCTTATTCTGGGAAACCCAACCAGCGCTAAGTTACCACGGCAATGCCAGGCGACTACCTATCTGTAAACAGAACCATGTGTCTCTGCTTTAGGCTGACAACTGCCTTTCCTCCCTCCACGTCTCCCGCTCGTCACCCCACCCAGCACTGGGAAATTGCTCGTAATTGGCTGTGGATGGATTGCGGGTGGCAGGAGGGGCGTGCTATGTGTCTGCACTAACAACGTCTGAAGGCATGTGGCTGGCTGGGCATCGTCTCAGCCGGGTATCGGGTGTCCGTCCCAGGCAGGCAGACAGACCTCGGGCTGCCCGGTCCCGCTCAATGGAGCCCTTTATTATTATTGTAATATGAAATAGATGTTGGGAGCAGAATGCTTAAGTATAAAATCAGCAGATAGAATAATTCAAATCCCCCTGATCTCATTTTCCGTAAAGGGGTTTGGAATTTCTCAGACTGATGACTGTTTAGAGTATAATTAGGTTCTGTAGGCTGTGTGATACAGGACAGATTCCTGAGTCGGAGCCTGCCGAGGTGAAAGGGAGACCCACGGAAATCACTTACAAAATATCTCCAACGAGTTAATAAAGATGCAACAGAAGGACTTTTGTGGAAAGGCTTGCCCTCTCTCCAGCTCTGCCTCACAGCTGCTCCGTCTGGCTCCAGAGACGTTTTCACTGCTCTCGTCTAAACCGTGAAACTGTTTGTTCTGTCAAACGTGCAGCACTACCGTCTTCAGGTGTGTGTAGGTTACCCGTGTGTGCTAGCTGCCGCCTGCTTCTTGGGTCCTGTCGAAGCAGCGGTGACACCTCAACCCCGCAGGTGTCGGTTTACACCTCTTTTGTTTTTCTTATCCTTTTTTCAGTCACAGCTGCCTCCCTTTTCAGTAATGGTTACAGATGAGACTCATTAACCAATCCCAGCGCAGATCAGGGCTAATCACAGATGATTGATGGAAGTGGTGGTCCTTTCCTGGCCTTGGGCCTACCACCGTGTGTTCATACTGTAAGTCAGATGCTGTGGGTGTCGTACTTCTTCTACTTCTGAAATACTGCAGAGGAGGCGGACTTCTGCTGGTGGGAATGTGCCTCTAGTTCGCTTCAATGTTGAGGTTTATTTCACGAGAGGTGGTAGGATTATAATTAGAGGAATCGATCCTGCACACAAAGGTAAGCTTCCTCTCTAGGATCAGGATCACAGGTTCAGCCTTAGAAATAAGAATCGAGCCCTTAGGGCATCTTCTGGAGCGTGGTGTCAGCACTGCTAGCAGACAATCCTCAGGTGACCGGAGTGACCGAGTCGAGATGGCAGCCTCCGAGAGGATTCGAGTAGATACCTGTTCCATTCAGGAATGTGTAGGCTGACGTCGGTGACAGTAGCCAATATGAACAGAGGGGTGATGTGTGCTCTAGGCTGGTTAAAGACCACACTAGACCCACCATCGTGTTCTGGACCCAATAACTTTGAGAACATGAACTTCATCTATAGCTGAAGCATCAGTGTGCACAAGGTCGCTGACTTACGATGCATCAAACCTAAAGACGCAGCCCTCAGCCCTCTCCACCTCCACTTTTCCCTTCTTTAACCTGCTCTTACACACCATGACACGTCGACTCGGCAAGTTTCTTTACAGCCGTGATTCAGGGAGCTGATAAATACCTTCGTCTGCCCTGCAAGGTTTTAATAAACACAGCTGGAGTAGTAAAAACCTAAAATTGGAGCTAATAGGGCAGAGGAGAGGCAGTGTTAAGTTTCATCACTAAAACCACCCGACTACAACTTCTCGACCTCTGAACCCCCCCCAGCACACCCACACAAGTGTAGGCCGTCACCGAAGCCGAGCTACGGCGGCTACTGTCGCGTCGACGTCTACCACAAGCAGGATGAGTAAATGACAGCAGCTGTGTGTGTGTGTGTGTGTGTGTGTGTGTGTGTGTGTGATTTAGGTTGTTAATTACAGGTGAAACTTGACCCTCTTGGCCTGAGCTGCACCAGCGTAAACAGAAGTAGTCCCCCCCCCACCCTCCACGACACAGAGCTATACAACCCGACCAATCCCTCAGAATCCACTACAAACACGACCACATGAACACAAACACTCGGGACTGTTTTCATCTTAACGCGGTGGAAAAACCCGTAAACCTGAAGAACTTTCCATCAGAACCGTTTTCAGCGATTACGATTCGGCCTTTTTTAAAGGCAAATTCTGCATCCGGCGTTTTTAGAAGCTGTTTTATTGCTTCAAAGTAAAACTAAGCAGTGCTTATTTTCTATAAATATCAAATGTTTATCTTATCTGACTTTTTGGGACATATTCATCCTTTAAAACCTGCATTTATAAATTAAACTCATCTTTAAAATCTTGCAACATTCAAAATTCTTGCAGCAACCCAAAAGAAACAAGAAAACAAAAATGACCTTTATTTGAATTACAAAATAAAGTAAAATTCATCATTTTTTTGTTCTTTTATTTAAAAGCTTTAAAAACAAAATCTGATGATTCACATTTAAGCTGTTTCATCATCACAAAGATGGATTCCTGTCTCACTTTAAGCATCCCAAAAATCCAGTTGTGAAACGTTTCTTTAACTTTTCCATCTTTCATAAACTTCCACAAAAACACAAATAAGAATCTGTCATTTTTCATCCGAACAGAACAAAAAACCCACGTATGAGCAGGAGAACCCCTCTGAGAGGCGTCGTAGGAGGTGAGGTCTGATGACAGCAGTAATGAATTGAGTGACGAACCTAGAATAGATCTTCGGGGAGGCTCTCTTGCCCCATCTAAGTCCACATCATAAATTATTGAACCCGGAGCCGGTATTTACTGTGGCATTGTACCAGAGGGACAGAAACAGTCGTAAAATGTTCAAAGTTTTTTACAGTGCAGATGATTTAGCTGAAAGATAATCGCAGCATGACCGCATGCCTCCCTCCCGCTGGTCCAACAACAGAAGAGCAGATAACAGAAAGATAGATCACTGCTGTTAGCCATGCACATGTGGTCTCAGTTGACTTATTCTTCAGGTGGATCCAACAAAGATTTTAATATCAGTTTATTCCCATTTAGCATTAATGTTGGTGGGAAGCTTTGGTTACTTTATGAAGTTCATTATTTTTATTAATGTTACATAATAAATATGTCTGCATGAGAGGAGGCACAGCAGCAATGTGACGTGGCTTTTATATCAAATCACATAGAAGATGTGAATTTTGGGATTTTTATTATTATTATTATAATTTTCTGAGATTTAATTTTTCATATTCTTTTTTTCCTTGTATCCTTATTTCATTCCTAATCTTCATCATTTTATTTAAATATTTTATTCTATTTTATTGTATTTTATGCACTTAATTTAATTTGTTCAAAGATATTTTATTTATTACGTTTTACTAGAAAATGCAGGTAATTTGTGTCTTTAAGTCACAGAGCAAAAACATGTGGTGACCAGTTATTTATAACAAAACTCAGATTTTTCTACTAGCGACCTTTAAATGCTTCGTAATCTGAATCAGATATTTAAAAATGTTTCTTTGCTGCTCATTCTAAATCTTTTTTTAAACAGATATTTATATTTAAGTGCAGAATTGTTATTATTTTCAATCCAGTTTTTATCACTAAATATGTTACCTCTTAATCCAACAAACCAGTTATAATAGTGAGTGTTTTTGATGTTTGTTTGGCTCAGCAGGTTTTTGTAGTTGGTCAGGGTTAGGGTTAGGGTTAGGGTTAGGGTTAGTGTCAGGGTTGTTTGATTTTGTTACGTCTTTAGTTTTTGAGTAGAAGCTGTGTCATGGCTCGGTTTGGACCTTTTTAAACCAAACTGAACCAGATAAATATGGAGCGTTTGATTGTTTTGAAGGAGACCAAATTCTGCTCGATATGTGTTATTTAGAGAAACAAACAGCTGTTTGAGCAGCTGGATGGCTGGGATGACGCTGGCATAAAGATGAGCTTTTTAAACCGCTGCCTCAGTTGAACGAAACATTTTTAAATACTCATGAGCGTCAGCATCACTCGTGTGTTTCCATAACCTAAAAAGTGTGAATATGTCTTCATCACAGAGGGATCTGGTGTCATATTTTCAGATGAGCGTTGCAGCAGCTGCTGATCTCTTTCAGGCTGGCGGGCCTAAACTCTCCCCTGCTGGGTCGAGGATGAAAGCAGATGCTCGGCTCCCTTTTTCTCCCACGTTTGTTTTTCTCTCCTTTGCTGCTTTCATGTAACCAAAATCCTCAGATTTCACATGGAGGTGCTCAGCAGTTTAGACCCGGAAGTCCTGCAGAAAGCACAGCTTCATTCAGTCAGGCTGCATTAAAGGGGAAACCACTACATGAGTTAACAGAAGCCACGAAGGCCAGACAGTGAAATCTTCATTGTGACCCCTGATTTAGTTTTAGATTTCAACAGTTTGGTGGCTGGATTGACACCCCCCCTTACGCAAAAGAGATCCCTCCTGCAAAGATGGAGGAGAGCAGGAGGACAGGGAGGAGGGGATAGGCTGAGGTGGAAGGTTTAACAGGCCGACACAGGAGGGCAGAAGTCAGCTGGCAGAAATAAAAGAAAGGAGGTCTAAATGCTTCAAGACGTCCCAAAATGTAACCAGCACATGTGAAACTCTTCATTCTAAAAGTATTACACATTTGATTTTTTGCTAAGTTTAGGTTGGAACAAACAAAATTTGCATTTTTACATCATTTACATCCAATTATCTTCCAGCAACAAGTTATTTAACCCAACTGGTGCAATGAGTTGCTTCTCCTTTCTTCAACAACCATGTGGAAAGACACATCTGGTGGTGGTGGAACAGGTGTTAGTCTGTGTGAGAAGGGTCACATCATTGGCGTGCATCAAGCAGAGAAAACATCTAAGGAGATGCAGAAACGACTAAATCTGGGTTCAGAACTGTCCAACGCATTATTAACAACTGGTGTGATGAGTCCAGATGGAGCCTGTTCCAGAGTGATGGGTGCATCAGGGTAAGAAGAGAGGCAGATGAAGTGATGCACCCATCATGCCTAGTGCCTACTGGACAAGCCTGTGGGGGCGGGGCTATGATCTGGGGTTGCTGCAGGTGGTCAGGTCTAGGTTCAGCAACAGGATGTGCTCCAAGAATGAGGTCAGCTGACTACCTGAATATCCTGAATGACCAGGTTATTCCATCTTCCCTGATGGCACGGCCATATTCCAAGATGACAATGCCAGGATTCATGGGGCTCAAATAGTGAAAGAGTGGCTCAGGGAGCACGAGACATCATTTCCACCACAGAGTCCAGACCTGAACCCCATTGAGAATCTTTGGGATGTGCTGGAGAAGGCTTTGTGCAGCGGTCAGACTCTACCATCATCAATGCAAGATCTTGGTGGAACATTAATGCAACACTGGATGGAAATAAATCTGGTGATGCTGCAGAAGCTGATGGAAACAACGCCACAGAGAATGTGTGATGCAATCAAAGCTAAAGGTGGTCCAACGAAACATTAGTGTGTGTGACCTTTTGTTTTGGCCAGGCTGCATATTTGAATTCTCAAATTCCAGAAGGGAAAGTTGCCGAATAAAAAAGATTACTTAACCGTGTGTACATGCTAGCTTAGCCCGTGTCATTTTCTGTTGGGAAAAATCAACCTTGGAAGCTGTTAGTGGAAAAGAAAGCAGTAATCTTTTTCAGAACGTTTCTGGACAATTTGTCAACTATCATGAAGGAATGTCAACAAATTAGATTCCTGCCGCGTAGCCAGTGGATGCTTCGGTATTAACGAGTATGAAGTCTGTGTTGACTTCAGGAACAATAAAACCTGACAGAATTTGGGTTTTGGTCTCAAACGCGTAGCTTATCATAGCCAGACGCCTTTGGTGGGTGTTGCTTAATACTTCATTCCTTTAGTTGCCAACTAATTTCATGAGTTCTCAGTGATGCGAACACATTTTTCTGGAGAATATTTGAAGTGCACTTATCTGATAAAGTGGCCTGAGAAACTGGGACACTTCCCACTTGTGAGCCAGTGATTTACACGTTGATGCAGTAATCCCTCCCTGGCCTGCTCAAATACATGCATGTGCATGGGTGTGTTTGGATCTTTCCATACGTAAAGAGCCGAGTATCCTGCCGTGATATTTTAGGGAGTACGAGTGGGATTCAGGGAGTGAAGTGAAGCCTCACTGGTCCAGCAGACAGAGCTAATGGAGCTGAGGGATGTTTGGAGGGTCGGGGGCAGAGGGGTCATCTCGTTTTAATTGTCTGAGGAGTCTGGCCGACTCTTTGCGACTGGAATGTTTGTGACCTCCTTTTCTGCTCCTTCGCACTCCCTCACTCAATGTGTCTCTCTTTGGTGTCAGACGGTCGAGCGGTTCGTGGGAAGATTCTTGGTCCAGATTGTCGAAATGAAGCCAAATATCACAAGAACTCAATCACACTATCAGCCCTTTTCTTCCTCTCACAGCTCTGTCTGATTACATTTTTGTCCAACTGGCCGACCCTTTTGACTCTGCTGTTCTCTGTACATGCACCATGTGTTGTAAAGCTGTAAATCACACATATTTACACGAACGAGGGACTGGTGGGATCACTTATTGTTTTATAAATAGATCATGTTTGGTACCCTCTGGAAACAAATCTTTGTTCCACGAGGCCTGAGCAGCATAACGTTAACTGTATTAGTTCTCAGACCTCTAGGTCCTTAGCTGCCAACCTCATGCTGCTCAGAGTCTTATTATCTTGTCCTACACACGCCTTCTTCATCTGACGGAGGAGATACAGATGGCAAGGGTCAAGTTTTGTTCACTGAGAAACTGTAAAACTTGTCTCTCTGAGTTTCACATGCACGTTGAAGAAAATCTTCAACCCCTACCGCTATCGTTAGCCGCAGAAAGAAAATAGACAGGAATATGATTGGGTCAGAAAAAGCTCGTCTCTACTAGGTCACTGAAAAAATTTGTGTTCATGACCCCGCCCACCTTGGCTGGGTCCGCCCACGGCTAGGAGAGAACTGTTAGCATTAGCAACTCTGCAGCATGTTGGAACAGACTTGTGTTATTTTTAGAGATAAAACATTAACGTTGCATTTTTTTTATTCCATATCCTCCTGAGACCCAGGAAAAAAAAGTTTTAATTCAAATCTTTTTTTTCAGGTAAATCAGGTGCTGGGAGAGTCAAAAACACATTGCAATGATATTTTCATTTTTACCTTGTTTAATTTTAATTTTACAACATGTGCACTACAGTGCACGTCAGGACTTCATTGATAACAAACGTAGCAGAATTCAATGGCTAATTGTAAATGTACTAAACTCCCCTGAAATTTGTAAACAGTTTGTCAAATCATAGACAACACATTTAAAATGAGTAAATTCATGGAAAAGTAGATTATGGGTCAAGTTAGAAGTAATTGATGTTTCACTAGCTGTAAGCCACTTTTGTAGAACACACTGAGGTTTTCATTTTCTAACTGTCGACTCATTTGTGAAACCTGAGGAAGCACTGGGATGTTTAGGAGACACAAAGGAACATGTTGCACTTCACACATCTCACACATGTTTTACTCTTGCACCCAGGCATTCGGCATCTGAAAGGGCTTGCACTGTTAACCATTTCAGGCAAGAGGATGGCACCATACTTTCTTATTGATGGCCAATTCATCAGGTCTCTGCACAATCATTTCTGATGACCTTCTTGGTTTCATGCTCAGGGTGTTGTCAGGAGTAAAGTGGCACTCCTTTGGGATCCTGTTCTTTTGAATGGTTCCTGTAGCAGCAAGACCCCTGGCATTAAGAGCATCAAGAAGACCAATAGTGGTAAAATATCGTTCAAAGTAGACTAAAGATCGTCTTAGAAGCGTCTCAGTAGACGTAGAAGAGCATTTCCAACGATTCCCATGTGTGGAACTTGAGCGAAGGAGTTCTTTTCAAAATCAAGTATTAATCCACTTGGACTTGCAAGAACAAACACCTTTAACCCTGTTGGATTTGGCTTCCCAGGCACAATCTTTTTACAAAACTTTTATTAATTTATGAATGACATGTAACCTACCTACCTACCTACCTACCTACCTACCTACCTGCCTGCCTGCCTGCCTACCCACACACATAAATACATACAGTACATACATACTTACATACATACATGCATGCATGTATGTACTGTATGCATACATACATGCATGTTTCGACCATCACTGTGGCCTTCTTCTGAGCTAGGCTGCTCATAAAAAGGCCACAGTGATGGTCGAAACGTCAGCATAAAAAGGCAAAAAAGATCTCCTAACTGTGTTTTAAAAAGAACGAAAAGTTAAAAGAATTAAAGAAAACATACACAGAATGAACGTACCGAAGATGGGCAAAAAACAGGTTGGGAAGGCCACACCCCCATACAAGTGACATCATTTTAAAGCTACAGCTGTCCTTTCTCAGAACTATAAGGATTTAGCTGAGTGGCATGTGTAGTGTGAGAATTATGATCAGAAAACAAATGAATTGCTGGGTCTCAGGAGTAAAGAAGAGCGAACAGACGCAGTGGAAGAGTTGCATTGCTGTTAGCCAATCAGAAGTGAGGCATTTGCATACGATGAATATTAATGAGTAAGACTCACAACCTTGTTGTCTGCCCCCACAGCCACCCACCCACTCCTCAGGAGCACCAGAGCTTTTTTCCACAGAAAACCAGTCATAAAGCATTCATTCATACTAGAGACCGCTGCAGATGTATTCAAAAAACGAGTGAAAGAAACTTTTGAACTAGATTTTTATATTTCACATTTAAATAGCTAACTTTTTAAATGTGACTACAAACAGAAGAATGATAATATTTTTTGTGGAAATTCAGTTTCACAAATCAGCTATCCGACTATAAAAATATTCTATCACTTTTTGGCAGAAGAAATATCTTTCAGTGTAAAATACTTGATGTTTCAAATCACAAATACCAAAATAAGGAATAAGTTGTTGTCGTTAGCACATTCACAGAAAGCATAGCTGATATGAAGCCATTATCTCAGATTCATTCATTGTTTAATCTGCTTTTTGCACCACATGAAGTAACCATCACTAGTAGGGATGTTCGATATTATCGGCCTGCCGTTAACATCAGCCGATATCAGCATTAAAATTTAATATCAGAAAATATCGGTTTTCAGTCTTTTAATAACACAACTTTTACACCATACACACGTAGACATCAAACTCTTCAGCTACTTCTGGTCTCTCTGAAAATACCATAATATAACAGATCTGAGGTAAAGCTTTTAACATGTTTTAGTTTGTTTGTCACATCGTGGGAAGTAGAAACTCGCCCTGTGTAGTGAACGTAAGCTGTCCTCACTGCATGTAGCTACATGTAGCTAGCAGCTAACAAACGACCAAAACTAAAACAAGGCTGGCTTTTCTTATCTGAAGCTCTTTATAAATGTTTAATCACCATAGCTGCAATATATAGAAAAATAAAAAAAATACATTACTGACTAATAAACACGTCTTAAACCTAATTTATACTTCTCCGTCAGCTCAAGTGTGGAGTTGCGCTAATTCATTGACGGAGACGTTTTCCCGTCACCTGGGGAGAGTTGAAAGCAATTCCACACCAGGACAACAGAGGGCGTAGCGCTTTTCTGGGGTATCCTGCCACCTTTACAGTAACATATCCAGATAGTGTATTTACTACTGTGTTTTTATTGTTTTAATGTATTTTAGAGACTTTTTAACACGGACCAATTTGTCCCTCATTCTCTTCCACCTCTTCATGCCATCACCACCACTAAACCCACGTTTCCCATCATTTCTGTCCGCGAATAAAATGCTTGCTGCGTATCTTTGTGCTCCTTCAGTCACGGATGAATAAACTTTCATATTTTAAGCGTTCTTCAATCTGCTCCGTGTCTGCCGCTAGATATCTTCAGTTCTTTATTGTTTGAGTTGGCAATGGCGGTGCTGTTGACGTATTTAAATGAAACGGCGTCCTGACCAATCACAGGCTTGCGCTCTACGTCGCTCTCGATGGACAGTTAAAAAGGAGATCGTGTCTCCGTCACCCTCTGTGGCCTGTTGGAGAGCCCTTGCGCCAACGCTAAAGGGCGCTGCGTGTCTCCGTACCGTAAATATGCAACTCTCCCTGTTACTAACTTAGATTGAAGTAGTTGTGCTTTTGCACAGAAAATGTTTAAAGTTCAAGCATGAATGAAAAGAGAAATGTGATGTTAGTGACCTAAAAGGTTTTAGTTTTTCTTTTCTTATGAGAGGGGGACACGACATGTATCACTATCGGTTTATATCGGTATCAGAAATTAAGAGTCAGACAATATCGGGATATCGGTAAAACGGCCAATATTGAGCATCCTTTATTATTACCATTTTTCATTCCGGGATTTTTTGCTGGTCAGGAGGAGTGAGGAGTGATTTTAAATGGCTGGTGTTAGGACTGTTCTTCCTACTCATAGGGTTAGGGTTAGGGTTAGGGTTAGGGTCCAACATGATGACCCGTGTTAGAAGGTGCTGCAAATCCTGACTCTTACCTTAGATGAACACTTTAGAAATGTAGTTATTCAGCTTCTTTTAGGCCCTAACATGGCTCTACATTTGTTTTAGTTTATTTTTTATTTCTGCTCAAAGAAAAGTTTTTCCTTGTGCAGCTTTATATTGAATAAACTGCAGCAGCATCTGAACAGAAAACCATAAACTCCTCCATGTTTGTCTTTGCAGACCCTGGATGCACGCACACACTCATCACATAATACCCTGATTGTGTCCAGGTCTGTCAGTGAGAGTTGAATTTAGATCCAGGCCCGCTGAGAGCTGTCTGTAGTCTATTGAGCGTGGCAGAGACAGCATCCCACCAGTCCACTTCAAACAACTCCAGTGGCTTGAAGAGAATGGAAACATTTGTTGGGTCACAGTACTGAAAGCTTGTCTTCCCTCTTTTTCACGTGGCCAAATGACTTCCTCATGTCGTCTGGTTTGTATTAGCCCTCCAGTAGATCCACCTCCATGCAGGCTTAAAACGTTAAACCTGGTTATCGCCACACAAACCATGACAAACACACACAGATGCTTCTCAATCACCAGTGATGCAGAGGCAGGGTGAAGAGCATGTAACAAACCGTTTACTGTGTTTGTTCCACACGCATGGAGACAAGCGTGCATAATTCATATAAACACCACAGGCCTGACATAGAACAACATGCGTGTGTGTCCGGTTAAACACACGTCCAGTGAAGTTTGACACCAGAGCGTAATTGGTGAAGAAACGCTGTGCCGAGGTGTTGGTGTGATGGATGAGGAGAGAACTGACGCAGCATTCAGAGCCTCTGCCTACGCCACAATGAGGCATTCACTCACCGCCGCTCCTATTCAGCTTCATCCTTATTAAAACAGCCTCGCCGGAGAGCCGGTATTTGCTTTTGGAGGGTGGGACTTTCTGAGGGAGTGCTCCAAATCCCTTTTTTAATTAAGAATCCCCACCGATATGAGTGTGTGTGCGTGCGTGCGTGTGTGTGTGTGTGTGTGTGTGCGTGTGTGTGTGTAACCTGAGGTAGGCTCCAGTGATAGTGGTGGTTTGTTTTCATTCTAAACTAGACCCAGAGTTTTGCACCTTAGATGACCCCAGTTTAACCACCTCTCTCTGACCTGTTCCTATAGGCTGGGGTGGCATTTATGGTAAAACCCTCAAACCTTCATCACATTTTACCGCAATATATAGGATCATTTTCAGGTTTCCTTAACTATTACTTTTTTCATGTAGTTGCATCCCAAAATAGGTTTTTACCAAATAAAAAAATAAATAACAGGTTAAGGAAGCTGCCTCATAAGTGGCAGACTTAGGTAGCTGTAAAGTCGTCGTCGTCATCCTCATCATCCCTAAAGCCTGGTTCACACTGTGCGTTTTAGGCCAGACAAACATTTTTTCTTGAAAGATCAGTGTGACGTCGATCTGTCAGGATTTTCTAATCCTAGAGTTTCACCTAGAGTCTATTTTCTATCAGAAGCGAATGCAGGAGATAGGTGGAGGAGACTAGTTTCATGTTCAGCAGGAAACACTCAGAGTGACCCTTTAGAATCAGAAATAATCACTAAAAATGGATTTTCAGTGAAGTTGACATTTGAATGAAGTTGAAAAAAGCTGAGCATGAATTGTAGGTCTATGGCATAGACTCTATGACATTGACTGTAAAAAGATATGGACGAACCCTCCGTCACCTCCAATGTGTCCTTTATCAACCCAGAAGCCTCCTGCCAGAAGGACATGCCTGAAACACTTCCCCTGGGAGGTGTCCTCTACGTTGTTCATTTTTCTTTCAGAACAGGTCGAGGTTTTTATTTACCTTTACTTGTTTCAACAGCGACTGCTGTCTTCCTCAGAGGTGTCACTTTGGTGTCCTCTAGTCTTTCTGACCAAATGCCCGACCCACCTAAGTTTGCTCCTTTTGATGCTGAGGAGCAGCAGCTCTATTCTGACTGCTTGTACTCATGATCTTGTTAGTTTGGGTCATTTTCTTCTCTCTCGTCAGCCTTAGCTCTGATAACTGTCTTATTAAAAGCTGTTATAGCAAATCTACAGAACAAGCTAGGTTTGGAACGCAAACGGAACACTCACTCCTCCCCTCGGGTATCTTCCCTGAGACGCCAGAACCGGAAACCCGCGATGCCAGAGGAAACGAGCTAGCGCTAAACACCAGTCTCCATTTTCTAGGTCCAAACGTCTTTTGTTGTCCGTGACTTCAAATGGTGTTTTTCTTTCTGGGACTCTGGTAGTTTGTCCTAAAGCTGAAGTGGTAGCAGCCGGCTGTTTCTCCTTCTCTGATGTTATTGAGCGGAGAAACTCTCACACCAGTGGTGTTCTGGTAGCCTAGTGAACTAGACCAATTCTTGCTTTGCAGAGTTTGGTCTAGGCACGCTTCATTGGAACCCTCGCAGCCCAAACCACTGCTGTGTCTATCCAATCACAACTCCCTATAGTTTTGGTTGGGCCAATCACAGCGCTCTATATCATGGGCCAATCACAGAGCGGGAGTAGCTGATGACGTCAGCGCTGCGGCCGCGAACCCAAGCAACATGGCGGCAACTCGGAAAACACGTTGGTTTGAAACGGCTTTGTCATCAACATTGGATTATTTAGACTCCAACGTGCGTAAGTCTGTCTGATATACTTAGCAGCTTCTTATTTTTATCAAACAAAGTAGTGCAATGTCCCAGTACACCTGATATTCACATGTTTTCATACAAAAACGACAGAAATCATTGAAGCTAGACGCCATTAAAGCCTCCCGCTTTTCCGTCGCTGTGATTACGTCATGTTGTTCGTCACTCTGATTGGTCCTAGCGCTATCCAATTGCGTGCTGACATTTTGAAAGACAACCGTAGATCCCGCCTCACGACTGAGGGCCGTCAATGGTTCGTGGCCAGACTATATATTCACATATATAGGATGGCTTGCCAGGCTAGTGTTCTGGTGCTGAATACGTGAGTGTGGAATGAGTGGAGGACCCAGGGAAGAGCGGCGGTTCAGTGAGACCTACAACTGGATAGTCCGATGGTTGGTTCTGGTCTGAAACGTGTTATTGGTGGAGGATTTTAGACAGATGAGAGAGAAAAATTGTATTTGTTTTTTTTAACCTCCACAATATATTATAGCTATGCTATGTTAGAATGTTGTTAAGAGGCATGAAGAAAATGTTTTACGCCAATTTGCTTTCCAAATTTGCAGCTTTAAGGATTTTAAGTCATCCTTCCTCTGTTTTTAGATCACTTCTAAATTGACGTTTAGAGTTTTCTGATGCATGTTTTCATTCAAACATCTGGATGTTTCCCAAATTGTTAAAAATATCTTTACTTTAGAAATCATCTGAAAAAGAGAAACATCCCTGTTTTCCTGTGGGTAACAGAAGCAGGAAAGTTTCTGTTGCAGAAGAAGACGTTGGTGTAAACATGATGTGAATGCTACAATAATAACTTTAGACGTTCACAGAAAACAGAAATAATGGGCTTCCTAAAACCTTCAAGAGCCTTGTACGGTGTTTCCATCTGAACCTTTTCCTGATAGAGATGATGAATTTTAGACTGGTTTATTTTTTCCCTTCCTCTATTCCTGGTGTCGTGTCCTTTCAATGTTCCTTTCTCCTTGCTTTCTCCATCCCACTTTCTTCTCCCAGATCTTAGTCAGCATCCTGTCGTACATTTCCACTGAAGCAAAAACTGACTCATGCACACCCGCCTTCACATGCAAGCGCCTAATCCAGCTGGATGGCTGCACATTTGTCTTGACGTTTTCTATAAAAAGAGTTGCCCACCGAACCCTGCAGTCCTCTCATTATGTCATTACAGACTCACGGGAGGCAGGCGGCTCGCCCGCCTTTACGTGTCTCGCTGGAACAAAGGAAGAACCGGAGGAGAAGCTGGAGACAGAAAGATGAAATATATGAGGGTGCTGCCTCAGAGTGAGAGGTGGCAAAGGGGAATCCATAAAACTCCCCACGGCTTCAGGCGCACTGAAATGTTTGTTTATGCCTGTGGCCCAGAGGGGAACGACGGCGGCCATGTTCAGCGGCTACATGAAAGAACCCGAGCGCTCTAATGAGATGTAATCATCATGTGCGTATGTTTGGTGATTGCAAGCCAGAGGGGAATGAATAAGCACATTTCACCCTCCCCTGCTTTCACTCGTTGTCTTTAGGAGTCTTTCGTGTTTTTACAGCAGAGTAGCTTCCCCTGTCACCCTCCAAACCAGCTCAACCTCTAAGTATAGACTTAGTCGTTTGGAGACTGTCACGATCCGTCATGCTGGTTTAGATCCTTAAGCGTTTGAGCTACAGTTTACGGTGACATGCAAAGAGATGGGAAGCTTGTGAAAGTCATATAAAAAACATGTTTGGGTGTGTGATTGTTATCGGCAAAGAGCTTTTATTTTGTATTTGATACAAACGTCTTTGGCTCAAAAGCTGTTTTTCACTCCTCAAACACTTTAGTGTTGTTCTTGATGTTCATTTCCTCTGGAAAGAGTCACAACTTTAGATTTTTTTAGGGTGTTTCCATGGTTACTGAAGTAGAATTTCAAGCGTTTAATGAGTTGGGGTTGTAATGGATGATTACACTAGTTTGATGCTAAGTCTCAGTGTTTGTGCTGTCAGTCTTTTTCCTTACTGAACCTCTACAGGTCACCCTTCCTGGACAGGGACTCAACTTTTAGATGTTTTTTTTGCTCGAGCCACTTAGTTCTGACTTCATCCATCTGACCCGATGCTCCATCATGCTGGAGAAGATGTTGTTCATCACCAAACTTCCCTTAACAGTAGTGAGGAGCTCCTCAGGGAGGGTGTTTAGGTACCATTCTTTAGCCATGTCTGTGTTCTGAGGCTAAGGCTAGGTTTTTGGTGGATATCTGGTGCATTTTTGTGGCAAAAATGGATTATTAAAAATCCATTAGATCACTCTTCAGAACAGTCTGGAGTTTCATAATAACTGAAACAGCAAACCTGTAATAATTAATGTTCTCAAACCTTCGGCCACAGCTGTAAGATTACTAATCAACCAATAAAAGTTTACCTATACATGTTGCACAGCATGTCAGTGGTGCTATTCATAAATAACTCAAATCTGTGGTAAAATGATTTAGATTCTAACCTAAATAAACTCTTGGAGTTCTACTTGAGTTGTGTTGGCAGTAGCCGAGTTTACGGCGTCTTCTCCAGATGTTATCACAACTGTGTTAAGTGGGAGGTTGATGCCAAATAAACCAAACAGTCGAGGGATCGCAGGAGTGTAGCCAGAAGGTTGGTGAACTGAATGCAATTCAATTCAATTCAGTTTATATGACGCCAAATCACGACGAGAGTCGTCTCAAAGCACTTCACAAAGTAAACATTCCATCCGAGTCTAGAATCGATTATGCATCCATTAATAAACCTGATCTGCTGTTCTGCACCCAGACCGTTTTTCTTTATGATGTTTGTTTGGAACACAGCTCTATCCTCATTAGGCTGGTGGGGAAAGCCTGTTAAACTCAACAGAGTGTCCGTCTACAGACCAATGAGAGGAAGACACAGGTTGGGAAAGCGTTGAGGGTCTAGCGTGTTAGCAGAGTTTGCTGTCATGTCAGAAAGTCCTGCGTCGGCGAACGGTGATGAGCTCTTTAATGGTCTGGAACTGGAAATATGACTGTTTGTATTTACAGACCATTTAGAGCTTTCCACTGGCGTTTACACTCTGTAACCAGAGAAAACACAGGTTTCTGCACACCTCTGAGAGCTCTACGCTTCACCAGGTCCGCGTGCACGTGAGCGCTTGCTGCCTCCAAATAACACAGGCCCCTCCCCTAATTTCTGCTGCAAACACAGGTGTGGAGACGAGGCCTCCCGCCCTCCACCCAAAACCCAGAGTCGCCATCCAGCACACAGCACCCTGTGTGTTCCTGCTTGAGGGAGCTGTGTGTGTGTGTGTGTGTGTGTGTGTGTGTGTGTGTGTGTGTGTGTGTGTGTGTGTGTGTGTGTGTGTGTGTGTGTGAGTGAGAGAGCGAGCATGTCCAGACCACACCCTTTGAAGTCAGCTGCGGAGTGTGTTGGGGTTTGGCAGCGGACACACAGTCCCTCCGATTGCTGGCTGGAAACCTAATACCCCACATCAGTCAGAGCTGCCACTCATACATTATTCATCACCCAGAAACACACACCTAAACACACACTTCCTCTTTTTTAGACTGTAAAAAGGGTCAAATAACGCGGGCGGTGCTGCCTAAACTCAGAGACAAAGGTGGAGTTGTTGTGTTTTTACTTGTTTATTTATTTCAGTCGTGAAATATGGCAAATATTCTTAATTCTTGGACATTCATAGCCACCATTTTCACAATTCTTCAATTGTCTGACCTGTGTTGCCTGAAAGTCTTGAATTTGGGTTAAAATTCCCCTTCAGCGAGCATAAGTAGTAAGACTTGATTAGAATTTGTTTTAAAGTTTGGCTTTTATTTTACTTTCAGACAGAAAATTCTCCAAATGTTTTCTTGTTAACTGGCAGTTTAACTTTGACAAATTTCATTTAGCCTCGTCCTGTTTCCAGAGAAGTCACAACACAGATTAGGCATCGATCCTGGAATGAAAACCAGCCTTGTTCACATTTGGGTTCAATCAAACTCGCTCAGACTTTTTACAAAGGACAAAGCAGAATAAAGTTCAGACTCAACAAACACAAGTACTTTGCAAGACATGCCAAACACCCGTGGCAACCATGAGGGGAAACACGACAAATCTCCGTTGTCACCTCCAACGCAACCGTAAAGATCTATATGCTGGGCTCTAGAAATGTAATGTAAACTTGCATGATTTAATTTTGTTACTGTATTAATACTAATGATAGAGGATGGAGTGGTGTGTCTAAAGTATATATACAAAAACTGCAGATTTAAGTATTTGTTCATTTATCGCAAGTAATATCGCAATATGAAGCACTGTTATCGCGTAGCGCAGGTTTTCCTAATATCGTGCAGCCCTAATCTCAGCTGATTCTGTTTACAAAAGTGAAACTTAAGCGCGTGTTTACTTTCATTTTCAAAATGGTTCCCGGCTGGAGCTCGGCATTAATTCATCACATGGTCATGACACCTCCCTCTGTTGCGCCAAGGCTTAATGTGCGTTTATAAGACCAGCGAAGCCGCAATATTACTATCAAGCGTGTTAGCGGCACGAATGCCACAAAATTCCCGCAACATGATACCGCCATGGCGCGTTCATAAGAAACACGTTGCAGTAATGTTGCGTTGATTTGCCAGCATGGTGTGTCTTATAAAAGAGGCTTTAGAGATAGGGTGAGAAGCTCGGTCATCCTGGAGGGGCTCGGAGTAGACCCGCTGCTCCTCCACATTGAGAGGAGCCAGTTGAGGTGGCTCGGGCATCTGGTTAGGATGCCTCCTGGACGCCTCCCTGGTGAGGTTTTCCGGGCACGTCCAACCGGGAGGAGACCTAAAGGAAGACCCAGGACACGCTGGAGGGACTATGTCTCTCGGCTGGCCTGGGAACGCCTTGGGATTCCCCCGGAGGAGCTGGCCCAAGTGGCTGGGGAGAGGGAAGTCTGGGCCTCCCTGCTTAGGCTGCTGCCCCCATGACCCGACTCCGGATAAACGGACGAGGATGGATGGATAATTGAGATGGGTGCTATAGGACAGCCTACAGGGAACTCTATCCACACTTCCTTGGATTTATTTGTGCTGTATGTCCACAAAACCTCTCTTCTCTGTTTTTATCCAGACTTCAGTTCTGATCTTCGCTGCTATAATTCTGTCTCAGATGTGAGACAGAAGCATCAGCATTATAAAAAACACCAGCAAACAGGAGCTGAGGGTTTTATGTGTGAATTATCTCTTGTAAACACCTCCCACAGCCAGAGTCTGGGACGCTACGTGTCCGTATCTCCAGACCGCTTGAATTAACTCCACAACATCTTTAATTGGACCCGAACATGTGAGGTTCCAACCGTAGACGTCTAACATCTGTTTGGCTCCGCTAGACAAAACCCTGCTTATTATATTTTCAAAGCTTGTTTATATTCATATGAAGTCACTGTTGAATTATTGATCAGGGAAAAAGTGTGAGGTTGGCACGCTGGTCTGTTTGTCACAGAGGAAGGGTGTTTCCCGCTAGAGCGGCGGACACATGCCAGGTCTGCTGCTTCGTCTGTCTGCGTCTTTTCCGTCTCACTCTCTCCACGTCTTCCTCAGTTTGAGTGTCAGGCCGCTGAAGCCAAATGGAAAGTGACCCCTGGCAGCCAGAGAGCTGAATTAAAAACACAGGGTCGCTGTCAGAGAAACATGCTGGCAGCAGCCTTTTAGCAAGGCTTTGGCCGGCTCTCCGGGCTGCATTTGATGATTTCTACCAAGTAGTTGAACAAGCCTTGGCAGCGTCACAGCCAGAGAGGTCTGGAGAGAAGGGAAAGCCGGAGCGTTTAGAGGCAGAAACAGGATTGATTTTGACAAACGAGCCTAGACGCCATTTTTTTAAACACCATAGAAACAAAGCATATTGTTAATGGGGGGATTTGACTGGTTCTCATGATTTTACACTGTTACAGTAGCCATGGGGCCCCTTGTTGGGGTGGGGAACAGTGTGTGTGTGTGTGTGTGTGTGTGTGTGTGTGTGTGTGTGTGTGTGTGTGTGTGTNTGGGGGGGGGGGCAGGACAGGATATGAGGAAACCTTCGAGCAGCTCGCTGGATATTTGTTCCTATTAACTTGGAACGTTTGTTTTAAACAGACTGAGCTGAGTTCAGGTCCAGCTTGAACTGTGAGACCATGTTCATACGTCTGTTTAACAAAGAAACAAAAACTTAGACGTCCCTCTTTTTTAACGTAAAGATGGTCGGTGCTCTGTATGGACGCCGGGGCTGAAGCAGCTCAGTGTCAGACCACCAGAGGTTACCAGATCCTCCTGAAGCCCCATCCCGCCCACTCAGCGCTTTCCTCTGGGCAGGGCATGGCTTACTCTGGTTAACACACACACACACACACACACTTAGAGTATAAATAAGCCAGATAAGCTGATTCATGTTAATATTTGTAGATTATTAAGAGATTACAGCTGTTTGAGAGCAGCCTGGCGAGCCATCCCATACATGTAATATATAGTCTGGCCACGACCCACTGAAACAACCCAGTTGTCTCTGGTCCCATATCATTGATCTCATATTTTAAAAACCAAGCAAGAGGAGAATATTCTAAATAATGAGCTGTTTTTATTTATCATATTTCTCCATGGTTGCCCTGACAACAACAGCAGCTGAGTGTTTGTTTACTCTCCGTGTGGACGGGTGCGTTTCAGTCCGTCCACCTGTTGCGTTCCAGCTCCTCCATTGTGCTAAAACAAATGTTGTGAATTATCCTGTCACGCGACCTCGCTGCATTTGCTGCCGACCCCATTCATCTCCATTAGGCTTCAATTATTAGGTATCATAGTAATTGCTGCATGAGAAATCCTGGCGAGTCGATCGGGTTCGGGTCGTAACTCACCACCGCTGTCCCCTCGCCCGAGTCCTGCCGGTCCACCCCGAGTCCAGCGAGGGCAGAGTGGAAAGGTTAAAGGGACGAGCGGTAAGGGATGGAGGGAGAGGTCGCGGCTCTGCTGAGAAACGCTGCCAGGGTCTACTCCCAGAATTCCTAACTCTCCGCTGACACGTTGAGAATCTTGGGAAAACGCGGCCTACAATTAATCATGATCAATGAAGTGGAACCAGGCTGCTTGAGACAGAGCTGACAAAGATTATTGATGTGTTCGTGTGGATGTTCGCCATGAAACGAGCTTTTCGTGCTGCGCTGATCCTCTCCTGTCGACTCCCTGGTTACAAAACTATAAACTAAACAGCAGAGCGGGTTCTTTTGGCTTTAACCAGCAGGTTTATACCCTGTTGGTTCATCAATAAAGACAAATAATAAAGTGTTCACCTTTAAAAGTGTAAATTAAGAAAGGTGACATCCTGAGTCTGTTCCAGAAACCACAAAGATTCAGATTTTAGTTTTTAACACTAGGAATATGTGCAGAATCTTAGAAAAGTAAAAAAGTGACAAACTGCACTAAACTTCACCTGAAAGCACCAAACCGAGAGCTGCAGGTTGCTCTGAGTTGTAGAAATACACCATTTGAGCAAAGAACACAGGCAAACAGCTGCAAAAGTCACACTATTTCCTATTTTTCTCTGTTAAAACACAAACATACAGTCAGTAAGGGTTAAATAAAGGGCTAACCACCATCATCACTGTAAAAGTACTCTTTGCTGGTTCTGTGAGCTCCTCGTTGTCGTGGCTTGAGTGGCGTGCAGACGCCTCCGGTGCATTTCAGAGTGCTGAAAGCACAGCAGTGAAACGTGACGGCTAACTGAGACTCACGTCTATCTGAGCATTAGCACCTCCACTTCTCCACAGAGAGGACTGATGACAAGTCGCCTGCAGCAAAGCACGCTGATGTTCAGCCATCACCTGAAAGCAGACAAACAGCCAGGAGCTTTTTTAAACTATCTTTGCTCATCGTCTCGTTTTTGCTTTTGTTTATTGACTTTTGGTATTTGGGCTTCAAGACACAGCTAAATATAACAAGACACAATCTGGCACCTAAAACTGATCTGATCTTTCATCAGGTCTTAGAAAGAGGTGGTCCGTAAGACCTGAGACAGCCGTTGTTAACTCACATCCTCACTGATGTTGAAGCAGGATTTTTACTATTTCACTCCTCCGGAGCATACAGGTGCGTGTAAACCCAATGCTAGGAGCAGACATCAGTAATCATCTTAGAGAAGCAACCATTGCTGTGCATCAATCACAATAAGAGGTAAACAGTTTTTCTGACAGCTGGCAGTTTTCGCCCTGAGGTCAGGCGAGTGCGACGCTCCGACCGATGAAGGCAGAATCATCGATGCAGGCTTTGGTTAGCAGGCTAAAGGTTAAAGTTCATGACAGGAAAATTAGATAAAGATAGAACAGTTATGGGTTTGTTTGCAGGAGGGAGCTTCTCTTCAAAGAACGTAGAAGCGCTACTCGAATTGTAAAGTTTACCCACAATGCACAGCAGCAGTTTGTACTAGCTGTGGGCACGGAGGTGGAGAGTGGGTGTGGACTTGTTTGGCAGCCACAGGACTCATCTGCTAGACACCTAGGCAGTAGGTAGTCAGTAGGGCAATAAGATGGCTTCAGTTGGTGAACCATCATAAAGAAAAACAGACTCGAGCTGCTCACAAACAGCAGAGCGTGCAGAAACACGAGGGTCTGTGTCAGTAGCTAAAAACACAGAAGACAGAGAATCATCACACAAGCTCTTAGAAGGTACCACACCAGGCCAAACAAGGATCTTATACAGAAAACGTTGGCTCCTCAGGTGCACCGTTCACACGATGTTCCTGCATTTTAGCAACATTTTCCCTAATCGATTTCAAAATGTTTTGTTTTTGCACATCTAAAGTTGTGTTTGACTCATTTTATGACTCTGTAAGGACCTGATGATTTATAAACTTTAGAACGAAGTGCAGACACGTTTTTAATCATCATATTGTTCATGTGTTCTGGTGCAGTTTGAAATCTCTTTATGTTTCACTACCAGCTCTCTGGGCCTCCCCTCTCATCCATACAGTAGAGCTGCCTGCATGCTGATGCAGATGTTCCTCACCAGGACCGTTTTCACTCGCTGGTTTCACACAGGACACACGAACGAAGCGTGTCCGGTGTGTTTGTTGCTCCCACGTGAATCCAGTCATCATGAATCACGGCTGAACGCTGGATTCTGGAATGTCGGGCGCCGAGAGTATAACGCAAACGACCATCTGTTCCTCTCCATGAGAGGATTTAGGGCTGGTGGAGGTAATAGCCTGCCTCCTCAGATGCTCCGTGGCCTTCTGTCTGATGGTGAGGACTGAGGCGAGAGCGTCAGAGGACAACAGGTCTGCCATTTGGTGCATGTGCTGACTTTATCCTGCCCCCTGAAGGAGCCCTAATAAGGTGAGGGTGACAGACTGAGCCTAGGGTCAAAGGCCACGCTCACATTTTTAAAGGGACAGTCATCACCACGCTGGAATTCCCTGACATTCACTTAGTGACGCTACAGAGGTCTGGACTGGCAGTGGAGCATGTGCTTCTGATAAACTGGTCAAAATTAAAATGGAATCTTTCATTTCTGAGCCATGACACCATATCCTCCCGCTGACATTCATCA
Organism: Aphyosemion australe; assembly: GCA_006937985.1. NCBI lineage: Eukaryota > Metazoa > Chordata > Actinopteri > Cyprinodontiformes > Nothobranchiidae > Aphyosemion > Aphyosemion australe. The sequence goes on along the minus strand of SSNS01000177.1, from coordinate 1,226,184 downwards.
GCGCGACATACTGTAAATTCCCACGTTCAGCCTCTCGTATCAAATGGTTCCTTTAACTGGTTCTGGAGAACGCAGCGGCTGTCAGAGAGGCTGGGTGGAGGTGGGAGGTGAAGGAAGGAGTGACCCTTCACAGCTGGTCAGGGACAGAGGTGTGTGTGTGTGTGTGTGTGTGTGTGAGTGAGTGAGTGTGTGTGTGTGTGCGTGTGTGTGAGTGTGTGTGTGTGTGCGTGTGTGTGTGCGTGTGTGTGTGTGTGAGTGAGTGAGTGTGTGTGTGTGTGTGTGTGTGAGTGATGCTACCAGCAGGATTTCTGGCCAGAGGTCGGGGTCATAAATCAGGGTCGGTAATCTCCGTGGTGATGAAGCTGGTGCCAGAGTCGTGAGGGCGGTATCAACCTGGAAGAGTAATGTTCCTGCAGACCGCTCTCAGACTAACCTTTGGACATTCCCACTAAGAGTTTATGATCACCGCGGGGGGGGGGCAGAAAGCTGTGTGGCATGTTCGGGGTCCAGTAGAGATGTGCTGTAGTGGATTTGTAACGTCGTTTAACTCCTTGCGATGGATGAAGGATGGAGTTTAACAGATGCCACGGTCCTGAAGCAGGAGGGTCCGTTTATGAGGTGATTGCGTGTCGTCAGCTGTTTTCTCAAAGTTCATTTTAACGACCTCCTCCCTGAAATCAAACATTTTTTACTTTCTCTGTTTATCTGCGGTTCTTCCTTTCTTCACCCTGCAGTTCTTTTTATTGTCCCCATTATTCTTCCGTCCCGTATGTCAGCACTCCCTCCTCCTCTCTGTCAGTGTCGAGGCCTCACACTCACTGACAGACGGAGAGCCAACGACTCCGGCTCTGTCACGGGGCCCAGTGGGCCATAGTGGCCCCGGTTCTCACACCGATGAGGTGATAAATGACTTAATGAGCTTCCTGACACACGGAGACGGGGGACTCTTCTTCATCACGTGCTTCTGCAGCGCCGGCTTGTAAACTACAGTCCAGTCTCACTAAGATAAACGTCTGAAGAAGACATGCATTTGCTGGTAAAGCGTTTAAATGTTAATGATCTATCAGCAATCAGAGCATTTTTATTGTCTAGGTCCAAGGCTGTAGTGGAATTAGATTTTAGATTTATTTCTGGGGCTTTTTTAGTGTCGGGAGTGAATCTCTTGAGATGATTTAATCCCCCACTACTCCCAATCTACAACAACAAATCTGCTGTTATTTAACCTTTTAAAACAGGAAATACTCATATTTATAATAAAATAAGTAAATCTAGTATCAAAACCTCAACTGTGTATGGTGTAATGTTAATGCTACAACCATTTAGCTGTAGCTATGTTTGTGTTGTAAAAGACTCTCAGCTACAAGCACATCATTTTCTTCTTCACTATCAGTGAACTTGACTGAGTTTTAGACATTTTTCTTCTCTTAGCCGTGGCAGCCATGATGAAGTGGATTTTCTCCATTGATCAACATTCAGTCATTACTTCCCTTCAGATCTCAGCCTATCCCTAACGTCTCTGATTCCATTTATTTGAGGAACTAATGTGTGTTGTTGAAGGGTTGATAGATCATAATACCATGGTTGTTTCCCAACTTAAAGCTCTGGAAGGCCTTTATTTAATCCTTCTTCTGAGTGATGATGCTCATTTTTAACATAGGACATTCTTACAATTTTATTTTTGCCTCAAATTGGTTCATTTGGAGGAACCAGTTCTCATCTTTTTAGCCTAAAACAGTGATCTTCCTAAGAGAAGGCAGAATCTTACATGTATGAGGCAATGAAATGGGGTCAGTGATATTCTGAATGCTTTTGAGGAACAGAAGTATTTGAACACCTTCCCACTTAGAAATCACGGAGGGGTCTGAAATTCACATTGTTGGTGCGTTCCCACTGTAAGATGCAGCATTTATAAACACATTTTATGATTTTTGAAGAATTTATTTGTATTGCACTGCTGCACATCAGTATTGGAACATTTGCAGTTGCAGAGGTCAAAGGTTCTGGACCAGATTTGCACACACTGCAGCAGGTATTTTGGCCCACTCCTCCACACAGATCTCCTCTAGATCTGTCAGGTTTCAGGGCTGTTGCTGAGCCCAGCCACGGCCCATCTTCAGTGCTCTGACTGAGGGAAGGAGGTTGTTGCTCATGGCCTCATACAGAGCCGTCGTGCTGTCCCCTTGGCAGAAAAGCACCCCCAAAGCATGATGTTTCCACCCCCATGCTTCAGTAGGGATGTTGTTCTTGGGATGCAACTCATCCTTGTTTTTCCTCCAAACAGGGCGAGTGGAGTTTAGACTAAAAAGTTGGTCTCATCTGACCACATGACGTTCTCCCACGCCTCCTCTGGATCATCCAGATGGTCGTTGGTGAACTTCAGACGGGCCTGGACAGTTGATCCATTTTCACCAAGATGCTTTGCAATCGCCCCGTAGCCCTTTCCGGCCTTGTGGAGCTCCACCATCTTGTCTCTGGTGTTCTGTTGACAGCTCTGTGGTCTTGCCCATGGTAGCAGCTGGAGTCTGGCTGACTGTGGGGTGGACAGGTGTCTTTAACAAGCTCAGACAGGTGCTACTCATTTAGATTAGTACGTGGAGTAGAGGTGGACTTTTAAAGGCAGAGTAACAGGTCTTTGAGCCAGAATTCTTGTTGATTGAGAGGTGATAAAATACTTCTGTGCAGCAGTGCAAAACAAATAAATTCATAAAAAAATCGAACAATGTGATTTCTTGATTTTTTTACATGCTGTCTCTCACAGTGGGAATTTGTCTAAAATGTGGATTTGAGACCCCTCTGTGATTTCTAAGTGGGAGAACTTGCAAAATCGCAGAGTGTTCAAATACTTCTGTTCCTCGCTGCACTGATGTGGTAAACAGGGATTACACCTAATGCAAGCAGCCAGTTCCAGTTCTCTTGTTTGATGGTTTTTGTTTATTGCTGCGTGTTCGTGTTGTGGTCTGGGAGCGTGCACAGAGCCTTACAGCATGGTGCACAGACATGCCAGAAATCATCTTCCACACGTTGTTTATGTGCATCTCGTTTTTGTTGAGGGATTTAGTGCAGATACGCTCGATTTGACCAACTGGTCCATCCCCACAGCCCCTCTTTATGGCCCAGTCTTCACCAGTGGAATGGGTCCTAGAAGGAGAAAGGGCCTGCTGTGTGAGGAGGGAGCTCCGATGGAGATGGAAGAAATGGAAGGGGAGGGGAAAAGAAGCAACCTGGGTGTTCCCTGAGAGTGGACCTCTCGGCTGTTATGCTTTCTAATTCCCCTCAGCACAGAACAGCAAGAAGGGAAAAGGGAAGAGGGCGGAGGATGAGGAGGATGAAGGAGTTATGTTTTCACACTAAAGCAGGGGAGAGAGGATGTAACTGTAGGACAGAATTTATCTCCTTCTGGGGCCTGAAGACCCAGAGGAGCACAAAAGATGCAGGAACCAGACTCCATCTTTGCATATTTAGTTTAAACGTTAATGTGTGGATCAGGCGTCTGAATCCATCCTGAATCCAAGCACCAGTCCACCCTGGGTTTGTTGAATCCTGATGAAAACAGAATAAATCCGTTTGAAAACTGCAATCATTCAGCGTTATGTTCCTATAAACCTGAAATTCTGTAGAAACTCACGTTTTTCTTCCAAAACAAATCCCGCTGACTAGATTTATTAGTTCTCTGCTGTATTATTTGATTGTGTGCAGAAATAGAAATAATCGTTAATATAATCAGATGATGGACGATGGAGAACGAGCTCCAGACTGTAACAGAAGTCCGAGGCTGCTGAAAACCTTTTCATCATGAACCTCCACCAGGCAGGGATAAAAGGAATTCCTGAATCCAGATCGATCGCCTCTAGTCTGGACCACCTCTCCAGATCCATCCTTTACTGTTGGAGTCATCACGTCAGCTCTGTTTCTGCTGCACATCTTCTAAATCAATATTATCATCTAGTTTGTCTGGATTCATAAAGATGCTTCAGGTGGGGGTCTGGAACAGATTTAGGTGTTTGGTTCAGGTCCCGTTCTGGGCATGCCCCCACCCCCCCGGCCCCTGCTGTCTGACCCTACCGCCCCGGTGTCCACGGCACACTGAGCTGGTCGCCCACAAACACCCCATCATCTGGTTTGACTTGTCCATCCTGCTGCTTCCCTAAGGCCACAGGAAGTAGCCAGGCCCATTTCCTCGGGGGGGTTAACAGGTGCAACAGTGTTTGTTTGAACTTCTATCCATTACCACCGAGTAATGGTAATAATAAACATGACAAGGCCAGGTGGGGAGCTAGCTTGCTTTCTTTCTAGCTGACTGACCTTTGTCTCATATCCAGTTAAAAGTTCTGCAAGTTGAAGTTGCTCTCTTCTCCCAAACCCACGTTTGTGTCTGACTCTACCTGCAGCTCGTTTCTTCTGTGACATAATCTTATCTTTTCCATGCATTAAAGGAACACTTTGCAACTTTTTCATAATTTTAAATCATTTTCTTGAGCCAGTTTGTGCTAAAATGACCCTTTACAGGGTTAATGAAAGGCCACCCAGGCCCTGTCGCCCCCTGTGGCCAGAATATTCCACTTGCAACTTCACAGTTGCCAGTCCAGTCTGCTGGGTCTTAGAAAAATTCAGCTTGACCTACCTGGTGCTGCAGTCTGCTTCCAGCATGTTTTAGATCATGAACACAGCTGATTAGTTTGATTTAGTGATGAACCGCTCCTGTAGACACTAATGAAGGCTGAGGAGACATTTCAGCTGTTAGATTAAGGTGTTAAAAAGACCAACGCACAGCCAGGAGAGAAGTTTTACTTTTGCTTTCACCAACGGACACTAGGGGGTGCTAAAAACAAGCCAACTGACTAGTGTCCCTTTAAATCACAGACAAGTGCAGTTTATGAATTAAAGTCCAACACGAGACAACATTTAATTTTCCCTTTTGTAAATAAAACCTGAAACTTGATGTGATTCATCTGCAGAATTGAAAACTTTGAACATTTTGGAACATTGGAAGTTTGGGATCTTCGTCGTGGTCCTGATGAGCGTTCGTCTCCAGCTGCAGAGATGTGTAAAAGAACCAAACATCACATTGCCTCCAGATGTTCAGTGGTTTTGATGCAGAAATATAAACTGATAGAAAGCTCTGGGCTGCTGTTGCTCAGCATCCAGATGTGTCCAGATTCAGTGTGAAAGACAAAATAATTTGCCTGTTGGCACCACAGAGCTGTTCCCCGTGTCTGCCAAAGCCCCTCTCCCTAAATTGGTTGCCATTTTCCAGCGCTGCTATTAGAGCAGGTAGATCTGCCATCTTGTTCTCATATTACCTAGAATCCCCTTTAAGTGAGTCGTCAGATTGGGAAATAGCAGGAGAGAGGCAGTTTAATGGCATACAAGGTTGTCTTGGTGGGTCAGAGGTGGAAGGTCAAATGTTGCCATAATCCCAGGCTCCAGGTTCAGCCCCGTAAATAAGAGCTCAGCAGCTGGGAGAAAAGGAGGGGGGTAATTGATTTGAAGGGAAAGGGTATATTTCACCTGAGGAGGAAACAAAGCTGACAACCATCCAACCAGTTTATGACCGTACTTGGATTAGCACCTCTGGAGGGGGAGGAGATTTTCACCACATAGAAAGAAGAACTTCAGAACACCGAGGTGGCGGATTGGGACGGATTTCACAGAAGATGCTACTTTGGATTCAGTTTGCATCTCCTGTGGATTCGTTCCTGGTGGTAAGATGAGACGGAGCTGGAAAAACAAAGTTTAGGTGGAGTTACTTCAGGTTCGCTCTGCGCGTGGAGGAGAGTGCTGTATGAAAGAGAGGAAGGTGTGTGTGTGTGTGTGTGTGTGTGTGTGTGTGTGTGTGTGTGTGTGTGTGTGTGTGTGTGTGTGTGTGTGTGTGTGAGTGCATGTGTGTGTGTTTTGTGCATGCATGCATGCATGCATGCATGATGTGTGTGTGTGTGTGTGAGCGTGTGTGTGTGTGTGTGTGTGTGTGTGTGTGTGTGTGTGTGTGTGTGTGTGTGTGTGTGTGTGTGTGTGTGTGTGTGTGTGTGTGTGTGTGTTTGTGTGTGAGTGCATGTGTGGGTGTGTGTTTTGTATATGTATGAGTGCATGTGTGTGTGTGTGTTTTGTATGTGCATGAGTGCATGTGTGTGTGTTTTGTGCATGCATGCATGCATGCATGCATGAGTGTGTGTGTGTGTGTGTGAGCGTGTGTGTGCATGAGTGCATGTGTGTGTGTGTTTTGTGCATGCATGCATGAGTGTGTGTGTGTGTGTGAGCGTGTGTGTGTGTGTGCATGAGTGCGTGTGTGTGTGTATAACCGGACAGTTTGTGCATAATTCCGTTTCTGCCTGGTCTAATCCCAGCCCTCGCTGTCGGACAACAGACATCGTGCAGATAAGGCCGCATTCCTGCTCTTGTTTTTATTGATAAACATGTTTTGATTGGCAGAACAATATCGCAGACATAGCGAGACCTGCAGGATATCAGGAGCAAGCGAGCAAGTGACTGTTTCCTGTATAGACAGGAAGTGAGGGCTTTTATGAGGGCAGTGCATTGATTTCCTAGCATACCAGGTCAGGGAGTGCAGAGAAAAGAGCCACTTCCTGTTCAGAAGAATGCCATACTAGCTATCTGACTCTCTACAGTTTCACTCTGTTTATGGGATGTTGCTCTGAGCTGCATTTCTGTGGATGTGAACTCTCACCTAAGAGAGCCGGTATGTGCTGCTGCAGGTACCTCTGGACAGGAATACGACCAGTTAGAATGAGTATAAACTGACTATAAGGACAATCTTTATGTTTTCATAGTAACCCATGATGCCTCCATGTAGGACTTGACTGAAAAACCTCCAGAGGGAGGCGACCATGAGGCATCAGAATCACAAAGCTGTGCCACCTCAGCTGATGCTTTTGATGAGGAGGAGCAGTGTCTCTACATGGATCTTATTCCTGTGCTCCTGGCTGGAGGAAGACGTTGGTCACAGCAGCAGTCAGGCTGCACAGATGCATGAAGTTTGGTTTGGTTCCACTGATCAGCTGTTGGTCATCAATTCAAATATTTAAATATAAAATCACCACCTTCTACTTTTCTCGTTAGGATCGCAGCTTAGTTTGTTTCTGTGTGTAAATGTATTTATCATCAAGTTGTGTCATTTACTGTTGACTATAATTTTGACTCCTCAGTTGCATAAAACCCCCAGATGTTAGGTGAACATCATTTATATTCCTGCGTGGCTGATTTTTATTCATCCATATTCGGTTCAGTTTTCATTGCTTTACCTTCAGTGTATCAGACAGAATGGGGATTTCAATATACAATTATTTTGCAGCCTTATTTTATTAGTTCTGACTAGTTTTAGATCTTTCTGTGTCCCTTCATTATTACAGTAAAACCCAGACAGGCAGCTTTATTTATACAGCACGTTTCAGACACAGAAGCAATTCAGGTGCAAGATCAGCAAAACCGTTCAAATCAACATGACAACATAAAGCAGCAGAGTTTAAAATACACAAATAAAATTAGATGTAAGAAACAAAAGAAAAGTTAACGACTGAGCAGTTACAGTGCAGAAGGTGCAGCATAAGAAATCACTGCAAGGCTGATGAGTCGGAGCACATTTGAGGTAGTGGCTAAAAGCAGCTTCACAGGTGTTTTATTAGATTAAAAATCCAGGTAATTTGAGTCCTAACAGCTTCAGACTGTTAGGACATCTTGTTGTTGTTGTTGTTGTTGTTGTTTAGAGACTCGACTCCTCTCCGATAAGCAGTGAGTAAAGTTTCAGAGTCGGTGATGAGATGGAAGCTGCATTCCTCTACATTAGGACGTCCTGTACTGGGTTTGTTCCCTCGAGGCCTCCTCCATCCTTCCTTTCCTTTCCCCTCCTCCCTCCTCCCTGTCCTTTTACCTCATCCTCCTCTCTTTCCTCCCTCGCCCTCGTATCGTTTTAGATTTCCTAACACCTCAAGTCTTGTCCCTCCTGTCTTCCTCTCTATCCTGCTCTCCCTCACCTTCTTATCTGTCTGCATCTTTCCCTCCCTCCATCTTCCTGTCTCTCCGCCCATGGTTCAGGTCTCGAACCCATGTCCTCCTCCTCCTCCTCCTCCATGATAGCCGGTGGTCTCTGGCAGTGTGTCCCTGAAGAATTGATGTACTCTCCTCCTCTGCATTCAGCAGGAATAGCTGGCTGACGCAATTCTCCAGACTACCTCAGGGATGGAGGAGGGCCAAAATAAGAAAAGAGGAGGAGCAACCCCTCCACCCCACCCTCGTGCATTAGTGTGTATTTACATGAGCAAATCAATTAAAGCTAATAAAACTCTGCCTGCATCGTCTGCTGGGCTTGGTTCCAGCGAGGCCACAGCACATCACTCCTGAAAATCACTCTGGATGTGCTGATTAGATGTTTACATTCTCTGAGCTTTTCACAGTCCCACTCCCATCTGCACCCCTGCAGGTCAGGGGTGGGGGGTCAGAGGTGAAAGGCGAGGTTTCGGGCTGCTCCTCCAGGAGAAGCGTAGCTGGTGTTGGAGGTCCCCTCATCCAGCCCCTCGGCTCAGTCTGAGAGGAGAGGAGCCTCCTCCAACATCTGGCTGCCCCCAGAACGCTCATTTGGAGGGAAAACAAGAATGTTTTCATTTCCCAGGAGAGAAGAAGAACCACAGAGTTAAAACACAGAGAGGCATCACAGGCCTCAGATGGCGAGGAGTCCCTCGTCTCTCTCTGCTCTTACCCTCTCACCAGCTGGTGTTTGTTTTATTTCTCCAGTTATGACCATTTTACCTCAAACCCCGCCCACTTTTACAGCTAACGCTTCATTTCTACTGTTCAGACTGAAACCAGACTGGTACCAGTCAGACACGACGGTACTGAACTGTCATCTTTGCTACTGCTCTTTTACAATAATAATAATAACAATAATAACAATAATAATAACAATAACAATAATAACAATAATGATAACAATAATAATAATAATAATAATAACAATAATAATAATAATTACATATACAATAATAATAACAATAACAATAATAATAACAATAATAATAACAATACCAAAAATAACAATAATAACAATAATAATAACAATAATAATAATAATAACAATAATAATAATAATTACATATACAATAATTGTATTTGTTCATTTATATCTTTGTATTTTAAAATGTACTTTTTTGTGAGTTTTTTCCAAATTTGTTTCTATAAAATCTAAAATAATTAAAAATAAATAAATAAAAAAACCACAGATCTTGAAACTGAATTTTCTGAGGAGGTGTAGAAGTTTGTTCATGGGAATATTTTGGAGCGTTCCTCCGGAAGCACACCGGTGAGGTCGGACACTAAAAAGGTCTGACTTGTGGACTTCCTTCTGATCCATCTAAACGTGTCCTGTTGGGTCCAGATGGACAGGTGGGGTTGGGTTACAGCTTAAGGCCTCCAGTCAGTTACCTTTGGCAGGACGTGGCTGTTTTTTGTTACATAAATAAAAGCATACATGCTTTATTCTAGATAACATTTATGATTTCCTTTAAATGTTTAGCAACAAGCACCAAGTGTGTGTGGAGAAAATACACACACACACACACACACACACACACACACACACACACACACACACACACACACACACACACACACACACATACACGAGTAAAAGCTATTCTTTTATTTACATGCTGCTTATTGACTTATCCTTCTCCTTCATAGACATGTTCAGCCTTTCTGATGATCCTAAAACACACACACACACACACACACACACACACACACACACACACACACACACAGCTGTGCTCTATTACAGCAACATACAGTAGCTGTGCCTCCACCCCTCGCCTGCAGCCCTCTCTCTAACTGTTATTGGAAATGTAGCGCTGCTACGGGAGCAGGATTTTGGTGGATTTATACGACACAGGTGCACGCTCTGGAAAGCATTTATGGAAGCACACACACACACACACACACGTGTGAGTGAACCATCCAGCGAAGACTGGATCTAATGTCAGACACTTAACGTCTACACCACTCACGAGTCACAACACTTTTCAGACTCAGACACGCGTCTGAACCGCGTGGAGCTCCATCCAAACCAGACTGAGCGGATCGCCCGGCCCGGAGAACCTCATCTGATTCTGATTTCTGGCTTCACAGATTGAATATGACAAAAATGTCTTTAATTTTAACTTCATATATTTTGCTGCTTGCCCCTGATGTCTAGATCGCTCCCTTTTGTTCTGGGAATATGCCAGGCATTTCCTGCTACAATATTCCAGTTTTCCAATAAGGACTTGGCTGAAAGTATGCGCTGGGCCGGGTTGTCTTTCTCCGTGGTGCTTTGTAAGGGCCTAATGAAGGCAGGAATACGGGGAAAATGTTCTCCCTCTGGGAAAAATGCAGACATTCCAAAGAGGGAAAGGTTAAGGGCCTAAACGGTGATTTGTGCTTAGAATTCCTATTATGTGGACTAAAGTCCACTTACACATCCTGAAGATGTTCCTGATTTCTGTTACAAAAGAAATCAGACCTGATTATCTTCTGGGATGGTTGTTCTCACTGGAAGAATAATACAGAGTTCATGATCCGTCCATCACTTCTTGGACATAATTAGGATCCCAAACTGAGTAATGGGAATGTTCTGACCCAAAGAGAGGACTGCAGACATGTGTGTCTTGTCAGCCCGTCCTTTCTGATGTTCATCTAACTATATTGGAAGGGTGGAGGTCAACGGGGGGCTCCCGGTGCACCACCTGGTCCTGATTTAGCCTGTTAGGGATGACCCCCTCCCCAAAAATCAGGCAACAAAGATCCTGGAAAACTGCAAATTCTTTATAGCAGAGTGGTAGAAGACTCCTGAACATGGAACAGATCTGTAAAATGTTCAGTAATCGGATTTTTAAGTGTCTTTTGGATGAATACAAACCGGATAAATGTGGAAAATTCGGATGTGAAGAATCATGGCATCCCACAAAGTTGTGAGATTGTTTTGTATTTGCTGCTTGGAATATTAGGACGTGTAAAAAATAAAACTTTTCAAGCCGTGCATCAGTAAGCCCATTCCATTGGATGGTTGGATGGAATTTCCCCAATTTCCCGTAGAGTTCCTTAAGTTGCTTGGTCCACGTGTTTAGTGTCTCTAAGGAAAGGAATTCTGTTGCTTTAAACCAAAATTTCAGTCATTGTTGGTTAGACACAAATTCAGGATCACATGTAAGTGGTGTTACAGGCCGGGTCACATTATTACTAACAGTTGTCAACTTCTCCCAATTTAATCCTAAAAGATTTGATTGTGTCTCAGTTTTTTTGCAGTTTGGTCTCAAACCACTCCCAAAGTATTTTTGTGTTTCTCCCACTTTGGAATGAAAAGTATTTGAGACAGATTCCAGAAGCCCATCACAGCTGTGGTTATTCCGAGGTTCGTGAACACGTAGACTCGGTGACTTACGTCCTTGTGAGAGTTTTGAGACATTTTAGAGACTCGCTCCCAAATTCTGTCGTAAACAGTCACAGCTTGGTTCAGAACTCCCTAGCTACTCCAAATTAGATGTGAATTCTTCCGTTATGATTTAACTCCGGGATCCCATTCCATCTTCAGAATGATAGTCTTCTGATATTTTATCATGAAATATATTTTTATTTATTAGGAGCAAATTAAAACAAGATGCCGTTTAGGGTGACATGCAGAGGAAATAAAATCTAAATAATGTTAATGGATACAAAGCTTAGTGTATACTAAATAAATCCTAAAGTCTGCAGGGAAATAAATAAACATCTGAGAAATTAAAGAAGGCCCAAACCAGTAAAGTTTGTAGGGATGTGTGTTGGTAAAATTCTGGCGATACGATACATTCAGCCAGACGATATTAGCAATTTTTTTAGACTGAATTTATTTTTGGAAAATTCTATAAACAGTCCAAACTGATATGTAACATATTTACCATGAGGTAAATCATAATAATAATAATAATAATAATAATAATAATAATAATAATAGAGGGATTTACATTTCAATGGTGGAAACAAAACCCAGTGCTCTTTAAGTAAAAAATAAATGGAGTAATTAACATCTGCGTTATCAGAAGTCATTTCAAAATAAACAAAAAAGGCCGTCTCACAAAGATATTTCAATTAAATATTAAGTCTTTTGCTGCATGTAAATTATTCCAAAACTTCGATACACAGCTTTTGAATATTGATATAATATCGCAGGAAAAAATATCACGATATATTGCCTCATCAATATTTTCTTACATCCCTAAAAGTTTGCATTATTTATTTAGTTTTTGGGTAGTAGCAAACACACGGCTGAAGGGTCCTAACAGACGTGAAGTGTTACCTGTTAAAGGTAAAAGTGGAAGTGAGCATCAGAGTCAGAGCTTTTCAAAATAAACAAAGATAATAGAAGAGGAAGTTCTGATTATTTAGCAGCAACAATTATTGACTAAACATCGTTAAATCCTGCAGGTAAGTCACTCAGTGCGTTTACATGGGCAGTATCAACATCTAAGTCGATCCTGGTCGAACTTATGATAATAAGCTGCGAGTCTTTATCCTCGTTTACATGCGCTTTAGAAAACCGACCTCGCAAATGAAGTTCGTTCCACTCCGGTACAGTAGGGGGCGACATGCGCCGTTTCATGTCGGGCATTGTTCCGGTTAGCTTGTAGCAACACAAATAGTAAACAAACGCTGGCGGGAGTAAATGAGACGGAATTGAAACAGGAAATACACCGTGGATGAAAGAATGGACAACAACAATGCTGCAGCACAGCTTATTGGTTCGTACTGCGCTGTTAGATGTCGTTACGCGTGGTACGTTGTGGCGGTGATATTATCAGACGAGCGCTACTCTGGTCGCGTCACTTCCGGAACGCGAGCGTCTACTCGGTTCAGCTCGGCTGACCCGTTTACATGCAGAAGGAAGTCAGATAACTACCGCATTATCTGGGTGCTTCAGCCCGACTAGAAGAAGTTCACTTTCAGCCAGACTAACGCGTTTACATGCATTTAAAAAAACCGATGTTAGTCTTTTTAGGGCAAAAGTTCGGTTTTCTGATGTGCATGTAAACGCACTGACTATGTGACTTGTGTTTATTTATATGTCAACACGGAGGTGTCGCTTGCTTCTGTCTGATAGATGTTTGAGTTTGTTTGGGTTTCTCAGTAATTGCTCCGTCAATTGTGCCAAGTCTGAACAATGGAGGTGGAAACAACTCAACCTGTTTGTCTTGTTTTAGTGTCTGAACAGGAAAAGGTACCAGAATCATACACATACGCTCCGGTATTTGATGTTCTGTAATAAACCGGACCTCCCAGTGAGCAGTAATCAGAACTTCAAGGCTATTTTTACGTTTAGCTCTCATTTAATCCTGATTATGTCTGATTAGATCAGGCCCAGGCAGCAGATTTGGTTTGGTTTTTATACGTCTAAAAGGATCAAACGGGATTGAAGAACTTGACGTTTGAGGTCTGGACGTCTAGACCTTTTTTCATCTTGGTTGAGTTTTTAAATTTGAATATAACATGTTGACACGACCCGTAACAAATGTAAAAAAAGCATTCTGGGACGTTTAAACGAGGACATCTGAGGTTCTAAAAGAACCGAACTTTAAACTGCAGCTTAGTTAACTCAGGCTTGTTGTGGTTTAAAACTTCTGCACTTTTCACTTCAGACTGAGGAAGCTCTGTGGACACCACACCTTCGTGATGTCATCACCAGGTGTTTGTCATTTCTTGTATCGGTAAATGCTTGGTTAGCATGTTTCTTTTGTTTTAGCAGCTCTGTGGGTGTGGGTGGAGTCAGCGAAGGTCAGAGGGACACACTGTAGATGCCTATCAGCGTGGACTAATCACTACCAGCTGCTCTTACGGCCACTCGCTTTATTTGTTGAGGCTGTTGGAATTTTAGCAATTAGCTTCTCTTAAATTTTACACACACGGCCCCTCGTGTTCGTCACATAAACTGTTGCTCTGAAAGACGACCGGGTCCAGTTCTGGGCTTTTTTACAGAGCCTGAGGCTTTTTACTGCCTCTGAGCTCAGCTCGCTCACGCCGGTGGTCCACTAGCCTGGGAAACAAACTCAGACCCTCAGAGGGGAAAGATGAGGTTTCCTTTTGTTGAAACGATCTCTGCTCATTTTTATTTTTGGTAGAAAGTAAAGCAGCTGATTGTGAGAGCTTGTTTGATTTGGCATGGATTCTTTTTTTTTCATAATTAAATTTTAACGAGATTTGAAGTCAGCTTTGTCAGGAAGCCAGTCGGTGTTTCACCTCCCACCTGAAGGATCCAGATCTGGGGAGATGCTCGTTTCTCCTCTTTTGACCTTTTTAGTTTCACTTTTCTGTTTATAGAGAACAAAAACAGGTTTTATAGAATGTGGAACAAGTAAATATCATTTTGTTTATTCCACTGATAAAGAACAAGAAGAATAAATAACAAAACAGTAAAAAGAAAAAATTACAAAGAAATTAATTTAATTTTTTTTAAAATTATTAAAAAATATTGTAAAAAGTGTGAAAAGTAAAAATTGATTTAAAAAAGTGTGGGAAAAAGGGTGATCAGTGGATCCCGGCAAAGGCAGAAATGGTAGAAAGAGCAGAATGAAGAGAAGGTAGTGATGAATAAAATGGTTTTTATAACAAGGCTGCATCTTTGTGTGTGGAGTTAGCACCTTCTCCTCATGCATGCACGGGTTCTCTCTGCCAGGACAAAAACTGCATGTCAGGCTGACTGGAGCCTTTAAACCGTCCGCTAGGTGCATGTGACTGGCTGTTTGTCTCTGGGTGTCCCTGTATAAAAAATTATAATGTATATATATTTATGTATACACACACACATATATATATATATATTTATGTATGTATATATATATATGTATATATATGCATATATATATATGTATATATATATATATGTGTGTGTGCTTGTGTGTGTGTGTGTGTGTGTGTGTGTGTGTGTGTGTGTGTGTGTGTGTGTGTGTGTGTGGTGTGTGTGTGTGTGTGTACGTGTGCGTGCACTTGCGTGTGTGTGTGTGTGCGTGTGTGTGTGTGTGTGTGTGTGTGTGTGTGTGTGTGTGTGTGTGTGTGTGTGTGTGTGTGTGTGTGTGTGTGTGTATGCGTGCGTGCGTGCGTGCGTGCGTGCGTGCGTGCGCGTGCGCGCGTGCGTGTGCGTGTGTGTGTGTGTGTGTGTGTGTGTGTGTGTGTGTGTGTCTTGCTGAATGGAATTGTGCCTGAGGGAAATTCAGAACACTGCTGTCATTTTCTCCACGTTCCTCTCGCTGCCAGCAGATTCCGGCGTACAGAAAGTTCTTTTGTTTCCCGTAAACGTCCTGCTTCGTTGCTTCCTCGGCGAGGTGCGCTGCTGAGCTCGGGCCCTCGTGCAGCAGGACGTTGAGCAGAACACGTTAAAGACAGAAAAATGAATTAGAATGATTTTTCTCTCCATCCTACATTCTTCAGGTCACCCTGGATTTGTTGTTCAGAGGGCTTTAGCAGGGATGAATTGTTTTGGAGTGTGTGATCATATTTATAAGCTGTGTGTGTGTTTGTGCATTCAGATGCACATTAATGCACGCTCATACAGCTGAAGCCCTGGAAACCCCAGGACTACCGATCAGATGAAATGTGACGTGGTTCCACTGATTTATGCAGAGATTCAGAGAGTTCCAAGGCTCCTCTGTGAGGGAACAATGAGCTCTCGGTGTGCACGCTCCCTCATGACCACCCACATCTGCTGCCCGTCAGCTCACCTTTCTGGAAGTTTAAAATCCAGTTTTTTGAGCCGGTTCCCCAACGCTAACCACGATCCGAGCAGGAAGTCAGAGTCCCAGTTGGTCAGCCTGGCTCCAGAATTCAGCTAGCTCATTTAAATACCAACAGGAGCCATGTGTGGAGACTGCAGGGCTTCAGCGTTTAGTCTCCCAAAAACCTGAAAGATAATCGATCTTAAGCGGCTGTGGGTTTTACTGCACTCAGATGCAGCAGAAGTAAAAATAAAACATTGATTCGTTTTTTCTCCTGATTCCATCACTTTGACTCAAATGCTTTCACTTTTAATTTCCAGCTCAATCCCTCTTGAGGGTTAGGGTTATCATCCCGGGAGAGGAAACCTTCCTGTAGCGACTCCCTCTGCAGCTCCACAGGAAGAGCAGGAGCAGCGGTGTTCAGGCAGAGTTAGCACCCCCCCAGGAACCATCACCAGGATGGATTCACTCCGTTTGGCTGGAGGCGACGTGGGGAAGGGAAGTGTTTAATGAGAAATGAATCGAGCTGCAGAACGTTTGGGATTGGAACGGAAAACATTTGATTCATTTCTTTTTGTACCCTTCTGAAGAATCAGTCAGATAAAACGAGGAATTTGCCAAATCATCACCCCACTCACCGGATTGTTTGTTCCAGAAAACTGGAAAGTGAAAGTTACCTAAAGGGATGTTCCACCCAAAAGTAAAATTTTGTCTTTTGACATAATTCCCAGAGTTAGATAAGTGGGAAACAACAATTTGTAACCAGCCCAGTCATTCTCCTGACCCGGCTGTACTCCTTTAGCTTTAGCTTAGCATAAAACAATGTAAGTGAATGGGTTCAACTAGCATTGTGAGCAAAAAAGTCCTTAAAATCACTCAGCAGTAACCCTAATTGGTGACTAAATAATCACACTGACTGCAGGTGAAAATAATTAGTAACATAAAGGAGTCACAGGCGTGTGTGTGTGTGTGTGTGTGTGTGTGTGTGTGTGTGTGTGTGTGTGTGTGTGTGTGTGTGTGTGTGTGTGTGTGTGTGTGTGTGTGTGTGTGTGTGTGTGTGTGTGTGTGTGTGTGTGTGCGTGTGTGCGTGCACTTGCGTGTGTGTGTGTGTGCGTGCGTGTGTGTGTGTGTGTGTGTGTGTGTGTGTGTGTGTGTGTGTGTGTGTGTGTGTGTGTGTGTGTGTGTGTGTGTGTGTGTGTGTGTGTGTGTGTGTGTGTGTGCGTGCGTGCGTGCACG